>NW_004624753.1:24412345-24495996 GCF_000247695.1 Heterocephalus glaber | reverse complement strand
CTGCTCCACTGCTGGTGGGAGTGTAGACTGGTGCAACCACTGTGGAAATCAGTATGGAGATACCTCAAAGAACTAGATCTGGAAGACCCATTTGACCCAGCTATTCCCCTGCTGGGTATCTTCCCCAAAGAATTAAAAGAATCATACCACAGTGATCTATGTGCACTCATGTTCATAACAGCACAATTTGTAATAGCTAAAACTTGGTAGCACCTCAATTGCCCATCAACTGGTGACTGTATAAAGCAGATGTGGTTTTACTTATAAAATAGAGTACTACTCAGTCATAAAAATGAGAAACTAGAGACATGTATAGCTAAATGCATGCCCATTGAGGCACTACTCTTGAGTGAAATAAATAGGACACACGTGTAAATACTGAATAGTTTCTCTAATATGAGAAACTGAAAGTCTAAATAAGGACTAAAAGGTATAATAGATAATGTGAAATAGAAAGGAAAGGGGCAAAAGGGAAGGGAAAATGGGAAGGCTAAGGAAAAGGAAAGAAGGGAATAGAATTAATACAAGAATATGAAAAATTGGAAACAAAGTCTTTGTAAATAGGGAGGGATGGAGGGGTTGAAGGGTGGGCAGAGGAATGGGGAAGAAATAAGAACCAAGAGAGATTATGTAAAGGTGGAGATTTCATTGTATTGTATACCTAAAATGTACCAATAAAATTCATTTTAAAAATTCCTGCATCTTTAGCTTTCAACCATAATGATATTTTTTGCAAATACTAGTGCTCTTGGAAAATATTATTGAAAATTTAGGGAGGTCGATACAGTGATTCTAGGGAAGAACAAGGTTCCACCTGTCAAGCAGTTTATGACACAAGATGGAGACAGCTACATATTAATTTACAATTGGGAAAAGAATACCATCCATTACCAACCTAAATAAATGTTTTGCTGGCTCGAATATGTGCTGGCCATGGTAGTAGGTGCTACAGAGAACGATAAGCAAAACTAACAGTTCTCTTTTATCATTGAGTACAAAGTCTAGTTTGTGAGAAATACATTAGCCAATTCACCCTACAAATAAACACAAAAATGCAGAATGAAGGAATTATTTGATTAAAAGGAAACTAGTCTACAAAGTTGTATTTACATCAAAAATCAGACCTGTGAAGTCTCCGGTGTAAGGGAATTTTCCTGAAGGTAGTGATACTGGTAATACAATTAAATGCCAATCATATAGTAGTGGGGCCATTTTAATTATTAGAAGCATTAAAAGGACATGAGCAAAAGGTGTCTGATGAGAAAGTAAAGAGCACAGTGGAGACACTGATAAAATGACCCTGGAGCTAAGGTGGGGACTAAGGGAAGTGAATCTAAAGGCTATCAAAGAGTGAAACTTACCTGCTGTGTGGTTTTGGGAAATAGTGACTTTAAATAGGTAAAAAATAAATAGGAGTCTGGGAAGAAGACATAACAACTTTAAAAATGTGAAGTAGAAAATAAAGAAGAAGTACTATTTTAATCCAAGAAAGAACAACAGTATACTTGGAGAAGTGGTTCTCAGCCAGGACGACTATGCCACTGAGGGGACCTTCTGGTATGTCCGGGATGGTTTGTCACATTTCGGGAGATGCTCCTGACATCTGTTAAGTACAGAATAAAGATACTTCTGTTACACATTTTTCAGGGCAGTCTTTCACAACAATGAATTTTTCTGTCCAAAACAACAATATTTCTGAACGTGTAAAACCAGGATCTTGAAAATTGAGTACTAAAGCATTATGGATGGATAAGAAGTACAGCTGAAGAAGTAATCACATCATTTTGAATTTATAATAAAAACAATGAAAATCATAGAAATTTTAGTATAAAGAAGTAATAGTGAGAATTACATTTCTAAAAGATTACTTTGACTAATATGGGGATGGATTATAGCAGATGATAGCGACACAGCAATTACTAGAGTGTACTTAGTACCAATGGAAGTAGAGGAAAGAGTCAGGCTGGAGAGATATTTGAGAAGGTTCTTGTGATTGATTGGATGTGAGTTTAAGGGAAAGGAAATGACTTCCATAATTATTTAAGATCCACTGAGTAGCTGGTGTCGATATTTTCAGAAGTAATAACTAGACAGGCTTATATCCATGCATGTGTATAACTCTCCTTGCTCATGTTCTCTTCCAGAAAACTCAAATGGAAAGTAATAAAACAAAATAAAATTTTGAATAGGCCACACTTGAGACTGGTAATATGAAGACTTCAACCTATTTAGGTTATAGTTTCTTTAATTTTCAGAGACAGTAGTCCACTGATCTCCAGAAAGAAATTCTTTAAAAATACATGGGTATTTATTAAAGCACCTAGTTTTTCAAGCTTCTATTTACACAAAATGTTACGTAGCTGTCCCAACAATTTCAGAGTTTCCCTGTCTGCAGTTTAAATAATTAATAGGGGAAGTTTTTAATATGTGTAGACTCCAAACTCTAATTCCCAAGGAAAACAGTCTTACTGACTGGTTATAAATAATTTATTCCTCATCTAATTAACTGTGGCTAGAACGGCTGGATCATGAGGCCAGCCTAGGTTTGTTGTTGTCCATGTTTCCTGATGTGAAGGTAGATCTCATGAGAAAAGAGTTTGACATCGGTGAATTGCACAAAATTAACGTCACAATCCATTGGCTGCAAATCAACATTTTTGGTAACTTTAAATAATATAAAATTAATATAATGGTATTATACCCATACAATGAACAAATCTCCCTTTTCATGTGTAAATTCCCAATATTTTCTGTGAGTGTAATGCCAGATGGCCTGAATGCTTATGTCAAATCTTCTTGACATAAAGCCCCTTTTCCTCTACCAGAGAGCAATCAGTAAGAAGTATGGTTATTACTAACTTCCATATTTTGTGTATCGCATTGCTCTTTTATACCATTTCAGATTATCATGGCCAAAACTCTTATTCCTACCAGTGAAATGACTATTTTTGTGAGGACACCAACTAGCTCTGTAATTTTGATATGACATCACAAGTAGTCATAGATGCCTCAGAATTAAAATCAAAAAGGCCTGAATGGCCTCTCTGAGAAGGAATTCGTCAGCTGTCCTTGCACAACATAGCCTGGGTTCTAATGCATAGTAAGACTTCTGAGGCCTCTGCCTTTTTGAAGCAGTATGGAGAGAGATAGAAAAAAATGGATTTCTAAGAAAAAAAGCATTATTTTCTGGAAAGGCATATAAAGGTAATTCTGTAATACTCCAGGGTATTAGAAGTTCTATATCATTTTATGAAAATGACCACAAAATATTTTTTCTACTACATCAAATATTCAAATATTTTGTTGCCAAATAAATGAATATTGACTAGCTACTATATCCCTGTATTTATTTCAAAAATATCTTAACATTGATATAGCACATTTAGGCATTTGTGTCATATTCTATCTATTTTCAAAAATTTTTCCTCTCTGATAAATAAAATAATCTGCTATGTATTTTACCAGTGATATCAGAATTATGTGAAGTTCATAGTTTTAATTTTAGAAGGGTTTCTACATATCAGGCTTTACACATATTACTTTACAATAAAAAATAATGAAGTATTTAATGAGTTTGCAAGAGAAATGGATTTGTGCAATTACTGAGTATTGTTTTTACAAGCTGGATCTTTGAAAGTCCTTTTCTCATCACTTTTATTTGCATCATTTTATATCCATGAATAGATCAATAATTCATAAATAGTGCTGACACTAGATATTTTCAGGTTTCATAAAACTAACTGCTGTGCACATATTGATAGCATAATTTTATAATCACCTGCCATAAATTTGCTTTCCAATGTCCTGCTTAAAGAAATAACAAATTTTCAAAAGTTTCAGTTTTGTTTTGTTTTTTTTTTTGGTACCGGCAATCGAACTCGGGTCCTTGTGCTTGCGAAGCAGGCGGCAAAACCACTGAGCTAAATCCTCGGCCCCAAAAGTTTCAGTTTTATAAGGAACATCAAATATATTGAAATGTTTTGCTGAATGCATCAGCTATTTTGTTTACATCCTATGAAACTTTGGATTAATGCTTTTGAAATATAAATGTGATTTAATTAGCTCAGTAAGCCAATCAAATTTATACTCTGAAAAGTCAAATTAACCCTTTTGTGTCTAAAGGTACAGCTGCAGCAAAATATCAGTTTATCAAATTATTTCCAAATTAGAAGAGTTAACATGATTTCGTACTTCATCCAGAACTTTGTTTTGAACTGGTAATACTGAGTTTATATTTTGTTTATGTCATTTTTGTCTTGTTAATGCATTTTACTGAATTTATTTTTAACATAACACCAGCTGATTTTAAATTTAATAAACCTAAAAAAAAAGAAAACAAGAAAAACCCAGTAAGAGTGATCTGATTTACTTCCTGTAGTCAGAGGAAAAGCTAGGAGGAAAAAGATTATTGGAGTCAATGTAGAAGAAAGAAATTATATATGCCTCTATGTTTTATAAAGCAGTAAAGACAGCAAGATTTTCGGTGATATTTTGAGACCATGATTCATAAAGACAAATACCTCCATAGGCCAGGTTTGTATCTTACTGGAGAAATAGGAAAATATATATGTCAGATATAAACAGCTAACATCATCTACAGATTCATGAATTGTGCTTGGTATGCTGAAATGCGAGGTATTTCTCTGCTTCTTTCACTTGCCGACCTTGGTATGGCCAGTATAATATTTACAACAAAAGCAGAAATTTTAATTTATAACATTTATAAATTCTAAATTCTTGGAATTATTTTTTCTCCTGTTTTCCTGTTCTTCTCTTTTTCTTTTTCTTTTCTTCCTTTACTTTCCCCTTCTCACATCCTTTTTTCTCCCTCCTTGTCTTTCTTCCTCTCTTCCTCTCTTTCCTCCTCTTTATTTCTAATATTTTTAAGTGTGTGCATATATATAATGTAATAGATATAAAATTTGTAACATATACAAAACATAATAATCAAGATAATTCTATGTTAGGTCATTAAAGTAGTGAGAAAATTGTATGCATAACTGTTCACATGACTTAGGGAAATGTCGTGATCATGACAATGCACATCAAGGAATTTGCACATTCCCGGAAGTTCCAGCTTCCCTGCTGGCAGTCAGCAATGATTCTCACAGCTGCCCACAGATGCTAGGCCTATCTTGCTTATTATTCTGTCCTGATCACCACCCTCTTTTCAAATTGTTTCACGTTTTATTCTCAATATTTTCCTTCTGCACAAATAGGGACAAAATAAATTAATAATAATTCCTTATTATTTTTATTCTAGATCATTAACTTCTAGTACCTCTGTTTAAAGTCCTCTTAGAAATAGACAAAAAGGTCAGATTTCCAACCTCACTGCTGACTTCTTACAGTCGAATCCTCAATGCTGGGCCCAAGGCCGTAATTTCCAGAATTCTTAACATAAATTATCCAGGCAGGCAGGTGTGGAAATCTCTATTAGAGAAATATATCACCCTGCTCACCCACTGCCAAGTAACTTTACAAAATACAAGTTAAGAGGAAAATATACTCACTATCAGGCCTAATAAATCTAAAATATTACATGGAAAAATCAACAACTTTGCCTCTGCAGAGATCATCTCCAAATCAGTTTCATCTCCAAGCCAATGTCAATGGTTTCTGAACCACATGGTCAGTTAGAGAAAAGGAATGACCCCCTTTTCTTGTAATAAAATATTTCTTAGTTACTTTCCTGTCATGGGGACACAATGCCCATCACACACAAATTTGAAAGAAAAGGTGCACTTTAGTTCACAGTACGTAGAGGTTTCATTCCCTAGCCATTTGGCTGTACGGCAAGAGTAAGGACTAGGAGAGGAAGAGGAGGACAGGGAGAGACTGGGATAGACAGGAGCACAGAAGAGTGGGAAGGAAAGAAAGGAAGGAAGGATCCATTCACAGAGGTTTAACTATGAGAACTTCTGACTTGACTCAGAAAGAATTTTTATCATAACAGGAAAAATGCTGAATCAAGTACTTTAGTTAGAATTTGAGATGTTCAAACATTAACTAGGACCAAGTCAGATGCAGGCAGGAGGGAACTGGCTGCATATGCTGTGGGTTCACTGCTGACTAGACCAATAGAGAGTAACATTTAGCCTACTTTTCCCATAAGGAGCTGTAAATCAGGGACACCTTAGGCAAAGTAAAATGTGAATAGGTTAAATAAAAGATAATACCCTTTCTCCACAAAAGCAGTCTTTCACAATACTAGTCATACTAGTCATCCTATTTCCTGCAAACATATCGACAAATAACACGTAACTAATATTCTCAAAGGCGTTGGATCATTCATTCAAAGATGTCAAAATACTTATCTTTTTCCGTTGGGATTTTGTTGAAGCTGCTGAGAGAAATATCTTCAATCATATTTTTTTAGTTTTTATGACTTTGCTTCAATTAATCAATTGAATTGAGCATGCAACTATGCAATCTGCTTCTTTCAGCCCCAGTTTTAAGTTTGTTCTTAGAATCCCAATTTCCCCGTCTGTATTCACAGACATTTATACAATAATGTGTCTCTACTCTGAAAATGAGAGCTGTATACTTCCAATGATAATATGGTTCAACTGTATAAAATAAAATGAATAGGAAATAGGGCCAGGGATTTAGCTCAGTGGTTTCGCCGCCTACTGAGCAAGCTGAAGGAGCCGAGTTCAATCCCCAGTACCGAAAAAAAAAAAAAAAATGAATAGGAAATAAAATTGTTTCTTATTCAAAGAGCAAGGTGTTTTCCCTTCAATTTAAACTTTTAATTTTTTGAGAAAATATCTGAAATAGTTCATATATTCTATATAATATTTAGTTCTTATGGTTTTCCTCAGCTTCACTTGGATTATGTGTGCTATTTAAAAATTTATACACTACATATATAAATGTATGTATATACAGAATATGCATCTGCGTAGATATATAACATCACTTACATACATGAGGTACTTTATATATTTATATAATACATATATAGCATAAGGTATATTTTTAATATATTATTAGACCTTATTGCAATATATGATATATTGTAAATATAGACCCTATATCTGGGAAAAATCAGACCTAAGCAGTAAATAACCAGCCTTGAAAACTAAAGATCAAAACTGTCAGCCCCAATCACCTGGCCTGACCTACCCTAAAGAGCAGCCACTGAGGAGGGGGACAATGGCCATCTCCATGGTAATGGCCAGCACTTACTTTTTGGTTAGGTCTCATTTTGGGGAAACACTAGTGTTTATAACATATTTATTGACAAAATGGATATAAATATATTTTCATTTATGTGCATTTTTAACAATTACACAAATATTTAATATGGATAAAGTATAAAAGTATAGTTTGCCTTGCTTCAGAGTATTATGTGTCCCACATTGAGGGCTTACTTGCATTCTGTTTTCCTGTCTCAAATACTAGGCAGTTTATTTACCTATTTTTCCTATAAATCACAACCTGAAGGAATTTTCTTATAAGCCTTTCAAGTGAAGGTCATTTTCCAAGTGTTAGTCTCATAATTCTCACAAGATAGAGTTCAAAAATAATTTTAAAACATTTAGATATTTCTATTTAGGTGAAACTCTATGGCTTTTTTATTGAAACATAAATATATAAACCCACTAGAAAGAATGAAATCTGTTAATTTCAAGACCCTGGTGAAATATGCTTAATATACAAATCAAGCTTTCTGTCTGATTTCTGCCAATGTGAAAATTGGGGTTTGATTTGAATTTTTGAATTTCCTTTATTATCATTAACATAAATATAACTAATTCCAAATCCCAACTGGCCAGATTTGGCTACAGTATTTTTATTTTTTTACGAACTATTTTAACTAATATTGATATAGGTGCTCAGTACACAGAATCTAATTCACTAAAGTATAAAAGATTTATGGCATAAATAGCTCCACCATGAATTAGCTTAATATTATTCTTCTTTTCAGCCCAATTTTTAAGATTCTTGTAGTTTATCTAAGTAGACACATACACATTTATCAAGACAGATATAAACTTACTAATTTTTTGCAACTGCTTGTTTTTATTCATCTTCCATAGATGTATTTAAAATGTTTATTCAAATTTATCTTGCCTTGATAACCACCAATTTTTATTACCCACGCTTATAAAAAATGCTGATCAACTACTATTTTTCACAGAAGAAAGAACCTGAGCAAATAAGCATATGTATGTTAGAAAATAAAAACATCAGAAAGTGCACAATGAGAATTTTTCTTTTTAAGGAACAATGCTCTTGTGTTCATAAGAGCCTTTGGGATCTGTACTACTTGCATTATTTTATAATATAATCTGTTTTTTAATTAATTTCACCTAATTTTAATAACTATCATCAGAGTGATGGGCATTTATTCTTTTATATGTGACAGGTGCCTAGTTCACAGACATCTTGTAACTGGGATTCTACAGAGGCTGTGACTGGGATGCTCAGAACATTTTGCCCACATTTAAGATGCTACATTGAAACTGCTAAGGATCTGACCAAAGAACACAGCTGGGGCTAAAGCAGGATCTAAAAATTCTTTTGTATACATATTCAATGATCTTTCTATTTCTTAAAATTGTAAAGGAAAGATAAAAGTGTAAATATCTCTTGGGTTGCTCCAGCAAACAAGAACAAACTAAAGCAATTTGACTTTATTTCTGCCTACTCCCTTTTTATTTTGTCCTCCAATAATGTCAATGGAACCTTTTCATTTCCACTAAACTTATTTAGTATTATATATTTTATATACTTATATATAAGTAAATATGTGTATTTACCCATGAATATATATTGAAGATGTAAAATTCAAGCTGACATATAATTAATTTACCACCAGTAATATACAGCTGTTGTGAAAAGAAAAACACACTGTGAAGATTCTGAGATGCACATGCTGATGTAGATATTAGGTTTCCTGCAGGGCAGCCATCCTTTTCCTCCATCAAACTTTCTGAAGTTTTTGTTTCTTTCTAGAAGTCATATTAAACAGAATTTGATGAATTAACAGAGAAATCACAAGAGTGTAAATCCAGATTGCCAAATAGCTGAGAAATAAAAATAAGTAGAAGATGCTTTAGGGTTCACATTTTCTTCTAACTTATTGGAGAAAAATGACTGGGAAAAACTTCAGTATAATACTCAAAGGTACAACAAATCTGGTGAATAGATTTAGTATCTAACTGTAGGAACGTATTTCACTTTTATATGATAGTTGTCAAACATTACAGTCCACTGTACCGCTGTACCTCTCACCTCAGATTTCAGATTAAGCAAGCTTGGACTAAACTTGTTTTTATAAAACATTCTCACATGATACTGACATTGCTGACTTAGGAATCAGCATTTTTGTTTTGTAGATTCCCAAAATACTTTGATATGTAATTTTTAAGACATGTATGTATTTGTCTTGTGTATAGAAGATAATTGGTGTTAGTAAACAGAAGTCTAAAATATTCCATAATATTGTAAAAACTCACTTAATAATAATGGTTGAGATATATTTTTTATATTTCGTTAGATTACCTAGTAATGTAAATGATTGCTTAGATTTTTATTATATTTTTAAAATCTTGATATTATTAAAGAAATATACATTGAAATAAATCATTTGTCATAATAAAATAATGACTGAACTTTGGGTTATATTGCTCAAAATAGCAAACTGATTGACACTATACCAAAAGAAAATGAAAGGCTAAATCTTTTAATTTCTAATTTTTTGGTGAAATGACAGCATCATTATAGATTCTAAACTTTAGGTTGCTCCATAGATGAACATTTTCCATAAATTCTTAGGTTAGGAAGACTAGTAGATTAATGTAGCATTTCATGTTGACTTGAAATATTGGGTAAAGTTCTGCTTCAGGTAAAAAAATCAATTTACTCAGTAAACTGTAACTTGTATATTAGAAAAATATATCCATAAATCAAAATGCCTAAAAAATATTTTTCTCCTTGAAAACTATTAGGCTTCAAAGATGCAACCTAGAGTAAAAGACTTACTCTCAAAAATTCTTTTTTTCAAATGAACTATTGAACTTGTGCACATATATACATATAACAAAGCTGCATAGAGCTAATTCCCACATGCTACTTTCTCTGACCAAAATTTGTTACTGGTGCTGTGCTTAAATAGTTAATATTAGATTAAATATTGGATTCTGTGTTTTTTCTTTCATAGTGTTATTTTATAATAATCTCTGATTGATGCATTGTAACATTTGATGCCTCAATGATACTTTTACATGATTGACCCTTAGGTTGGTGGCAGCCCTTAATTCTGTTTCTTCTCTAAAAGCAGTTAAATACAGAGATTTCTTCAATCTTGCAAGTAGTTTTATTAGTATTTATGAAATGTTAATAAATTACATTCCAGATGTTATGGTTATGGTTTGGGTTCAACTTGGTTTCCCTGGCTGCCGTATTCCACTATCATCTTCATCAAACTAGCAGCCAGCATGGTTTTTAAATATAGTTCAGATCACATCACTGGGCAAGGTGAAAATTGACACCAAACCAAGGTCTGTGTGCCCTCAAGTATGCCAAGAGAAAAGAGGCGACTTCTCCAGTGTTTTCTTCAAAACACATAACCTCCTTTAAAGGTTGAGGAAAGCCAGGTAAGCCAAGTCAAATGGCATTCTATAATTTACCCGAGTAATGTCAAGTATGGTAAGATCATGAAGAAAATGAAAGAAGAACAAATTATCACAACTTGAAAGAGACAGAAGAGACAGATCTACTGATTAAACATGGTTCTGCATTGTATTTTTAACGAAATAGTACTCCAGTAGTGGAAATGGGGAGATCTGATAGGAGCCTGCACATCAGCTGACAATATTGTGCCAATGACAGTTTGTCAACTTTGGTAAATGTATCGTGGTTGAGTTAGAAGAATTCAGAAGTAGTTTATGCAAACATTCTTTACATCTGTACAACGCTTCTTGCATTCCCCCATCCCCTCTTCTCCCAACTTTCATTCATTTCTTCTCACCATTTGCTCACTCTGCTCAACCAATTTCCTCAGAATTTTATAAAAATGCAAAGAAGTTTAGACCTCAGGACATTTGCACTTGTTCGTCCCTTCGTTTTCCTTAGTTCTCTCAGACAAGCGTCAGCTGAACTACACACTTAAGAGTGAGGCCTTCCCTGCTGATCCTTCATTGTCTCCTAACAATCCCTCCAGCTGCCATTATACTGTTTACCTTCTTTTACTTTTCTTTGTGGCGCCAGTCCATGCATAAGTGTGAATTTCTTTCTGTGTGTATTCCTTATCATTTCCCTCTTTTCTGTGACACCACAGATATTCCCAAGTCATTGCTACATATTTCCAGGGCTTAGAATTTTCTCAGCCATGTAACGGAAAATAAACATTTATTTATTGTATATATGAGAGAACAAGTGATCTGATTTAGCTGGGAAGTTATTAACAGAATGGATTTTAAATTAAAATATGTAATTATATTTATTTTCATTTGGATTTAGCCTTGTAATTTAGCTAATGATGCTGTGCCTCATTAGAAAATATACACTTTCTTACATAGTTTAAAATACTAAGTTATATTTGTATGTTCCTAAAGAAATGATGAATACAATTGAGACAACCAAATCAGTTTCTAGAGCAGGATGTTTTTAACAAGTATTTGCAGAAATAAAATGAGTTAATGGCCACAATTTTCCCATGGGTAAAATTGCTTTTCATTCATTTTATATCCCTTGTACAGTTCCAAAAGGCAGGTATATTACAAAAGGTGGTAAATAAATTCAGTAACAATACCACAAATCACAACTCATTAAATTCTGTGTTGCGGGTACACACAAAATGCTTTCAAAACAATATTTCAGGGTATTACTCGTGCTTTAGAATAATATTTGTATGTAAAATGAACCAAATAATTAATTTTAGTTAATGTTTATATATCTCACTATACGATTCTATGGGAAAGTGTTATGGCATCACAAAGACCAGTCATTGATGAGGATTAAAATAGTGTGATATTACACTGTGAAGTGAAGGCATATTCTGGGGGCATGACATTTTAGCATACTTTGGAGTTACCTCAGAAACACAAAGCAATTAGCCAATAATGTTAAAAAGTTATGGCTAATTTAACTAATGTTTAATGGGGCCTAGTAAAACTGTCAGGGTTGATGAGCTCAGTGAGGTTTTGTGGAGGAATGCACATTAAAGTTAGGGTGCTTTACATTCTTTTAGGGTTTAGTCAGTATTTGGAATGGTAGGTTCTCATATAATGATTTGCCAAAACATGGCCTTTTTCATCCTTTGAAAATTTAGGTAGGAATAGTGACTAACGAGAAGACAGAAATCTGTCACTGAGTATATAGTATATGTCACAAAACCTGTTGTATCTCATGGAATACCCAAGAAAATATGATTTTCTAGGACTACTTGGGTAAGTGGAATATTAATATGTATAACATTATACTTATATAGTTTGGTATAATGTAATACCATACAGTTAGAAAATATAACAATAACTACATTTGAGATTTATTGAATGACAGTAAAATACAACTAAGTATATCAATTGTTGAAATGAAGGAGAATATAAGGAAGATAAATCTTCAGAACTATTTTTCAAAAGTGTTAGAAAGAAACTGTAAAATCTTTTCAACAATGGTTTTGAAGTTCCTGGCTAAAGAGCAATGAACTGTTCTTTATGAACTTCATGTTTTATTCATTAAATGATTTGCGCCTGTAGAAGAAGTTATGCTTTCCCCAAAGCTTATGCTACAGAATATGTAGATTTTTTACTCCAGGAAAAATCAGCTTCTTAATGTATGAAATTTACTTGTTTCCAAAGTACCGATATAAGTAACACAGGAGAAAGTGGATTTTGTACCAAAGAGAAAGGAAAAAAAAATTCTACATGAAGAACTTAAAATGATAATTGTTAAAGAAATGCACCAATTGTCTTATCTCAGTCAAATCTGAAATGATTCTGGCTCATTGGTGAAGGAAAATTCTGATTTAATCCTTGCCTTCCCTTAAGGATTTCTTATTATAAGTATCTGGAAGAAACATCTGCCAAATTTACTGTAGGTAAAAATATAGCAAGCAAATGTCATGATTAGAACATTTGAACATTTGAAATAATGAAAGATCTGCTTGTATTTTAGTTTCCACCATGATGACACATGACACCAAAGCTTCCAAGTAACCTAAAGATGGGGAAAATATCACTAACAGGATAAGAATCAAATTATGTGTGTAAATAAATCAGAACTTCCTGTGTCATTCTATAAATAACTCAAAATACAATATTAACATATCACCAATTATCACAAATTATTTATTCATATATTATATTTACATATGTATATTGAACTTGGATTATTGCAATTGTATAATTTATAAAGCTGTATGTCAAAAACTGTGATAGCTGAATAAAAATTTTCAAAACTTTCATTTTGGATGAAGAAAATGTATATATATTACAAAAGTTATAGATATACAAACATAATAGTGTATACATTATATATACAAAGTGACAAAAGATATATTAGTATTAGATTATAATAAATTTTAGAATAGAGCTTGACAGTGGAAAGGCCTAGTATAGAGTCTGAATTTGCCACAAGACTGTACTTAGGGAAAGAATGATTCTAAAAAGCAGAAACTAGAAAGGCACTTAAAAAAGATAAGATAATTTGGGTAGGATCTTACAAGTTTGAATATGGTTGGGAAAGCTATATTAGCTATGTTGTTAGTAAATCACCCATTTATATACAAAGCAAAACAAATAAGCCATTACTATTCCTGGGCACTATAGTGTACTCTAGAGATAGAAAACAAAATAGACAAGGTATTTGCACTTTAGTCACAGGTTAGAGGAAATAGCCGACAGTTAAAAAAATAAGAAATTTAACATTTTCATTTCACTCATAAGACACAAAGAACCTATTATTAGTGATTAAAGGTAAATACCGTAACGAAGCCTGAAGTGGCCAAATTAGATTTTCAGGGATTAAGAGGAATTATGAAATTTCAATTAATTGAGCAAAACACAGGTAGAGGGAACTGAGAAGGGAGAGACAGACCATACAGGGCATGATGCGGTCAGCCTATAAGCAGTGTGGTGTTTGTGGACTGGAGAACACAAACCTTGAAAGCCAGATGCGAGTCAGTGAGAGACTGTCCATGGCTTCCTGTGGGTTAGGAAGAGTGGGTGGCTTGGGAGAGCAAGGCTTAGGCAGTGAGAAAGGGGTACATTTAGTTAATCGTTCTGTGAAAATGTAGAAGTGATTTTCCTACCACTGTCTTTATCCATTAGGATGACATTCCTGGTACTGGTGGGTTTTGAACCCCACCTGATTTAAGAATGAGCATATTCACTAGCTTGAAAAGTGTCTGATTATTTAAAGGTTCTTAGTAAATATTTTTGAATAAATAAATATTAGTAAAATGGAAAATAATATATGCTTTGACAGGCCAAACTCCAAACTGACAAATCCTTTCAAAACTTTAGTGTCTTATGACGAAGCATGATATCACAGTCCTGGGACTGTATGCCTGCTATGTTTTGACTAATTGTATCAGTTTTAGGTAAACAAGGCTGGACTCCAGGCTTATGATTGGGATAGTGTTTTCCATTTTCAGTGCTAATGTTACAAACACCAGGAGTATTAAAATTGATTGTCAGTTTGTGTGTGTGTGTGCACATGCACTTATGTTTTTATGATTAGATATTACAACCTTTGAGATCTTCTAAGGTGCAACAGTATAGAAATAAATATATAGAATTATCCGTGGGATTAACATTTCGTTGGAAGGAAGTAACAAGTAACAATTAGGAAAACATACCTACAAAGTCTTCTCAGAAAGAGGCAACAATGTAAGCACTTTTAAGAAACCCTGACTTAGGTCTTTCTACCACCCACAGTGGAGATGGCCCCTGGGACATGCTTTCCCTCGAGGAATACCCCAGAAGCTCTGAAAAACAACCAGGTCACCCATACTTTGAAAGAATGCCTCTGCATGATTTCTCTTCCTCTTCTATCAAGCAAGTCAAACTACAGCTCAACATTTGATGAAACAAGGACATGTATGTTGAGAATTTTTAAAAAGCAAAGGGTATGGGTGTATGATGATGTCATAGCTGAAAGTTAGATACAATCATCTTTTATATCACAGATGAATTTTCTGGAGCTTTAGAATGACTACTAACAACCTACAATCACATTAATCTTTGGCATAGATATTTGAGATAGAAATATGTTAAAGCTGGGGCTGAAATTTGCAAAACAAAGATTTCCCTCCTGTCATTTTTTCTCCTTGAACTTCCATTCTGGCAGTCTAACTGCATAAATTCCTTGCCACTTGACATAGAGGGAATTTTTACTTTACTGAGCTTTCATGTGAGATCTAAAACATTTGCAAAATCAGTCCCTCTTTTAAGCTGCACTAAATAATTCAGGAGGTAAATTATATAAATCGAAAATAAGAGTTCAAAGAGCTTAATTTCACTAGTAGTTTTTTTTTATTTTTAGTAGTTTTATTATTTAGATTGTGTATCAACAAAAACTTTAATGTATAACATGTCCCTATGGCTGACATAATCATGGCACTATTTATACATTAGTATGAAATACTATCAGAGGTAGCATTGCTGGAAAATTTTGTCTATAACAACAATAATATTACTGAATTATCAATAAGGTGGAAATAGTGTGTAGACAATAAATTCAAACCAATAAATATGCATATATTAAAGGAAAGTAACAAATATAAACGGTGGTTAATTTCACACAGAAGAAGAGCAAAAAAGCATTTTCTCGGTGGACTTGGAAATAATCATTGATTCTTAAAGTGAGCCCTTGAAATAAGCTATCCTTACAATTAATAAGAGTAAGCTTCATCTATAACACCAGAGTACTTTAGGAATGAAAATAAAATGAGGCTAATAATAAAAGAAATAAAAGCTTTTGATTTCTTCAAACAGTAAACTGTGTAAAGGGAATTAACAAAGTGAAAGTGTTTTGGCATCAAACACTGTCTGTGAGAATGCAGTTAATCATGCGCTCCTTAATGTCAGCTGCCTGAATATGCATCCTAATTCTGCTTAATTAGTCAAGGAAACCTTCAATCTTCCCATCTAGCACTCAAGAATATGTCTTCCACCAGTGCTGTTGATTGTGGAGCTGGATTTTCAAACTTTTTCTCCAAAAGCACACTTAGTAAACACTTCAAGCTCGGTAGATTCTGGCTTCCACCTCTCCTGGTCTCCTTCACTGTCCTGTGGAAGCATCCTGGATGATATTGGATCAAGGGTGTGTGTCTGTGTTCAAATAAATCTTGATGTGTAAACCAGGAAGTGGGCTGGACCTGGTTTATCGCCAATTCCTGTTCTAGAGGAAATTAAGCCCTTGAGAAAAGCGTTTTGTTAATGTTAAACCCAATTCATCAATTCTGTATCTTAATTTCATTATTATTATTATTATTATTTTTTTGCTACCAGGGATCAAACTCGGGTCCTTGCGCATGCGAGGCAGATGGTGGAACCACTGAGCTAAATCCCCGGCCCTACTTTAATTTCACTATTAAAAATGCTACCTCCAAATTCCATTATTTATACTTCAGTTAACACCTTAAGTATCTTATTTGGTTAACACCTTAAGTACCTTATTTAGTTATAATTAACATCATGGTAGTAGGTCACAAAAGGAAGAGATATTAATATCAAAACATTACTATAGTATTTCAGCAATAAATAGGTTGAAACATTGCCCTGTAAAATATATACTTTTCATACAGTAGAGAAAGAATTATGTGGAGACAATGTTCTGAGACTATTTCTTTGTCTGTAAAAGTCATATAGCTGTCATGTTAGTTTTAAAATCAATGGAGTTTGAGGACTTGTTCAAATAATGGCAATAAAAACTTCCCCACAGACTTCTTCCTAAAATTTTGGGATAAAGAATGCTGGAACAACATAGGAAAATGCGCTGGAAGGTTGAAGCAATTGCTGATTTATTACTTATCACAGCATTCATTAAAATAATCCATAGGTGATTTATTATCTGGATTGGGGTCCATTCATAATTAAAACAATTAATGTTTGTGGCATTGGGTTGGAAGCCAGACACTGGTCAGTAAAGAAAAAACTTTTAAGAGAATGGAAGGCTGAAAGATGACTGATAATCTATATAAAATACTAACCAGATCTGAAGTTACAAAAGTGTAGGAAAGCATGTGGGACAATATGAGTAGCTACAGAAAAAATTGTTGGAAACTAAAATGTTACTATGTATTAATCACTTCTTATTAATTATAGAAGAAAGTAAGTGAAAACAAAGTAATTTTGGAAACTTAAAAAATGTACAATTAATGATGATCAGAACTCACCCTGAAGGTAACAATGTGATCTTGTGTAGCATGAGAAAATTGAAATAAAAAGAATCACACCCAGAAAATTCATTTTGATAACTCCATGATACATAAAAAGATAGAAAAGATCTCTTATCCTCTAGATGGAAAAATAAATTCAAGAATTTATTAGGAAATCACACTAACATGTATATATTTTATCAGAACATATGTGTTACAGGTGAAAATGGAAAGTAAGGTTAGGTATGAGAAGCTTAGTTGAATCACAGAATTCTGTATGCTGCTCTGTTAACAATAGAAATACATAATTTCTACTAATTATCAATAGAGATATTTTGCTTACATGAATAATTCACAATATTACCTTCTTTGTACCTTTTGTAAACTGTATTAATCGAGGGGAGGAAGCAGCAGAGAGAAAGTTACAGCTGCTGAGATTCCCTGCAGCACCAGAGCTCGGTGAAGGGATATCACAGTGAGACAGCAGTTGTCTGCCACAGGACATTGGGAGTTTCTTGGAGGAATATCATAAGGAAGAAAAACAATTATATATATAGAAAGAAAATGATATAAACACTGATTAATTATAGTGCATGTTTAATACTCATAATATTATAGCTGTTCATCGAGAAACTGACTATCATGAAGTTCCAAAGGAATCATGAGTTGTAAAATACTACTACTGTCCAAGCAGAAAATAAATTAAAATATTTATTGGTTTTAAACAAATATTAGTGCTGAATTATTCACTATAGGCTAAACTATGGTGCAGTTCACATATGCTGATATCTCAGTGGCTTTGCAGATATATAGAGATTTATATATCATCGGTCAGGGAATGTCTTGGAACCAGGAATTGTAGAAGATCCCTTCCATTTGATGACTCAGGGATGGAGACTGCTTATAACTAATATTTTTCTCATTTCTATATTCAATATTATTATATAGATTATAGTATTATATAAATTGTTTTGCATATGATGAGAAATTTTAGTTTATTTTTATGGCACAATGTAATCTTAAAATATTTTCACAATACAAATGAAAATATACTTAACTTAAGGTTGATTGAGAGATGTAAGCAAAAGTAAAGTTATTAATACCTACATTTTACATTTTAGAGTATCAAGAAATGCTGCCACATGGGAATTCAGTTACTACGGCTCCTTCTGAGATCTCTAAGCTAAAGGTGGAGAATGGTAAGGGTCAGTCGCTCTTATGAGAATTGTTAGGGTCCATTGTGATCCACAGGACAGTTCTCTGATTCATGGTCCATTACCCTCTTCATGGTTATAAGACAAGATGGAAAATTCAACTGTGAGCAAGATTTCAAATATTCACCAGTACTCTTTTCCAGAATGCCATCATGAAATTTATTTGCTCTGCGGTTAATAGATGATGAAGTTATGTTGTTCTCTTTCAACTTAAACACTAGTAAGGTGAAGCTTCAATTACCTAACTCAAAAAGGTTGGATTGTCTAATGAAAGGGACTAACTTCTGTCTCCATCTGGTATTGAACTGTAGAAACATGTTCCTGTTCTGAGGACCTGAGAGAGATTTAAGAACATTATCTGCTCCCTTGGAATTTTGGAATTCACAAGAACTTGTAACTTTCAGCAAGGAAAAGTCAAAAGTTGAAAAACTAACTAGACCTGCCAGGAATACCTGATTAAAATACAATGTAGGCAAGAAAAGACCCTCCCATTCAGAAATTTATCAGTTTTACAATGGCCTTTTTGTTCATCAGAGAAGAAAGACAGGGAGGGCCATTTTGAAAGGCCCTAGACTAAAACACTACTTGTAGAAAATATGACTTGTGCTATCAAAGGAAGAATTTAAAGAAAACCACAAGGGGTTATCTAGTGAGTGTTTTCTTTCTTTTGGAGTACGATGCAGTTCTACACTTACCCTATGCTGGAAGTTCTCTCAAGAACCCACGGTCTTACCTCACAAGGGGCAGCATGTGTGTATGATTTGTAGAACATGCTGCAGACTTCAGCTCCATCTATCCCACGAGAACTTGTTCTTCTCTTGCTCTCTCCTGTTCTTTCTGGTGGAGAAATCGAAGCAGCTGGGATAGTTGAAGACTGGATGAAAAGAGCAGGACAGACAGTTGAATGTGAACATTGGAGTGAGATAGGAGTTAGAAGTGAAGTTTACATTGGAATAGATTTCTTCACATTTAAACAAAACCTAGAATTCTTCCATGGAACTCAGCTTCTTTGGCATCCTTATTTGATGTTGGCAGAGAGGGAAACATAAACAATGGGCCAGATTGTCACATCCCAGTAATTTTTCCTTTGAAGATGAAGCAGCCTCTACATTTATAACACTGAACATCTGAAAGCTTGCATTTTGAGTTAGTATTCAGCTGTTTTGTTTCTTTTACATTATTCATTGTATTCCAATTTGTTCTTGGTATCATATCTTTTTTGTTCCTGCAATTAGCAGGTCATCCAGCCTTATCACTCATGAGCACATGAATAACAGCAATACATTGTCAGTGTGTGTGTGTGTGTGTGTGTGTATGTGTGTGTGTCTAACATTGAAAATAACTGATATTTTGGAAAAGACATTAGATTGATTCAAAAATACTATTCAAATAAATACTTGACATAAATCTTTAGTTATAACAGTTGTATCTCAGATTACATAGAACTATCAGAGTATGTTTTCCAAACTACTCTTATCCATTTATCCATCCATTTGGCACATAATAGTGAACTTATTATCTTGTACGTGGGATACTAGAAAAACCAAAGTGGTACATTTACCCTTAACTTATAAGGACAGTGAATAAAAACACAAGTGTTAGTAATCATAAAGATACATTTTTTGAAGTTAGCATTTTAGAGTAGAAAATGCAGAGAATTTAATAAAACTTGTTGAAGTGAGGCACACATATGCATACGAATCTCCGTGGTTACTGTCATCTTTTGTCTTTATAGCACTGTCCCCCTTCAATAATCACACAGTGGTGCCTCAGAGTGATTTAGGGGATGGAGGGAAGATATGAGTGAAGTTTTGTCCTTGGTAGATTTACTTTTTGATTTAATGTAGTTGGCAAAATAGACACCATAGGTACATATTACTTACAACACTGTGATAATTTTTCCTTTCAGAACATTATTAGAAACCAGCCTAAGACAGAAAATAGAAAAAGCAAAATAAAACATGAGTAAATTTTAAATAAGATTCTTAAAATAAGTACAGCAAAGCACAGTTATATTTAAAAGTATATAAATTTAAGGCCCCTGGATTCAATCATCGCATTTTTGCCTGGTAAGTGGAAGCTTCAGTTATAGTAATGAAACACCACCCCAATCTACAGCTGTTCACAGTTATAAGACTTGACCAAGTTGGTATTAGTGAGTATCTACTGCATTCTTAATTGCACTTGAAAGTCTGTTTGCACAGATTTATAAAAACCTTAAGATTACCTCCTCTCAGGCATGTACTTTCAAAGTCTGGATAAAACTATTCGTTACCTTTAAAGGGAATAGTTCTTTATTTTTGTAAATTCCCTATAAAACTTAAAAATAAGTATTTTAATTTCCCAAATATTGACTTGATGTTTTATTTTACCTTTATTGTTAAGAATTGCTCAGTGATCCCCGATGACTGCTTTCCCTCTTATCTGACTAAATTTTCAGTAATTTGGCATGTGTCTCTATTAACAATACATAGAGTATACATTATTGAGTGAAACAGAACTTGAGTTTATGTCTATTGGGACTTAATCTGGATCTCAGTAAAGTTTACATCACCACCCTGAAGCCTTAAGTGGGGGAAAACATGAACACACTAAATGACAGTCATTTCAATGATAGACTGTTTTAGTTACATAAGAAAGAACTGTCAAATTGCATCTTTTACATTATAAAGATGTGTTCTACTGAAATTTTCAAAATCTCTGCTCTGGTTTGAACTGACTTAAAGTTAACAGTGGCAAAACAATTACGCAACTACGGTTGAGTCTCCACGTGACTGATGAGAGGAAGTACATCGTTCCGTGAGTTTCTGTTACGATGTTTTCTTCTTTCCCTCTGCTTTGGAACAATTTCTGCCCAGATGTATTACTGGTGTTTAAAGGCGCTCACATATACTAACGAATACTGTTTGTGATACAACCATAGCTGGCATATGTAAAGAGTATTTCTGAATACCTTTTGGAAGAGGATTTTGTTATACAAACTCCTGGTCTAATCAGCATCTCCAACTGAGGCCCAATCATATGCAGCCCTGAAGGCTGGCAATGCAAACCCATGCATCATAGATATAAACTTTTAACATCTTTATGGGATTCTCACCCAGGCTTTCTGAACTGATCATGTGGTACCGAAAGGCAAACTGTACTGGCGAAGAGTGAGTGCAGCGCAGTGAAGGCTCAGTGACTCCCAGTGACAGCTTTCCAACTTGCCTACCAGAGCCCACCTCTGAAGGCATTTATTATTATCAAATAGACATCCAAGTTTCTTAGGCAATTACTAAATTTGGGCTCGTTGTGTTATTTCATAAAATAATTTAGTGAGTTAAATGAATTAAAATAGTTTTTGGTAGATATAATAAAGGATGTGAAATACATCAAAGAGGTTTTACTCATAATATTATTATAATTACATATACAGTATCACTAATACTACAAAAGTAAGTGACTGTTTATTAGCATTGCATTTAGATTTTCAATAGAAAAGTCAAATAGAAAATAGATTATGTCTCTACTTCTGTAAGATCTATTTTCTCAGAGAAAAATATCTCTTTCTCATGTCATTACTTTTTAGGGAGTACATATGTTTGTGAACAATTAGTTTTATGGTTGATCCACATAAAGAGCAAAATACATAAAAAATTTCTAACAAGCACCTTGAGAACTGAGAATTGCAGCCATTTCTGTTGAATCACGCGTTGATGAAAATCATTTTCACAAAAGCTTAGTCAAATGTACCACTAGTTTTATGTTTGTTGTTCACCTCTTTTTTTCCCCGTTAAGTTTATAGGTACATTTTAGGTATACAATACAGTTACATTCATCATTGGAATCTTGTACCTTTACATGATGCATCTAGGTTCTTTTATTTTTCCCATTCTCCTGCTCTCCCTTCATCCCCTCCACCCTTCCCTATTTACAAAGACTTTGTTTCCATGTTTTCCTTTCCTCACATTTTTCTTTTCCCTTCTTTCCTTTGCCCTACCTCTCTCACTTCCCCTACTCCTTTAGACCTTTTCTTCCTATTTCACAATATCAATTATACATTTTGATCCTTATGGCCTCTTTTTAAATGGGATAGTGAAAAATATTAAAAATAAGGGAAATTTTGTCCTTTTTGTGCTAATTGTATTTTATATGTGATCCAAAACAATTCCTCTCCAGTTATGAAGCCTTAGGAAGCCAAAACATTTCTCACCATGGTCTCCATTGTCATCAGTAGAAAGACAGAGAAGGAACATGTTTAGTACCATAGCAGGGTATGAAGAATGCCTGTCACAATGGGACACACCTTTATCTGCATGCTCACACACTTGTATATATGCACACTTAGGATCAATAAACACAGACTACACTGATGCTAAAAATATGACTTTCAAAACTGCTGTTGAAATGAATTAAAATGTCTCATGCTCCGCATTATATTTTCTATGTTAGTATCAGTCTTTGTTCTCAGAAATCATGGAATATTCAGGTATGATTAAATGTAAAAAAAGAAGGAAAAGAAGAAAGGAGGAAAGAAACAGGACTGACATCAGTGGAGTAATATCTCCTATTTCTTGTTTTTGGGTAGAAAATAATTGTTCGAAATAATCAACATATACAAAACATTTCAAAAGGAAAGGACACTTGACAAGTCTTTCAGTATCTTTGTACCAGAAATTGATGCTTATACTCAGAAGTAGTATTACTCCAGAGTTTTGACAAAAACTAAAAATCACTATGAGAGTAATTAAGTAGAAATATTGAAGTTGTATACTTTTATGTATATGAACACTATCCTGTGTGAAATTTATGTTTCCCAGAGTCTAAAGAAAACCTACAGGATATATCACACATTATGACATTATATTATTATTTTCTAAGATAGATATACAATCCATCTCAATAATGGTAAGAACGTACTGATTCTCTAAATTAATTTGTTCAAATTAACCAAAAGTCTTATCCATTTCTCATTGTATCATCTAAATTCTTTATCTACTTGTCTGTGACATGTTTGTTTTCATCAACTTGCTTTGTGATTCAAACCATAAATTCCCAAATTTGATGTAATAAGGATTCAGCGTATTTAACTAATTGCATTCTGTACTATAAAGTCAACTGATGTTTAAATTGTCAAATATGTACTTTTATCTCAAGCAATTTTAAGTCTTCACTTATTGACTAGCCTATGTTTTATCACTAGAAATTTCTATGACTTGAGATAGATCACTGATTTGCAAGTTCCTAAAATTAGAAGGTAAAATGAATTGCATTCTTGGGATATTAAAATATCAAGTAGTGCAATGAGAAAGGGTTTTGAAAAATCTGAAAAACAAAGCAGAACATATTATCCCAGTCAGTTTTAATATATAATCACTACCTTGTATGCCTTATTCATAAATAATTTTAAAATTTGCATAATTAAATTAGGCTTTCAAACATCAAGGTGAATTGCTGTTATTAATACAAATACAAATATAGAGATTTATAAAATTTTCATGATTGTAGATGAAAAGCTGAGTAATTATCAGAGAAATACAAATTAAAATTGCATAAGTTCTGAAGTATCACAATAAATACTGAAAATCCATTTCAATACTTTGGCAAAAATGACAAAAGTGTTAAATTGTTATAATTTTAGAAAGCAATTTTAAAATTTCAAACATTTTTTTAAGATTTAAAATTATTTATAAACTTACAATAAGTTTCTTCTATGGCCAAATATATTAACAGCCAACTACCTCTCTTCTCTAATTTTACTGTGCTAACATTTACTGTTTGGAAATGTTATAATAAGCAGAAATCAAATGAAGTGAACATATTCACAGCAATATGATTTGTAATAGCCAAGACTTGGGACACAAAGACGTATGCTAAAATGTATTTATGTAAGAATAAAATAAATATGTAGTTAAAAAACAATTTTGAGGTTGCTGAATAAGAAAAATCTGTGTGACACATTAAATGGCATGTTTAAGCTAAAATGACATTCTTATTAACATAAATAGCTATGGAAATATGCATAGACCTAGATAAGAATAGGACAGGGAGTAAAATATTGATTCACTGGGTTCTTGCTTTTCTTTTTTCCTGTGATATTATATTGCAAACATTATCAGAGATAAAATGTATTGAGTGGTTATATTGTAGCAGGAGCTTATTATTATACTGCTTTATTGATGTTCAACTCAAAATGCACATTAAAATTATGATTGACAACAGCCTTTTTTGCTCTTTGTTAATAGAATAGATGAAATATTTCCTATGGTTTGCTCATTATTTCTTGGTTAGAAACCAAGGCTTAGAGAGATTTAATATTTCATTCAAAATCATATAGGTAATTATGTTCCCAAAACGGTATATGTATTCAGTCATGCCCAATTTCAAAGTGCTCTATTCATTCAGCAAGAGAAAATGAGAAATAAATAAATCTGTGTACTAGACACCATAGTTTTTTTAGAGAAATAATGCGGAGACTGTCAGGATATAGCTGTATTCAGAACCTTTTAAAGACATATCAAAGAGTTTTCCCCTCAACATACACCTCTCCAGTATCATGTATCCCCGGCACTTTTAGGAATATTTTTATGTTTTTAAGGCAAATCAAAGAGAATATTCCACATGAGATTAGCCACATGATTTTTTCAAACTGTGAGAGTCTTACTTTATTCACTTCAAATTTCCCCTGTCCAGACTCTGCATTTCTACATAAAAATATTAAGCTCTTTTATAATATTTTTGAAAGTAAAATATGCTTTAATGGTTTGTCACTTAATTATATTTTGTTTCTTTAACCATTCATCTCCTTAGTATTTGATCTTACAATTTTGGTATATCTTTGCTAAGGCATTGACTGACTAGATTTGTAATGATCATTTTTTCTACGTGCTTTTCTCTTTTGGTAGAGGAAACAATGCTGACTGTCCAATTTCAAAAGATGGGGGTACAAAAACACTGCTCCATAAATGCACACAAATCAGAACAATAAATAGATGTTAAGCTCCCCAAAATTGGATGGTCTCATGCTTCAGTTTCACTTGATAGCCTGAAAAACTAAAACCAGACACAGCAAATCTAGAAATTTTTGTTTTTGATGAAGTCTCTTGAAACTAAGTTGAAAAGACATATTGCAACACAACACAGAGTGAAATGTCCTAAAAATAGAAGTTTCTCTCTTGCTATAAATACCGGTGCCACATGAATGACACTGCTCCTTATCACTCTCCGAGCTGGGTTCCAAAGTCACTGTCTTTTATTTATTTTATTAATTTATTTTTCATCCTGGGAATTGAACTCAGAACCTTCACACTGAGCTCCACTCCCTGCACTCCCTTTTTAAAATTTTCTTCTCTTCAGACCCAGTCTCACTAACTTGCTGCACTTTACAGGGCAGACACAGACTTGGGCCCTCCTGCTCCAGCCCCCTGTGCTGGGTGACAAGCATGTGCCCACATGCTGGCTCTCTTGTTGGGTTTTTCTCTCAACATAGCTTAATTTTCCTATTTTTAACACATTTTATGTATTTTACAATAGTCTTACGTCTTTCAAAATCTAAATTAATCTTGGCTTTTAACTTACTTAATTTGTTTTTTTTACCCATTACCATAAAAATTATGGATAACAAAATTTTGATATCCAATTTTCAGATTAAAAAAACAACTCTTAGAAAGCTGTTAGCTTGGAAAACTATTAAACAAGCATTCGTTTTCATGTTTTTTATGTCATAGAATTCCTACAGAATGAAATTGTGCTGTTTATTATTTGTGCTACTTAATCATTGTATCTTTCAGGTATTTTTAGTTTTTAATTCCTAGGCAGACTCAAAGTATCTTATGAGTTCATGAAAAACCCTAGAATATTTCTCTTTTCTCTGAAAACGTGCTCAGTGAAGAGAAATTGTTGATTCCCCGCTACCACCACTAATGGCAATTGTTTATGAGGAAAAGAACTTGATTCCTCTTGGAAATAACTTTGTTTCGTGAAAGTACACTTTAGAAACAAAAAAGCACAAAGTCATCTAAATCTGCAAGTTGAAGCCAAACTGTTTATTTTTACTCTATTAAACTGAGTTCATGCAGAATTTCTGATGAAAGCATCAAAGACATATTTCTTTCCCCAAATAGATTTGACTTCCACTACTGAGTTCCTTTCTATAGGCTTATCCTAATTTTGGAAAACTGAAACATCTAATGATTTCTCTCAGACTTTTCAGTTACTTTATTTGGGAGTACAGAACCCAAACCACATTCTGCAGTTGGATCGGAGAATTTTCACAGATCGTTTTGCCTGTCAGCGCCACTGCCAGTTTTTACCATCGCTTCTTTAGATCTAAGATTGAAGGAACAGAAGACTTTACTTCAAGTGCATAGGGGATGCATATAAGATGAAAGGCCCTGAAGATTTTATGAGGGGAAAATAGATGGTCCTCACATATGGGAAACTGGAAAAGAACTACAAACTACATAGGTCTAAGATGTTGAAACCTTTGGTGTCTTGGATGTCATCCAATTAGTAGAAATCCAGCCCCTCGCGTTTCCTTGCTGGGATGATTCTGTTTTAGAGTTGGCCATGGGAGAAAAACGGGATGAACTGTGGAAAGCGAAAGAGGTGGCTGCCGTTATGCCTTGAAGATTGTGCAGACCCAGGCTGCCGCAAGAGGGGTTCACAAAACGTTGTCCGCTTTACGCCTGTGTGGCTGGGGGGACGTGGGGCGCACAGCTGCAAGGAGAGCGGCACCCCTCCCCCATGGCTCACTTCTTGCAGCTTCTTGAGCTCTAAGAGATGCTTGCATTCGACCATGAGACGAAAGTCAACAGCCTCTTCCCCAGGTCTTCTGTCCCATCCGCATCAGAGACACTGGGAACCACACATGTGGATCCATGTGTCCTAACAGAGGTCCGTGTGTCCTTGCTCTCCCATTTCATGTCCAGCATTTGCTTCCCCCTTGCAGCCCTACTGATTTAGTGCAATGTTGGCAACAACAGCCTTCGACAGACTTCTTCATCTCGCCTTTCTGTTGCTCCAGGTTAAACGTCTAAACGGAATTCCGTATTCCTTGTCACAAATCAGAGTTCTGCATTTGTGATGATACCCTGCTTAATATATGTCTGTGGGCTAATAGGAAACACAAGTATATTCAGCATTGTATTTACTTTCTTACCCTAGACATTTTCATAACTTTTTAAATGCACAAGATGGCCTACAAAGTAAACAGAAACAGCTGGATCAGCATGTGCAGTAAATATGCACACGGAGAGTCAGTTGTCTGGAGTTAAAGGTTAAGAAAGTCTGCTCAGTGACTCAGTGGCTTGAACTTGCAACATAAGAAAGTGCAAAAAGGACAAGGAATATGCACATATAGAGAGGCATTTCTCTTAGATGTTTTACTAGTTTCTATTGATACCATAACAAATCACTACAAATTATGGATTAAAAAAACATTACTTTATTACATCACAGATAGAAGTTCTTCAAAGGTTTCGTTGGACTAAAATCAATGTTTCAATAGGGCTACATTCTCTCTGAAGCTCCTGAAATGTCCCAGTGTTACCCATTACCCAGTGTTATTATTGTAGTTGGCTTTAATTAATATAAGAAGGAAGTAACTGTGGGCTACCTTATCCTCCATAATTTTACTATGTGTCACTAACAATACATTGTTGAAAGTTAAAACTACAACACATAAATATAGACTCATCATATCTCAAAATTGACAATTCAATAATTGATATAGTTACTTCTAAGAGCACTTCATAATAAGAAGTTATGTAGTACAAGACTAACCAAATTTTGTCCCATCAGGCAAGTCACTTACTAATTTTTTTACATAAAGTTTTATTGGAACATAGCCACATCCACTTCTTTATGTAGTTTTCCATGACTACAATGCATAACAGAGTACTTAAGGTAGAGATATAACTACTAGAGAGACTATTTTCTAAAAACAACCCTAACTTCTTGATCATGATATAAGGATATTTTAAGGAATTGCTTAGAAAAGAAATAAGAATAAGAGCCCTATGTGTCACGTTAAACTGGTCCCATCTTATGGGACAATACATGCATGACTTTTATGTTTATCTTCTCCATTGGACTGCAGTCTACAAGTTTACATTTGACTTCATCCTTCCTGGGTTCTAATCAAATAGTAAATTGCAGTGTGGAATGTTCCTAACCACTCCTGAATCATTAAATAGTCCTCGGCTACACATAGTAAACATTGTCTCAGTGGGTCACTGAAGGATATAATGTACTTGCTTTTGATTTCCAAGTTTGGGATAATTTTTCTTAATACTAGTGAAGTACAAAATCAATCAATCCAAATTCAATCTTCTGGGTTTTACTTCATTATATAATCATATCTCTGTCTTGATTTCATTATAATTGGTTTTGAAGGCAGTTCCTGATGCACATACAAAATGTATATAAGATAGTTTCTTAAAAATTTCATACAAATAATTCACACTTGTGGTTTTATTTCTCCATCATTTAGACTATAACATTACCTTTACAATGCTGTAATTTATTTTTACATTTGTATTATTTGTTGTAAATAAGGCTCTCTTATTAGACTCTACTGTACTTTGCATCATATTACCATCTAAAGCTAATACTGATTACTACTTATTTAATTAGAGGCTTTTTAATGAGAATTGATTTATTTTTATAGGATTTTTGGTAAATAACCCTGCATTATATGAAAGATAAGATTTTGTAAAAAAATATGGAAATTTTAACCCTCATCCTTATATTTTGTATATATCAAGAATTCATTTATTTTGAAACCATTAACATACTCTCAAGATAGTGCACTTTCCAATAAATTTTAAGGTAATTTTATTGTCTTCTATTTGTCTACCAATATGGGGGCTTTATGAGTGACATTTTTATTATACCCAGTAAAGCAATAAAAGTAATATTTGACTCCCTTTGTATTGCTGAAGCAAATACTGCACCATATTGGCAGTTTGCTTTTTCTTACTTCACTACTTAGATTTATTATGGAATTATTATATGTGGAAACATATGTATTGAAACATACTCTTGATCATCTTGTTATATTTCAAAAAATATACAAAAATGTAATAATGCTTTTAGGTAAAAATGCTGTATTCAGAGAGGTTTTTATCGATATTTCTTATTGTATCCAAAGGCTAAACCATCAAATAATATCTCAAAACACATCAAATAAAGATAGATAGTACTTTTAGAATTTGAAGAATCTTTAGAAATACATAACATTGTGTTTCAAATTTCCAGTGCATGATAATTATGTGGTAGTCTTATTCTTATGCATAGAGATAACAAGAATCAATCTTTAAAGATTGTAAGATTAGAAGCCATCAATACACATAGAAATCTGCATTGGAATAGGTACTCAAAGAGAATATTTTTTAAGTTGTTTGACTTCAAAGTGGTAAAAATATTCTAATATATGTACTTTTTGCTAGTATGTTTTTCTTCAAAATCTTAGAGCAATATGTAAACTATACTTTGAGTTATAATTAATGGACAGGTACATATTTTTAGATTCAATGGATTTAAATGTGAAAACTCACACAACTATTGAACTGGTAAATTCTCCAAGTGAATCATGGTAGAATTAACAGAGATGGTCCAATGTGTCTTCCTGGAATCATTTATTTAATTCTGTGGTTCAAAGTGAGAAAACCAAGAGAAGTTTTCTTCCTTTTGCCTGTGGCTTTGTTTAATATTGATATTGCGTGAATAGCAAGATTAGATATTTTCTGAGGAGGAATGTTAGCTCAAACTGAAGGAGAAAGAATGAAAAACTTTACCAAATGAGAGGATATGTGAACTATGAACCGGAAGCGATACCTAGACAATGAGGCACCCTTGCTGAGTTCAGTTAAGTAAATATATTCCATTGACATAATGGATCATCAGGTACGGAAGTTAAGGTGCACTTTTTAATCTGCTCATGTATAGGACAGACCTCTTTAAAAAATATATTCAAGTTAGGCAAATGGATCAAAACAATTAAGTATAGTGCACAGGGACAAGCGCAGGTGTTTTTCTTTTCCTCAGTTGTCTAACATTTCCTCAATGTATATAATTTTAGCAGAAAAATTTATAGCGTCATACAACTCTCCATAAAAATTTTCTTGAGGCAGTTATATGACATAGAAGAAGAAATTATATACAATGAATTTAAAAAGTAAAGAAAGACATCAAATTTCTTAATTGAAAGTAAGTAAGACTGGTCTCGGTAGCACGCACCTGTAATCCCAGCACTCTGGAAGGGTGAAGAAGGAGGACTGCAATTCGAGCCTATAGGAACAGTTTAATGACTTAATAAGATTTTCTCTAATTTTGCCACTTTTTTTCAAAATGAGAAAGACAATAGTACATATCTCTTGGAATTAATTGAGAAATATAAGTATCTGAAGAACATTGTCTGATGCTTAGTTTTTAGGCTTAAAGAAAATACGTTATTTTATCACAATGAATGCAATGTGAGATTAAATCAAATACCTTAGGTGGAGAGCATGTTGTGAAGTTCTACATCCTTAAAAATTTTATATACCAATTTACTACGAAAGCATTGGTCGCACTATTCATGATTATTTGTGATTCCTTTTTATAAACAGATTTAAAGGATGCACTCCCAGTGACACCCAGCAGGACTGAAATACTGGTCATGGATTTTTAAAATATTACTTGCCTTATTTGTTATGATGTCACCTCTTTTCCTTAAGCAAACATTGCACTTCTGGAGGTCAAAGATGATATCCATATTTTAGACTGTTTTTCCCTCTGTCTAAAAGAGCGCCTGGCATAGAAGACACATTCAAAGGAAAGTTTGCTTTAAATGTTACAGTACAGAGAGAGAGAGAGAGAGACCAAAACTACTTAGGTAGATGAACACATAAGACTAAGTTCACATAGAAAAGTATCAGCATTATGATTCAAGAATACACTTTCACCTGGACACCCCACTCCACCAAAAACTAGCATTGAGAAGAAAAGTGAAATTGCCAAGTTTCTGTCTCATACTGTAGTGGGTAAAATCCCAACACCCAAGTGACCCTAAGTTAACTAAATTACACAAAAACAATATGATATAGTGGTAAATATAAGCTAAAGTAAAATTCAGAATGTTTTGTTGGAATTCTGTAGCGTACTTATTTTCTCTAGAATTTACCAGAAGATATTTCGTATTTGTTTTAATAATAAAATGTAGGGAAAAATATAGAGAACAAGCAATATTTGTATGTGAAAACATTTAAATTTTTTAGACTAAAATTTTACCAATGAATTCAATATTTAAATTACTATAATTTTCATGAAACTCCATTATTATAGATCCATAGGAGTGAATCTCCCAGTCTTCATCTTTTAATTTGCAAGGGTGTTGTGCCTTTCCTTTCAAAGCACACACTATACTTTAGAAAGTTTTTAATAGGTGAGTTTTTTTGACAAACTGATAATGACATGCTTGTAGAATAATAAATTATTCAATGCAGTCACTCCAGTTCTAATGGGGGGTGACACATAGCATCCCCTAAATACATACTTGGTAAGTGAATAAATGGTCTTCAAAATCAAGATCTTTACTTTTTTTAAGTTTTTCTTGTAAAGTGTGGTCACAAATCTCACATGTTCTATAGATTGACTTCAATTAAAGTGAATTTTAGAATAATCTTAGAATTGTGTGGTTTTGTTAATATTCAGGAATTTAATTTGGGTTTAGAAATGAGTTTAAGCTACTATATTCTCTAAAAATTGCTGTTTACAAAGACATAAAGAAACATTTTTGGGAAACTGTATTAGAAGAAGATGAGAGGAATGGGGAATCTCTTCTCTGCTCACTACAGTTTTCTGTGAAAATAAGTCCATTTCCTTGGCATAAGATAGAGTGCATGTCTAGCCATAGCATTTCTTTATGGCCAATTGGAAATTTAGGGAACTTGGTAAAATTTGAGGGGAAATGACTCAACTCTCTGTGGGAAGTAGGTGAAAAACCTACCAAAAAATTGTTGACTGACCAAAGGAGATCTGTGTAAAGAAAGGGCAAAATATTCATTTTTCTGTAGGAAGGAAGCAGTAGTCCCTACTGCTAGTTGCAGTTCTAATGCTGGCATAAGAATCATGGATTCATATGTTCATTATGATACCAGTTTTCAAATTCAATGAACAAATTTGAAAAAAACCAGAACAAACAAAAATTATTGCACTCCTTTTATATGCAAAAATTTGAAGTTGATAAAAATTAATGGAATTATATATCATTTACAACACTGCAATTTTGTTGAGAAAACAATATATATATATATTTAATATATAATACAAAACATAATAAAAAAATTATACTTGGTCCTATGGAGATGAAAAGAAAATCATTGGTCCTACCACTGCATGTATTCTTGAGAAAATCAGTTAAATGCATGTTTTTTCTCTCATAGACGAGGTTTGGGCAGTATCATTCAGTAACTAATTTAGTACCAGGTGTGGAGGTACAGACCTGTGATCCTAGCACTTAGGAAGGTTAGTCAGTAGGATCACCAAGAGTTCAAGGCCAGCCCGGGCTACTGATGTAGTGATTCACAAACAAGTTACTGTCAGAGTGTTGGAGTGAACCATAGAGGTTACCCATTTAATCCTTGGTTATAGATTTCTCTGAAATCTAATTATACCAAGCCAAACATCTACTAGTAGTACCTCAGTCTCATTTAGCACTAATACAGCTGAACTAACCATAGAGTCAGATTTTATCTCCTTTGTTTATGCAAAAGAGTTTTAGCTAGGCTGAACTCATGTAAATGACCTTGAGCAGAATGAAAATTTAGGAGAAGGTAATCATTTTGTATTAGGAATTTCAAATTATTCTTTGACAGCACATTCAAAAGATAGATAGACCAATGACTAATCCCCACATCTAATTATGTAGGCCCTGTGTTGACATACATTCTAAAAGGAATTGCTTACATTGTCATCATAGATAAGAGTCTGCATGGATTTTTTTCTTAAATCAGTTCAAGTTCTAGGACATCAAATACTGATTGGCTTAAAGCAGTTTATGCATTTGCACTTATATTATACAGGTTTCATCTTTTATTATAATTTTGCTATTTTTGAATTATTATCTATAGTTATATTAGTTCACTATAATGAAATTAAATAACATATTTTCTTCTCAATGGATATCTCAGATTTCAAGAATAACTGTTACTTTATCTTTCTTTCTTCCACCTCATAAGCAGGAAATGGATCATTTTGTTGCCTACAAAACAACTCTGAGGTTTTGGTCACATCATATTTTCAAGGATGTGCTCTCCTGTGTTTGCATACACTTAGATTCAGCCCGTGAAATTTCATGTCTGTAACACATGCCATGTGAAAAGCCAAAGCAAAACCTCAGAAAAATAACAATTACTAAAGTCTTGAAAGTGCTTCCTGAGATTCATGTTCTGCCTTCTTTGGGAATGCATCAGGAAATATAAACAATATTTATTTGTGACTTGCTCAATTCAATAATATTTAGGTATATCATAAAGTGACAATTTCTCCTTGAAGGACTCTCTCCTTTGACTTGAGGGCTGTCTCTAATAGCAACATGAAACAAAGAAGTCCAATGTGAACACCGTAATATGCACAACAGGAATCTCAAGTACTGGAATCTCTCCTTTGATTTTTATCCAAATCACCACTATTAAAAATATTCTAAATTTCTGCCTAAATATCCTTTCAAGTATCTTTCAAACTTTATTTATCTGTGCATTTGCTATTTTGTATTCTGTACACCTTCTAAAAAACCCTCATATTAAGATTCACAGTTATGGTTTTTTATACTTCTAATCTCATATGGCTGTGTAGTGCCTGACATGTAACCCAGGACAGATTTGTGATGGTCAAAAATAAATGAATTCATATGTTTTGTTGTACAAAGATTAATGTATCAATATCACCTAACAGTTTTGTCTCTTACCCTTCATCTTGTAATTTTCTTTGATTTTGCGCAATGCCTATTCCCATTTCTCAAATATACAATGAACCTAACCTTTGGTGTCTCAACACTTTTAATACGTCTTATCCCTAGAAGAAATAAAATCAATAAAGTTAATATTTGACTCTGTCCCACCTTACAGAAAATTCTGTTTAAACACAATTAAAACAATACTTCTTTCTGTTTGACATTTTTCTTGCTTTATGTCTTTTCAGCCCGATGCACCACTGCTTTTTAAGAAACTCTATCTTCAAGAATCCTTTCCCTCTGATCTCTTCTATTGATCTCTTTACTGATTACTATCTATAATTCTTAATACAGTATTAGCATTTTATCTTAAAAGATCCAGTGATAACCAGAAACAAGAGAAGGAAAGAAAAAAGTATTATAAAATGTTTCTCAAAATAGATAGTTGGCAAACATGCTCACTTAATTGTGCATGTACAATTTAAGCAAGCTCACAATAATAAATTTTGTTATAAACATGTTATGACAGTAAAAACTGACTTAAATACTTATTTTTTAAAGTTAAATATAACACACATGTTTTAAGAATATATGACACTAAAGAAGTTTCACTAATCATGAATACCACTAACAATCTACACATATGACTGATTTCCAAGGATTGAATCATATATCTGCTTTTAAAGGCAAGAATCTGAACATGACAATACTTTTTTGTGGTACTGTGGTTAGTATCCAATCAATCACTTAAAAAAGCAAGGTAGTAATTAAAAACTGGTTAGGGGCCAGGGATTAATTTAGTGGTTCCGCTGCTTGCCTGGCAAGTGCAAGGTCCCGAGTTCGATCCCAGGTACCAAAAAAAACTGTTTAAAAGATAGAATAATAGTGAGACGTGTTGTAAATCACTACCAGGAGAAAGAACTGAAGGACATTCAGACACTTAGTCTTCTATAACATAGCAGTGATAAGCAATCCTTCCATACTAAAAGTGCTGTAGGGTGAGGGAATGATTAAGCTGGACAAAGGAAACTTGTAGGCTGAAACTAGAATCAATAGGTCAAAACTATAAGAAGCCAAATTTCAAATGTCAGAAAATGAGATAAGTTGCCTTAAGAAAAAGTAAGAAAGATATTAAGCAAAGTTTGTTAAAAACAGAATACTTGCATAATTTAGAATGTAGGTTTAGACATTCTCTAACATGTTTTCATTTTTGGAGATTCTATAATTCTATGAAATTTCAGCATCTGATAATTAAACCACCTTCTTCTGAAATAAATTCAGAATACAATTTACTGCTCAAAATAATTTTCAAATTTTATGCGTAATGAAAAAAAAATAATTCTTGCAAAATCTCTTATGGATTTGGAAAAAATAATCATGGTGAAGGCTATAAAAACAAATACAGAATTTTCTTTTACATGGCAACACTCATGCTTACATACACATATTTACACATGCAAATAAAGATAGACAAGATAGTTGGAAGTTAACAATGTGAACAGTTATTTATCAATTAAGCTCCTCTTGATGTAGCGATTCATTCTATGTACAATATGACAAAATGGGAGGAAAAACAAAGCTCCTTTCTTTCTTATCAAAGAAAAACTACATAACTTTTTTCTAATAAAGAAAAGATTTACTGTTTCACACCCAGTCATAGGTTAGGTGAAGTGCCGGTCTAAGCAATACCCTACCTTTGGCCAAGTGAGAGGCAGCAAGGGAGGCAAGCTTCTCTTTCCTTCACAACTTCTCTTAGTCATTAAGTAAAATATTAGGTATATCATTCTTGGAATTATAAAGTATGAAAATTATATACATCATAGGGAAGAAGAAACATCATAAAATGAATCTAATAACAAGTATTAATCTGCTTATTAATATGTCCCGTCCCGCGGGACAGTCAACGGAGACCCTAGAGGGGGAGTGAGAATGGAGGGACAAGAGACACAAGAGACGGAGACAAGACAGGCTTCTGATCAAGTCTCATTTATTGCCGGGCTAGCTAGAGTTTATATAGGGAAGGGATGGGGGGAGGGAAGGAGGAGAGGCATTGGCGAATCGCTAGGCAGAGGGCGGGAGGATCCTACTTTTGAAAGCGGGAAACTGAAACTTAAAATTAGGCGGGAAGCGTTACTCAGGCGGGAAGTTCAAACTTAACCTAGGCGGGAAACTCAAATTAGGCGGGAAGCGGGAAACAAAAATTTAACTCAGGCGGTTTGATACGTGATTGCCCAGTGGGCTAGTTTCCCACATTAATATAGTGCTTACTGTAGGGAAATTGAAAACATACACTGTTTCCAAATTATATTGAAAATGATATCTACATTATCATATCCCTCCAATATCTCACATTTCCTTCCACATACAATTCTTATTATGGATTCAAATAATTAAAATCACTATTTCTGAGCTGAAGTTACTTTCTTAAATCATTTTATACCAATGCCTAATAAAATTTTGTGTATCCAAAGTTATGGTTGAATATTTTCTGCATGTAAGGTAATTATGAAAACATGGTCTAAATTTTGTCAATTTTTCACAGCTTAAACCTGGCCTAGAGTGGATAAATTGGAATGTATTCTCTAGTACATCTACACTGATCTCACATCAAAGGTTACAATAAAAGCTTGCATCACAAAAGGTAACACACCTATTACAGAACTGAGCTTTGTACTATCTGTGTGGGTTGCAATTAGCTTCTCTATGAATATAAAAATAATTTCAAGACAGTACAGCAAGATGATAAAATATTTTTGGTCCTTATGAAGTCTCTTTCATCAGTTATAAGAAAAGAAATTCACATTTTTCCAAATCACAGTGATAAAGGAGCACTTGGGTGACATGGCCTATTTCTTTATCATATCTCAGCTACATCAAAGTATTACTGTCTTAGTAAATTTCAGGTCACTGAAACGCAATACCCGACACCCACAGTTTAAAGGAGGAGAGGTTTATTAAGCTCACAGTTTGTGGAAGTTTCATTTCATACTTGGCTGGGTCCAAGGTAGGGCAGCATGATTCAATGGGCTGCCAGGGGAGGGTTGATCATGGCATGGTAGACAGGAAGTGGAGAGAGATCAGGGAGGAGGGAGGACAACAGACCCTTCCATGCTACACCCTCCATTACCCAACTCCCCCAAGCAGGTTTCACCTTCCAGCATCACATTTAGTCATAAACGCAGCAGTGGTCTCATTCAAGGATGAGTATGATACACCCATGATCCAATCCCCTCTCCAAAGCCCCAACTATGAGCACGTGAGGCTCAGGGTGGATATCTACACAGTATATATAAATCATAAGAATTATCCAGTGAAATTAATATATGACAGCTAAAGAAAAGAATAAAATAACACCCATGAGTCTGAATTAAGCACATAATTGTGTAGAAGATAACAAAGGTCATGTTGTAATTTAAACACTCATATTTCAGCCCAATTCATTATCCAGTTGATTTCCCAAAACATAAGCATTTGAAAAGCGCTCTTGCAACCAAATACTAAATTGGATGTGATAGTGGGTATCACAAACTCCAGCACACTTCAAGGCTAAAATGTTAGCAGATTGAACTTTCAAGGACCTCTTAAACTTTATGTTAGAATCAGCAAGCTATTTCCTATGGGAAAGTTCCCTTTATTTGTTAATACATTTGTGCTAGAACAAAAGCATTTCCTGTGTTTACACATTGGGAATAGCTTTTGTTTGTTTGTTTGTTTGTTTTTTTAGTACAACAGCAGAGTTGAAGAGTTGTAACAGAAATTGGGTGTCTTGAAAAGGTGAAAATATGTTCTGCCTGGGTCTTTTAGGAAATGTTAAGCTTTGTATAAATAATATTAATTAATAATACAATGAGTGGCACAAGCACAAACACAAACTCCTTGTTGACACAAAAAGAGCCCTATTTTGTGGTTTACACACATCAAGAGACAACTGAAGCATGGTAAAGACAATGATCCTCTAGCTACTGACTGTGCAGAAATGCACGTATTTCTTCAGAGAAAACCTGTAAACCACACATAGTACTTTAACTATGTCTGTTTCCTTGTTACTTTCCCCTTATGGTCCTCTCATTTCTACTGACTCCTTATTTGTATCTCTGATTCCCTGAAGAGATAAGACTCCCCTGAATGGACGATCCTACCGGTTAGCGATCTACACTAATAATTTTAGTATCCAGATATCACAAGGTATGGGCTAAGCATAGAAAAGTGTAGAATGTCCAAGTGGCTTCTTTTGTCTTTTTTCTCCCACTAGAGCATTTTTTGGTCCAAATTAGCGTGTATGCTCTCAACAATTCATCCACACATCACACAGAGGAAGGATATTTGATCAAGATACATCATCATTTATTCAACAGTAAGTTCAGTTTTGTAGCACTTTTCAGGTAACAATATAATTGAAAACATACATTTAAATAAATCCTGCTAAAATACACCGTATAGGAGGTCTTTAACCATAAATATCTTAAGGGTTTTACACTTTGTTTACTAGTAGGTTTTTCCTTGAGATTTTAAAGATTTGACATGATTCCATGATTCACTCTCTTTCATGCCCATCCCCTGTAAAGGAGGCGATGACCTTCAATTCTACTGATAACTCCTGTTACAACAATATCAGCTATATTTATACAAATTAAAGTATAAATGTTGGCCGCATAAATCCAAATTGGGAATTGAGACTTATCCTAGTAAAAAAACTAAATGGGAAGCACACTGCCATGACTTCTTGAAAGTTGATTAAAATACAAGTATGTGAAAATATACATATTTATAAACTTTTTCTATTAAATATTAACAGGCATTTACTTAAAACAAAAATTTCCAATAATCTGGAAGAGTTCAACATAAATTGGATGTAAACTTTTAGTAAGCTATTGAATAAAGAACAACGAATATCAAACATCCTTAAACAAAACATGAAGAATATTGCTCATTTGTGCATGTCTAGTGTCCAATTTAACATGAAGGATTGTTTTGGATCTTCTAGATACAGATTCAATTGTGAAAATAACAATTTTGCTCAACTTCCCCAAGAAAGTGGAGAAACCCTTGGTAAAATAAAACATTAGGCCAGAATGCTAGGAGCAAATTCTTAATAACTGTAATGGGAAGAGATTGGCTCCTAAATGCTTTACTTTGTCATATTAATTAATTACTATCTTCTAAGGAAAGTGCAGATCTCACATAATGGTTTCTATTTAGTTATTCGAGTTAGTAAAGAATAAAGCTAGAAAAACAAACCATGTTTTGGGGAAAATGAAGGTTTATGTACATTCACTAAGAAAAATAACCAAAAAGAGGAAGAGGGAGGAAGGGATAAATTCAGCACTACAGGGAATACTAAATGATGAGACAGAGACAAGAAAAAATGCAGGGTTTTCAGAAATTTATTATAAAGAATTGGAACACATTATCTATAAGATGGATAAAGTTATGACAATGTCACCATTTTTTATTATAATATGAAATTATAAAAAGAAGCCATTTCAGAATATCCACACAGTTTTCACCTTGTTGGAATTGCAGTCCTTATCTGTAAGTTGTCATTATAAGAAGCTCAGATCCTAGGCTCACAGCATCCTGATACATCACCTGTTAAAGATCTCACCCATTGGATATCCAGGAGTTAATTCCCTAACCAAATCAAAATTCAGTTTCTTCAACTACACAGAGGGAAAGCAACTGTTCTTACATGTCATAATTGTTTAACTAAGTGAAATACTTTTAAAGATTTTTTGTCATACAAAAAAAAGGATACAGGGCCAGGGATTTAGCCCAGTGGTTTCGCTGCCTGCTGCGCAAGCACAAGGACCTGAGTTCGATCACCCTTATCAAAAAAAAAAAGAATAAAATGTAATTAAAAAAAAAAGGACACAAAATGTTACTTCCTTTTAATGTTTGTGCACATCAATCATTTAAGGCACCATTAATTCTAAGGTGGATTTCAAATCTGGAAATACTGTACTAAATTGTAAATAATGTGGTTCTTACTGAATATAGAAAGGAAAAAGGATCACAAAATAATTCTGAAACAAACTCATGATGCTTGGTCAAGTAAATTAGCTCAGGATTTTATGAAACTAGTAGCTATTAGAAAGCAAAAAAAGAAGATATAATTCTTTTCCGATTTATTAAAAATATTTTAATGTATTTTCCATTTTATTTTTATTTTTCAAGTTTTTGTATTAAAGTGTGCAAAGTATTTGCCATACTGCCTGAAAATCTTTAATAATGAAATTAATATTTATACTTCTTAGATAGAAAAAATGATTAAATTTGCTGACTTAGGTGTACATTGCCTGAACTACCAGGCATTACTATGAAATCTGAGTAGAAACCTCCATAACTCCACAGTTCTTGTACTTGTATACCTGTAAAATAAGAACTCTATGGATTATACCAAGATCTGCCACCTGTTTGAGCAGTAGCTAGGGATTCTTTACAATGGGCAATATAAACTCTGAGTTTCTGGACAAATGAACTCAGCGAAACAATTCTCTTGGCAGCTATGAGTGAGCAAAATACACTCGACCTCTCTTCTCATAGCAAAATCTTTCAAAGAAATTTACTCTTTAACATCCTTGAGCACAAGGGCCAGGGATTTAGCTCAGTGGTTCCACCACCTACCTTGCAAGCACAAGGTCCCCAGTTCAATTCCTGATACCAAAAAAAAAAATCTTTAAGCACATGACATGTAGGATCTTGCCAATTTTTGAAATGCCTTCAAAACATTTTTTCCTACTGTCCTAGCACAAAGAAGTTGATATTTTTTTTCATGGCACTATTGTTTGTTATCAATTACACTCTCCTTGGGCCCAACTTTATATGTTCCATTTCTGGAAAAACTGCTAAGTTTTCATATCATTCAATTCTGCTTTTTGCTCCTGATTTTCTCTGTAGATATGGCTAAAAACAGTAAGCAGTACTCATGCCACAATCTGAACATTGGGCTGCCTTGATTTTTTGTCTATGCCAAATTAGTTAAATTCAACCTCATACAAAGTCTCATGCCATAGGCAGAATGAAAATAAGTTATTTGGTATAATGTAGCATTCAGAACCTCTATTTAGCTTTCCAAATGAGTCCTTACTCCCAAATCTCATGAGCCTGGCCTTTAAGAGCATTCCTGTCAGCATTCTCGTTTTCTGAGCTCCAACCAGAAGAGCCCACCAAGCTATGTCTGCTCATTCTAAGGTTTCTTTAGCCCACATCTTCAAACTTTTCCAAATTCTTCCCTCAAACCAGCAAGAAAGGCATATGATCCACTTGGCTGGTTATGGTCACAGTAATAACCCCGCCTCTCTGGTACCAAATCTTTGTACTAGTCACTTTCCCTTCACCTGACATCCACAAATTAGAGGAGGAAAGTTCATTTTGGCTCATTCTCTGAGAAGATTCTAATGTTGGCTTGCTCACAGACAGAAAATCATGGCAAAGGGGTATGGCAGAGGAAAACTGTTCATCTTGTGGTAGCCAGAATCTGAAAGTAAGAGGTTGGGAGCTGTGTAAAAGAATTCACAATGCCAGTTCATGCCAGCAGTGAAACCCTTCTCTACCCAGGCCCCACCTTCTAAGACCACATACAGTTACAAACTAATACATGGATCACTGATGAATATCACATTCCTATGAGCCAGTGGCCTTCCAAAAGCCCCATCTCTGAACATGTGAGATTTTTGGGGGAAACTGTAGAGCTTAACCATAACTTCCTAAAGAATGGAGCAAGAAAAAGCTTAATAAATTATTTTTATGGTTTCTATTTAAATTATCTACCAAAGGTCACATGCTAGAGGTTTAAATGGCTGCTGATGAGCTTTTGTGAACTGATTGGATTATGAAAGCCTTAACTTCATCTGTGGAATGATCCATCAATAAATTCATAATTTGATAGTCCTACTGGCAAGTGATGGAATTTAAGAGATGGAGTCTAGTTAAAGGGAATGGGATTCGGGGCATGACCTTGGGGATGTCTCTTATCCCTGGCCCCTTTCTCTCTGTCTTTTTTTCTCTCTTCTCTTTCTCTCCTTTCTGTCCACCATGAGATGTGGATCTTTGCTCTCCCACTCCCATCTACAATGATGTCCCACCTCAAAACAGACTCAGAAGCAATGGAGCTAGCCAACCATTGAGGGAAACCTTGTAAACCAGCCCCAAAGTAAACTTTTCAAGTTGTTATTCTCAGGTGTTTCGTCAAAGCAACAGCAGACCAACAGAAGAGATCAGTTTCTCAGCCAGATGTCATGTTCTAAAAAATAAATAAATAAACTTCAAGATTAAGTCATTCAACATTTTGATGAAGGTGCTTTGTTGTGTGATGAGAATCACTATAGAAACTGTGTCATGGTGGTCTAAAGAAACCTGAAAGTCCTGTGGTTCAATGTTACCGTAATCACTGTTTCTGTATTGTTTTTTTCTTTTATTTCTTTTTTTTTTTGAAAGAGGAAGACATTATTTTTTTCTAATATATACAGCTGAGCTCCTTCAGAACCACACAGTGCATGACATTATGTGGGCATTTTTATGACTGTTTCCCCAAGGTCATAAATCTAAACCCATTTTCTCCAGGTCTCCCATGGTGTGAACTAATCCTATTAGAGAGAGCTCCACATTTATGACCCATTCACTATCCAGTGACCTCACTTCCTAATACCATCTCTTTGTGCGTTGGAAGTTCAAGACATAACTTTGAGAGGAAAACAAATATTCAGTCTTTCCCATATATTTTCTGTCTTGTGATGAGTGATGATACATAAGGTCTAATGTCCAAGAAGACAATAGACATATTAAGCTATGGTTAGACATAGTTGTATTATTTCATGTTGGCTTTAAATGTAGATGTGTCTTAGTAGAGAAGGGTGAGGTGACTCTTGGAGAGAATTGAAAGTCTGCTCCAATTTAAACACACTTATGCCATGAAACAAATACCTTAGACTTGGCCTTCTTCTGATGATTCTGTTCACATTCAGTTTCACCCATATCCATTCCCCAAAATCAGCATTCAGTGGTCTCTGTAATGATTTCCATCTTTCACATCACCTTTTATTGTGTATGGGTGGTACTACAAAGCTCATAGAAATGTTTATTTAACAAATTACAGGAACAGTCTTGGAGTTTTAATGAAACTGCTAAAGCACAAGTGAACATTGCTTTATCAATTCCAGATGCTCATAAGAGACACAGTATTTACCTTCATCAATATTTTGTTAACTTTCCTATTTATCTATCTTCCCCCTGTACCCATGAACGTCAGAGTACCCTAAGATTTTTAACCTTACAAATTGAATCCCCAGATGACAAGGATATAAAATTTTTCATCTTGTTTTACAACAACAGTCTTACTTTTTCTGTTTCATTATATGTTTCAATGTCTCTGGTGGACATGGTTAGTAATGGATAATTTATTAGCATAATTTAGCTGCAAATATTGTGTCTCTCAGAGTGACATCTTTTCAGTCTTTATTAGTTGGCTCTTTTCCATCCTCTGCTGTTTCCTGCATTTTCACTTTTCACCAAAACAGTTAATTTTGAATGAATTGAGTCTCAATACTTATTTTTGTCAATGGAAGAGTCTCATATTTACATTAGGTATGTGATATTTGAGCTTATTGCCTCTTTTTGTTTGTTTAATTCATTGCTTGCTTCAATATTACATTTTTAATTATGAAAGATCTTTGTGATTTTAGTTTGTGTATTTTAAATTTTGAAGCTGGATACATTCTGGAAATCTAAGTTTTCCAAAAGACTAGTCACTGAATTAGAGATACTTCACCAAAGTTTCAAGTATTATAAAATAGTTTTCAGCATAATATAATCCATATTCATTTTCTGACTTGAGTGTTCCTGTTTCTTTGGTTAAATTGACACCAGGGGTAAATTTAATCACTAGTAATTACCTTATATTCATCACATAGTATTTTACTGAATTTCTTGAAAAATGTCATGATTAGAACTATTACATGTTTTTGGCTCATACTTCAGCAAATGAGATTTATTATTGCTCAAGAGAATATGTAACAGCAGTGTTACTCAATGAATAGAGGAGTGAGCCACAATTTTGTTCATCACAGTTCATGTCTGCATTCTTAAAAGCAGGAAAGAAAGATAAGTAGAGCAAAGTAATTATTTTAACTGAAATATAATATTTAATATGAAAATGTAATTTAGAAACAACTTGGAAACATGTTAGAAATATCTAGACAGACATGAATGGTCAAATTATTTCTTGAAAAGCATTTGAGTACTAATATAATGTATGAAAGGTAGGAAATATCATCTAAAGAAATTAAGCAAGAACTCTAAAGTAATAAAGAATAAACTACTATATTTATTTGCAAATATAGTATCATAAAATTATTCATTTTTAATAAATGAATTGAAGTAAGATATTGACAATTAACAATAAAATATCATTTAAACATATGTAATTCAGTAAGAAGGTGGAGTCTGGAGTATGATAATTATTTGTGAGGTGAAAGAAAATAATGCAGAAATTTTCATGTGTGATAAGCAGCTTCCCTCCAATATTAAAAATTTAGTTATCTTGATTATATTTGAGCTTGCAAAATAGTTGAAAATAATACTGATTTATTGATCTAATTATAGAAGAAAAACATCTAGATAGGCATAGAAGAAAAAGCAAGAATGTAGAAATCCACCAATTTCCAAATGCAATGTCCACTCCCAGAGACTACTTAGGAGGACAATTGGTAGAAAACCAAATAAACATTTAAAAGCAATCTTAGCAGTTGTTACACTTATTATGCTCACTCATACTATTGGAGGTTCTCATTTTGTTTTTAATAAAAAGCACTTTAGAGAGTGTCAATATAGTTTTTACCTTTTACCAGGAAATGTCAATTTCCTGATTCACTTGTGTATAAATGTATTTTGTACAGTAGAACTTTAACTGAAACTTTTTAAATAGGCCAAATGGACAAAAACTATACCTGACACCCTAAGTCGCAGTCATGTTTACTAAGCAAGTGATATTAGAAAATGGAAGCTTTTGAAGAAGGACATCTTACATGCTTGCTAATTTAAATAATCAGTAGGGGGAGAATGCAATTTTTCCTTTTCAATAATCACTCTGTTGGTAAACAGCCAACTCTAGTCCAGGAGCTAGAATGGAAACCAAACAGTAAACAAATAAGGAGAAAAGTGCACAGTTCTATAGAAATGTGTGATGTCTAGAGAGTTGCAGCTACAGGACTTGTTATATAAGAAATAAATTTACTTTAACTTAATGAAATAAAAAGGTGAACAGGTAAACTGTACATATAGCTGTAATGATTTCTAAAAACAATTTGGTGTAATTAGTTATGGGTTGAGCAGTTGACCACACACAAGAGTATTGAGAAGAGAATATGCTGGCTTACCCTAAGGATGAAATCTGTCTAGCATTTCCAGTGTTGTGTTAAATTGCAGGATTAGCTAAAGAGAAAGATATGGGATTTCACGGAGGGTTTTAAGCTTGATTGCATCATTATTCTGAATATATTAATATTTAATTTAAATTGATAGCCAGACAAGACAACATAAATGCAGGTCATGTGTTGTGCATAGCAAATAGCATGGTGACTTTAGGCTGAAATGGTACCGTGTATTGTGCAATTTCTAGCAAATAAAGAAATAGTCCAATTCCCTGTTCCTAAGGGAAGACTAAGCACCACATAGCATTTATCTTGCAAAAGCACTTGTGAGTGTGTGGCACAGAATTGAAGTTGTTCATTAGTCTTTTATTAGGGCAATCCAGCTCTCTTGCTATGGGGTAGACAAGAGAATGCAGAAGTTTAAAAGACATTATTTTTCTCACACTAATAGTCAAATACTTAATACATTATGCACTTAACATACTATGATTTATACAAATTACTACTGATTTTATTCCCAGCAGCCAAATCCTGGCATCTCAGAGAAACAGAGATCAGAACATCTGTGCTATTACTGAACAAATCTCTTCCTAGAAGTTGTTCTGTAGCAATACCATATGGAGAAAATGTTTTCACGTCTTTCATTCATTAGACATTACATGAATAGATTTGTATAATTACTAAGAAAAACAAAGGATGCAGTGAAGCCACCTGTAAGGTATTTATTTCCTTAATGATAATATGAGTATATTATTTTTTTCATCATTCACACATTTATTGTTTGCAAAAGAACATTTACACTTTATATTCAGAAATATTTGCAGAACGTAAAGTTGAAAAGCTACAGTGATACTAATGAATGCTAACATTTACATGTCTTATACCATGGACCAGGATTTACTCCAAACCTTTCTGTAACTCATTTAACTAACACTCGATGCAGGTGCCACACGCTGTCTATTGCAAAGCTATGAAGTGGAGGCTTGGAGAGGCCAAGTAACATGATTAGTGGCAGTAATAAATAAAGCTTATGTTCTTGAAACCACAATGCATTTATTTCAGCAACAAAAGAATGCCTCTAGGCAATAGAAGGTCATCACTAATTTGATTGAAATGAAATTATCTTGCTTTTAATACTGTGGTTATACAATAAATATTAAAATATAATGCTGTATCACTGGTTGTCTACCAGTTAGTCAAATCTAGATTTGTTTTAAAATAGATGCACAAACACATCTTTCCTAATATTATCAGATTATATAAACATTTCTTGGAAGAATGTATTTAAGTCCAACAACAGATTCATAAAGTAGCTTCAGGTAGTATAGATTTTTTGCTTAATTATAGTTATTTTAAAAATTATGTTTTCAAAGTTCTTGTAGATAACATCATGTACTAGAAACATCAAAAAGAAGTTGGAAGTTACAATGCTTTAAACAATTTATATTGCTTTCTTATTGGTCTGTCAATTATATTTTCTGTTGCTCCATTGAAAAGATAATTTCAATGTCAACTCTTCTATATTTATATATAGAAACATTTTTTGCCATAATCCATTTGTATGCACAGTCCTAAAGAAATGCACAGGTTATTATAGCCTCTATTGTTCAGCATTTCTATCCTCAGATTTTCCCAATTAAGAGATGATCTTTCAAGAGCATAAAGAATACAGTTCTTCGATTTCAGAGGGGTATGAACTAAACATTAAAGACTAATGAGCAAAACCATGCATTGTTGGAAATAATTGTTTCTCATAATTCAGTAAAAACAAATGACAATTGTCTTTTAAAGTGAATGTTAGTAGTCTTTACTACATACCTTTGAACATGTAGAACAAAGAATATTCAAACATAATAACCATAGCAGTTGACTCTTACACTTGTGGACATGTCAAGACCATATCCTCCATGCTGTTTTTTCTCAGTGTATGTAATTCTTCAGTTCCTGATGTTAAAGATGCTTATAAATAATATGAAGGTCACAGTAAGTGCTAGACATTTTTATTAAAATTAAGTCTGAAATTGAATTTATCACAACTTCCTTCTTGATAGAATTTAGTGGGGCATTATAGTCTATGCTTTATCTTGGAATATAAAAGTGCAAAAGAACCTTTTACTTTTGCAAAAACAATGAACCAAACAACCAAATCTAATGTAATCATGCTAAAGGGGCAAAGTCTTTATTTCTGACCTTGGAATTCCTTTGTGGGTTGTAATCTGACAGCCAGACATGACAGCGGTAATGAAAACCCACAACTGTGGCCACTTTTGACCCCAAATGACTCAGAACAAGTAATTTTCCTATTGATATGAATATTTATTTTAAAAGCTCTGCTGGATAACATTTTTGGATCATTGTCATTGTTGCTCCTATTGTTACTATTTTATTTTATTTTCATAGGATTAAGAATAAGAAAACCGACCATTCATTCTAAAAAGGAGGATATAAATAAAATTCAGATATATATTCAGAATCAATAAATCTCAATGTTGAGGTTTCTGAAGATGGTCAACAAATTGCCATCACATTGCCCATTTATGGGAAATATAGTATAGAAATGTTGGAAATTGACTAAAGCAGTTGGAAAACTGAAAGAAATAAAACACATATAGTGAGTTTTAATATTTCCAGAATTTACATTTAGTAAGAGACTTTTATTTAACTCAGAATTGTTCAATATGTGTTGGAATTTTGAGAAGGAAAATATCAGATCCATAAAGACTATAAAAACATAAAATTGCGGACATTAAAATGTAGCAAAAGAACCTCTTTTATCTTTCTACTTCTCATCATGAAAAGTTAAGCATAAATAGTTCCAACAAAATTTCAGGATCTATCAATCATCTATCTATCCATCATCTATCTATCCATCCATCCATCCATCCATGTTTGCCTAACTGATCTATCATTTTTTTCAGCTATTATGATGAAACAAGAATTCATTTTTCTCCCAGATGTCATAAGACATTTTCCCATTTGGGCAGGAGTTTGTCCTCTCTAAGTCCTTTCTCATACCAACATTGTTTGTGTGAATGAGCCTTCCCTATCCATGATCCTATGTCATTTTGGACCTGGAAGAGTATCAGTGGAATAGAGTTATCAATGTAGCACAATTACATAATTTCCATAGCCTTCTGACTTCCTGTTCACCATACTGCACTACAAATGACCAGAAAAAGTTTCTCTGCCTCATTCTCTCTCTCTGCCACAAATGTGTCGCTGTCTCTTTCCTTTGCTTTATAAGGTAAATTATTAAAAGTATTCGCATATATAAATATATTATGTATTTTTTCTAAGCAAATGTTTACAAATTCAGATAGTTAAGTTTTCATTTAATGTACCTCCTGTCGCCTGAAAGTTCCCCCCCTCTACATTCAAGATTTTTAAGAAAATGGACAGAAGAGAAATTCTTGCCATGCAGCAGTCTTTTTACCCTGTGGCTACAGATTGTCTTGGGATAAAGTTATCTATTGCAAAGTTTGTAGCCTTTAGGCAAGTGTTAACCTGGTTTTCTCTAGCACATAGATTTCTTTCAATTAGATGGAACATTGAAGTTGAAATCCATCTGTCATCGACTCACTTTAGAAAAGAAGCATTCTTGGAAGTATTTTTTATTTATGATGTCTTTGTACAATCAGCACCTAGTGCCAACTTTGTCAGAATCATATATTAACTTGTGTAGATGTGGAGGGAAATACCATATATTCATTCACACTGAACTACATTTTTATGCTATTTGCTTGGAATAGGGGTGTAATTGTAAGTTCCAATTGCCACTTAAATATACCACCATATACAGGATGAAATTGATTCTCATTCTGTCCTTAATCCAAAGATACATCAGACTCATGTCTCTAATTGTTATATTTAGAAAGTCATAAACATTTTAAAAGCATGGAATCATGGATCATACTCCGCAACTTTTTGTTTTCAAAGATAAAATAGTGATCCTATTTTTTTTCACATGACTTTGATGAATAGTTTTTGAAATAATCTAAGAATCCATTCAAGTTTGAAAGGCATGGCCCTGTCATGCAGCTGCTTTGGGTCAGATTTGGCATCTTTTCTCCTGATTAAGAAAAAAGGACCGTGGTCTCATACTTACCTCCTCTAACAGGCTGTCTGTATTAATGTTCAAACATGGTGAACATGACGATACTCTGATGCTTTGAAATTTGTCATTAATCTGCATTTCCTAAAAGGTAAAGAGAAATTCTCAGGTAGTTTTCGAATCCTTTCTTGTACACCTTTGCTTGGTTTCAGTCCCATCTCTCAGTTGTTTCCATGAACATTGTGTTCGGAGAAGAGTCAGTTATTTGCTGTTTTCTGAACACACTTTCACACCAGTTCCTGTGCTCTTTATCTATTCTTACGTCTGCTCCAAAAACATCTCTTCACCTTTTGTATTTAGCTTTCTCACAACTTCTCCAAGCACCAGCCTCCCCTGGGTTTCCTGAGGGTGATGAATCTTTCTCAGCCTTGCTCTTCTCTTTCCTGCATCCCCTACTGGGAGATATGTGTGTGTTTTCTCTCACTAGTGAAGGACATGAGTTCCGTGATGACAGCAGCCATTGAATATTAATCTTCATGTCTTCAAAATGAGCTCACTTCACAGAGAAAATTAATATATAGAAAAAAGTTATTAAGTCTTATTGTAAATATTTGATATAGCCTACTTAATGAAGGAAAGGGATATGCTGTATAGCCCTATGTCTCTGGAAACATAAAACATTCATTGTAAAACATGAAATCTCATTTCATCTATAAAATTCTAAAATTTCAAAGTAAATTCTTATACTACCAAGAAAGATGGAGGAAAATCAAAATTCAAGTCATATTTATATATTTTATGGCCTCTGTAGAAAGTTTTGAAATCTTAAGAAAATTTGAGTTCCCCAAATTTCTCATTTTTTTCTCACTTGTATCTATCTCTATTCTGGTGATTCATCCACATTTTGAAGTTATTATATAATTGAACAAATGAGCAAATAATAAATTTAAACTACCTCTGAGTTTAAATGCAGTGATGTAAGAAAGCCGGGGCCCTTAGCTTAAATGAAGGCTGCAAATCAAAGATTAAACATATCATAGGCCATAGTAATCATTCTTTGTCACTGAATTCGCTTTAATTTTTCTTTTAAACTCTAATTTTGAGTTGATTTTTATCACAGATTTGAGGAAGTTTTTGGCCAGTTTTAGTTTTCTTTTTTTTGTTACTTGTAGCTTATACAATATAAAATATATTTAATTTTCACTTTTTCTTCCCTCAAACGATGCATTGACATTTGGAGGTACTTGTCACAGTGTAATCAAGGTGTGAGAGTTTATTTACAGTGAAAATATAATGATAAATGAATCATACAAGTTGAGCCACAGACCCTTCTTTTAAATCAGACCTTCTCCCAGCCAGCCTTTACAGTGACTTACCGTCTCTGGCATGAATCTTTCACCTCTACTTCTCTTTGTCCTCTGGCCCCTCTTCTAGTCTCCATTACCACTGACCTTAGATTGATGACTGCTATACTTGCTTCTGACTTTCTGCCTCATTATGCCTACATTGCTTTCCTGCTACAGTTTGGATCCACTTAGGCTTATAGCATTTTCCCTTTCTTCTAATGTTTTATCTATTTTGGGTTCACTTTTTTGTCCACATTGTCACTATCTGTACTTTCCCAATTTCTAACCACTATCAATTCCTTAAGCTCATTCTTATTTCTAGCACTGAAATCTGGTTATTTCTTAGCCCCAGTCCTCTCCTGATATTGAATATATTTGTTCCTATTAAGCCAGAAAACGTGGACAGTACTGAGGCAACAACTACTGACCCTTTATTTCAAAATCCATTTTAGGTTAAAATTAAAAAGAAATGTATAGAGCTTTACAGAAGAAACCTGCTGACTTTTTGACATTGAATACAGGGTAGCACTCTCACTCTGAAAGAAAAAACAGACTGACAAATTCATAAACTGTATGGACCTAGATTAAATACATTTAAGGGAACTGACTCATCAACAGACATTTAGCAAAAAAATGTACAAACCAGAATGTTGAATTAATTTATAATGAAAAATGTAACTAAGAGTCAAACTAGACAGTTTTTGTCTTTGTTCATCTCATTGTCTTGATAGAAAAGTAAAACAATTTCAAGATCTAAATTTAGAATAAAAGCAAAGGAAACAAACTGGATAATCATTACTTTAACATTTTTAAGGTACAAATGCTATGCAAAAAATGTACAAATTTAATGTACATGTCCTGATGAGTGTGAATATATGTAAACATCTTTCGTACCATGACCACAACGAAGGTACTAAACTCTTCATAGCATATCAGGAAACTTTCCTCAGGTCATTGAAATAACATCAATTACATTTTGCTATTTACATAAATAGTTTTCTTTTTTCCCTCAGAGATTACGCATGTAATCATGATTACATCTTTCTCAGTTTTACTCAACTGTTTTCAGACCAATTCATAGAAATAAAATTACTGCTATTCCAATCAACAGAATCATTGAAGTAGAAGGTGTGTAGATTAGTAATGGAGGAAACAAGCAACATGACCTGGAGCCTCTTCAATGAGAAATCATCATGTTTTGATTTTCTCAATCATGTTTACCTTCTTTCCATACTCATCATCTAACGCTCTTGGATTCTGCTTTTTAATTTTTATTGATATAAAACTTCCACCAATATATCTGTGTCATAAGAAAACACATCCTAAACCATGTCACTACTGTTTTTTCTAAATTGATAAATATTTACTACAAGTTTTAATAGTTGTGTTAATCCTCCCAAACACTGCTCAAAAAATCAAGAATATTTCATTTACTTTAGATAATACCTTTCTTCTCATTTTCAACTGATCCTCCCAAGAAACAACTGCATACTGATTTGTCCAATCTAGATTAATTGAACATATATGAATGCCTCATATAAAATAAATCATTTTCTGTGCATTCTTTTGTGTCTGACCTATTTTACTCAAAATATTTTAATATGTGTCCATGCTGTTGAATGCATCAAAATTCAACTTTTTTCTCATTGAGTGATATTGCACTGTATAAACATATCACAATATGTTTTTCCAAAGATTAACCATTTGAATTGTTCTAGCCCTTAGCTATTATAAACAAGGCATTCTGGAAGAGTTCTCTGCAAAGATCATGTGAAGATGCTTTTATTTATCCTGGGTAAACTCCTGACTTGGAATTGCTGTGTTTAGGGCATGTGTTTATCTAAGTGCCAAGACTTCCCGAAAGTGATTGAACCACCATACACTACCATGGGACATGTCTGAGGATCCCACATTATTCAAAGCTTCTCAGACATATGCTTTATCAGTCATTTGTGTTTCTTTTTTAGATAATTAAATACAATTATAACACCAATGCAGTCAGGTATAGAATGACACCTTGTTGAAGATTTTATTTGCATTTCCCTGAGGGCTGATTATCTTGAAAATGTGTTTTTGATTTACTGGTCATTTTTCAGGGTGCAATTCTCTATTCAATGTATCAAATATTTGTTCACAATCTATACATGTCCATTCATTTACACCACAATGTTTTTAAAGAAAGCAATAATACATAATTATGCTGAGCTAAATTGCTATGTTTTCATTGATTAATGACTAGTGTGTTTATAACAAAGGAATTTTTCTCTTAGGTAGAATTTATATGGATTCTGTTATTCATTCCTAAGGTCAGTGAGCCTTCCCTGTGATCTCTTTTGTTTGCTTTTAAATCCATTGACTGTATTCCTTCTCTCTGAAATTTAATTTCAAGAATTTCAACTTGGTCTCCTTTTATAATAATCATCATTCCACTGGAATTATTTTTCCTTTTCATAAACATTATACATCTTTTTTCACTTGTTCCTTTCATTCATTTTTCATAGTTTAAGTTTCTTGTTTTTCTCAGCCCTAGTATACATTTTCTTGCTCCTCTGAGTTGTTTTTTTTTTAATTTGCTGTTGTTGAATGATGGACATTATGCTTCAAAAATCTGTAAATGAATGGCTAATATCTATTCCCCAGGAAAGAGCATACCTCTGTTTCTGCTCTGCAGCTTCTACGGAAGAGCGCTGTCAGCCTTTGAGCTGGATCATGGGTTGTGGTGATGACTTCAGATTCTCTTAACCAGTGATTGCGCAGGTTTTGAGGGTACTCCTGTGAATCTCCTTTCAACAGGTCTTAAAATTTTTTATCAATACAAGCTGGATCACAGACATCTCTGTGTGCTGCGCAGTTTATCTGTCTGATCCCAAATCGGCGTCAGAGCGCTGTTCAGCAGGACCAAGGGGTTTGCTGGGCACTGGGAGATGGCGAGAGTCCCGGGTTAGCCCACATTTCTGTCATTTGCTGTCCTGCCTGCAGCTCTTAGAAAAAGAACATTTCCTGGTGAAAGGCAAGGGTGTCTTTCAGGAAATTCTCTCAGGCTCTTCCAGTTTTGGGTCCTTTCCTCAAGTTAGTTAATGGTGTAAGAGAGTGGCAGGCTGGGTTCAGACTTAATCAGTGCTAAAGATCTGCACTGCTGACATCCATCCCATCTGTCAGGTTACCCAAGACTTTTACACATTTGTTAAAATTCGGTTGGTTTTCCTTATATTCTTCGATTGGCCTTGTCTTTTCTAGTCTCCATTCTGCCATGGAGAAGTCATAGGGCTCTTCTCTGTGAGAAAAAGGTTTGCCATGTCTTAATTTAGTGCTTTTATATTTCCTTATAAACTTAGCTACCTGATAATAAACAAATCAGGAAAAATAATTTTGATGTTGTTCTATTTTTTAGTGGGGGGTGATGATTTTTTAAAATTTCTAAAGCCGTACTATAAGCAAAAGATTATTTCCTTTTCACACCTGAACATTAAAAACCAGTGACTGGGTTGGGGCTTTAGCTCAGTGGCACCGTGCCTGTCTCACAACCACAAGGTCCTGAGTTTGATCCCTGATACTGAAAAATAAAAGCAATGACTTAACAGATTTTAGGGAATATTTTTACACAATTAGAAAATACATAAATTTATGTAGTTTACTCAAAAGTAACCTATTGCACTGAGTCCTGTAATCATACAATGGATGTTTATAAATGGAAGAAAAATATGCTATTATTTATGAGAAGTTTTTCAAAATTTTCAAAGTGAATTCACATGTTATGTAACCATTTAATTACATTATAGTCAAAGAAGCTCTTATGTCTAGAAACATTTTGAATCCTGCTTGTGACATCATTTGTTTGTTTTACAGAAGGAAAGGCAAGCAGCAAAAAACATAATATTAATGGCCCATATAGTACATCTTTTAGAGTTTTCCTAGAAATTTTACAAATAATATTTTATTTTTTTGTTGGAAACAACAAGAAATACAGATTCCCATGTTAATTTTCCTGTATAGAAAGGCCTAAGAGGTGTTAGAACAGGGATTTAAATGATTCAAACTAATTTGCCTGAGACAACCAAGTGAGGAACAGATGAAAGCGAGTTGTGATATTTAATAGCTCTAAACACGGCTTGTGTGTTTATGAAAATAGGTGAAAGTGTTCCTGTCAGTGATTTGCATTTGAGAATCAATCAGTGAACTTGTTTGGTGGTTTTAATACAAGAGAAATAATTATCTAATATGTTAGGAAAAGAAAAAATGCCACATAGTACTTGAATTCTTTTTTCAACATACCTTTTTGACTTTCACAATCAGAGCTACTTAATGTCTGCCTACATATTCAAGCCCACCTCCACAGAACATAAAGAAAATGAACAAAAGAAAATATCTCTCTGGGCTATGACTCCATTGTGAGAGTTTTGAGACATTTAAGTGTTTAGAGATTATCCCCAGAGCAAAAAGTTTTGTTTTGAGCAAATAAATTTATTCTTACTTCAATTTATGGTCCAAGTGTTTTTATTTCTGTTATATGTTAGAGAAAGTGTATAGAACATTGTTTTGTACTTGACATTTTTATTTTAGAAAATGTGTTTTCTGATTCTTGCATTAATTGAAATATCATTCTGAAGACTAGGGATTGAAAGAAATGAAAAAGGCTCACCTCCTAGTGATACACTGTGTCATGAGTCACAGTGTTTTATTCCATGTAGTGAGGAATTAAAAACAATGTCCTGTTTGGGATATAAACCTCCACTGAAAGAAAGAGAAATTATGATTGTGAGTGTGAGGAATTAGATACTACATCACCACAAACAGAGGCAATAAATTGAGGCTAAAAACAGTGTTTTATTTCCAAATCTATAGTGCTTAATATTATACTTAGGCCACATGGATTTTTTACTATTAATTTATCAAATGACTTTATATAAATTTTAGACATCAATCTTATTATACATTATTATTAACAATGATATTCAATTCCTATTAAATTGGTGCTCCAAAATTTGGTTTCTTCAAATTGTGCAGTTTTTATATTATAGCCTTAAAACTCCAAATTCAATAATCTTTGAATTCAATTTCTATTTTACAAAATTGTAAAACAGTGTAGAATAATTATATTTAAAAATTTTTTTAAATATCTTAAGGCACCAAGAAGACATGAAATTCTAGAAATGAATACCAAACTTTTTTGTTAAAGTGGCAAAGAATCACAAATTTTCCATTTAAATAACTTTCTTAAAGCATTATTTAAATTTTTTTTAATTTTATTAGTACATGTGTGCAGAACATGAACATTACACTCATCTTAGGGAGTAACACATGTATAGAGCACAGTTTAATGTTTTTATTCCCTTCCCCTGTCCCATCTCTTTCCCTAAGTCTCCAGATCCCCTTTGCCCAATTTCACTATTATTGTCATTATTACAATGTTTAGTTCATGTTTACAAGTAATGTTTACATTCATATTGTGTATTTGATACATTTACACATACATGACACGTCGTAGATCTTTTGACTTTCCTTTCCCCTCCTATCTCTAAAATGAAATGGAAAGAATTAAGTATATGGCCTAAGAAAAGCTTCACTGGAAAAGATATTTTTAAAAATACCCTCAAACTAAAGAATTCTAAATATTTTGTATTGGAAATTCATAGATTACATATTAATTCAGAACTGTAATTTTATAGAGCAGTCAGGTAGACAATTGTGACTAATTCCATATTCACTTTGCTTTCACAAAAATAATTTCTGTGTTCTATGACGTTCTTCAAATTAGTAGTGAAGTATATGAGAGAAAAATGAGACTGGCTCTGTCAATTTCAGAGGGTTACCAGTACTCAAAATGCTATGGGACTAATTTGTAGCTTTCAAATTACAATCTAAAGTAAAAGATCACATTCATGTTTTCATTCTTATTTGTTCTTGAGTTCTATATTCATGGCCTAAAAATATGCCAAAATTCCTACTTTATTTTATTGATAATTTTCTGTATAAGAACATTTTATTAATATAAAACTATCATACACGCACATCTGAGTATATAGCTGTCTCACATGAATCAGTCTTCATTACATTTATTCACAGCTTACCCAACTAAAGCTACAAACAAGTACATTAGACTAAAATCCTGCCTACCTTAAAGCAGGTCAATTAGGAGGAAAACTGTCTCTTTTCATAGGAAAGAAATCATTATTTGTAGGTGGTAGTGACATCAGAAGGACTTAGTCTCATGGAATGTCACTAGCAGTAGAGTAAAACGTGGCAACAGCTTTCTGTGTGGAGAGTATGACTATTAAGAAACCATGAAAGACAGAAGGAAATACAGGCTTGAAGGGGGGCGGGGGTTACTGGGGATCGAACTCAGGACCTTGAGCTTGTGAGGCACGTGCCGGAACCACTGAGCTAAATCCCCTGCCCTTAGTATGATTTTTGATGCCTTCATTAGTCTTAGAAATACTGACTTAGGTCAATGATTTTTAACATGTTAGACTCAGGATTCATTTACACTCTTAAAAATGGCTGAGGTTAACTAAAAGTTCTGGGTTTTTTAATTACATTTGTCAGAATTTGGCAAAGGAAAAATTAACACTAAGAAAATGTATTATGTTTATATGCTGATTAATTTAAAATATAAACAATGAGTTTAGTATGCATTTATATATAAATGTTATATTTTTATACAAATCACAAATGTTTCAAAACTGAAAATTAAAGAGAGGAGTGACACTTTATCATTTTTACAAATTTCTGATGTCTGTCTTTAAAAAGTACTGGATTGTTTTACCTGCTTCTGGATTCAGTTTCCTGTGATATAGGGCATGCTAAACTCTACATATATTTGTGAAAGAATGGGAATAAAAATGCAAGATAAAATTTCAGTATTAGCATAAAATTATTTTTATACATGTACCAATGCCAGCTTCCAAAGCCCCTCCAAGGCCCCTGGGCCCACTATGAGAGCTCAGAGGAGACTTGCACATGGACCTCCATTCCCATAGGGAGTCTAGTCAGCACAGGGGTGCCCCCAGGGTTTAATGTCTGTGGAAAACCCGGCCGGGAGTAGCTGCAGTGGGCTCAGGGGGTCTGTCCTCCGTTGTAGTTACCAGACACGGCACCTGTATTCTTCCAGAGGTCTTTCCAAGCTCCTGTCCTGGACAAAGAATAGGGCAGGAATGAGGAGGTGAGGTGTTTTATGTGCATTAAAGTAATAAGAAGTAGGTTTAAAGGTAGGAAAAAGGACAAAGAAGTAGGATGTGCAAGCAGAGAGCTGGCTGGAAAAAGGCTCCCAGGCCCACACCTCAGTGGCAGGTCTTTTACGCCCCTTCTGACATCAGACTCCTGCTGTCCTGTCCTGGGCTCTGCTGTGGTCTGGCAGTTTACCTGGCTGTGATTGACAGGTCTGTCTGATTGACAGGTTATGCCCAATTGCGCAGCCGGTTTGCCATGCCCTAGTCTCCTGGTTCATTCCTGGTGGCATTGTTTCTTTTTCTGTTTTGTTTTGCCTTGTTTTGTGTTTTGCAGAGAATTAGTAGTTTTGAGAAACTATAGAATGAGGCATTTCTTCAACTTAATGTTTTATGTTGTTATAAATAAATTTCAATCACATTCCACTTCCTTTTTGGGATTTCATTTGATGAGATTGTAGATATCTAAAATGATAAGTTAATTATTATAAATTCACTGGTAAAAGATTTCTCCAATGACACCATTTTCTCCTTGAGTAATTATTTTTTAAAAACTGTAACTTAGACTTTTTTAAAAAAAACAAGGATAGAGAAGTGTAATTTGACAGTCAAATGAAGCCTAAGTTTTTCAGCTTGCCCAGAAAAAAATGTCAGACCAAATTATCATTCTTACTTGTGATTTAAATTATAAGATTACTTCTATGACAGAAAAAATGATGTATAGCTGATAAAGAAAATCAATTGTGTGCCAGCATTATTACTCACAGCATAGGGAGAGGGGAAATAATATTAAATCTGTGAGTCTTTGCTGTCCATCAGAGCATTTATTTTCATAGCTATATTCCAATATAAGAGACAGCATGTCATTGGAATAATCAGATATAAACAAAGTACATCATTGACATGATTTTCAATTTTCTAAGTATAAAATGGTTAATTAAAGTGCAAGATTTAAAAATGTATGCATAAAAACGAAGCTACAGGACTCTTGATTTCTGAATCTGAATTTTTTTATTATTTATTAAAAACACCATTTCTGATAATTATTTTCTACTTTGTATTCATATGCTCTGCCCTTTCAAAGCAATTTCATTGCCTCAGAAGCCTTATCCTTCTCAAGGGTATTGGATCAGAAAGCCTCCCCTGGAGATGACTTTTGCTGCAGGAGATACTCGTTAGAGGAGGAAGACATGTCTGTAGCTGCTACAACTGAGAAAGGGGATATTAAGCCATCTATGAAATTGAGGAATAGGATGCTGGTAAAAAAAATCCTACAATGCACAGGATAGAACCACATAATTTTGTAATTTTTGGACCCAAATGTCAATAACTCCAAGGTTGAGAAGCCTGAATTAGATCATATACTGATTCTTGTCTCCTTAGATGTTCATTGAGGGTATTTAAAGACACTATGTAATTTGATTCAATAATATCTGTATACAATACAGCTCACTTCATTTGTAAGAGAATAGGATAAATAAGATGATTATTATCAATTCCTCATAGATAAAGAAAATAGCAGTGAGTTTTAAGGAAGCCTACCTATCTATAAGAATTATTTACACAAACATTGTCTTGTCAGATGATTTAAACCTTTGAGTTCTGTTTAACAGCACATTTCTCCCTTTTTATACTGCAACTGGATACATTTATCTTATGTACTGCTTTTATAATAGTGTTTTGATATTAAATCAATCATAATGGAATGCTGGAGGTATTTAATTTGTTTACTTACAGGATAACCTTGCCTGCTGGAATCCTCTACATAGAAAGACTGAATAGTACCGCAGGTGTGGTGAACAGCAGTCACTGCTGGAAGGATGCCTATAAGAGAACACTTTTCTGAAATCCTGTTATAAAGGTTCTGATTCCACTGTTTTCATCAAGTTTCTAAAGGACCAAACATCCAGAATTACTGTCTAGCCAGGCAAATACTCCTAAGAGAGGAAGATCAAGCCTATGTCCTTTTAAGGCTGTGGAGATAGTCATAGCCAAAGTCCTGCAGTCATGGAGATGCAGAGCTGCACTAAATAAGTTCACAGTGCTGCAATACATGATGTACACACTCAGGAAGAGAGGCTCATGGGTCCTCATTCTGGATCCATTTGTCCAAGTTTACCTTTTTTCTATTTCAAAAGCTAATTTTTCCCAATAAAAAACCAAGTTTCTTCAAAGGTTTAGAAACAGTATGTGGAAACTGGGCTTGGTGGCACATGATACTTAGGAGGCTGAGGTAGGAAGATTGCCAGCTTGAGGGCTGCCTAGGCTACTTAAGGAGACCCTATCTCAAAATTATATTTTAGAAATGGCTGAGGATGTAGGTCTGTGATTACCTAGAATGCTCGAGGCCCTGGGTTCAATCTCTGTTCTTTTTGGAGGACAGAAATAATATAAATAGTAGCATATAGAACATGGCTATTGTAGAGAGAAAGTCATGAAAGGAAAAACTCATTTTAAATGAATCTTCTTAAATTACTTCAAATAAATGACAGTTCATTATAAGGTCTCTTATATTATATGTAGGGGACATGATTCACTGATTGGAAGAGTCAAAGTAAGGATTTTTTAATACTTGATAGTTATTTAAACCCTTCCAAAGAAGTCATAGAAGTAGGGAAACATCAAAGATTGCTATATTTTGAAACATTTTATTTTTTGTTCAAACACCAAGATTTGTTTTTTGTGTAGGATCAAATATTTCTTCTTTAATATGATTGAAGTTTTTAGTTTCTTTTCTTTTACATAAATCATACTCAAATATTTTTCACATGGTATTGTTAACTAAACCATTTTAAAGTTAGGAATGAATACTTTAAGACACATAAGTAATTTATGTATGATAGTTTTCTAGAGTTCCTCCTGTTGCTTTTGTTCTTGTTTTAGTTTTATTCTTTCAGAATCTCTCTCTGTAGTCTAGACTGGCTTTGAACAGTGTATGTAGCCCAGGCTGGCCTTGAAGTAGTGGAAATCCTCCTGCCTCAGCCTCCTGTGTGCTAGGATTATGCCGTTATTGCAGGTGTGTGCTGTCATGGCTGGCTCTCAGTGGTTTTTCTAATCTGTTTTCTAACCCACACTTTGATTAGCCAATCATATGTTTTATATTAGCTACTGTTAAAGGGCTTTTTGTAACATTCAAATCAGTTTTCATAGAAATATAGCTTTCTCACTTACAATTTATGATCTCACCACATGATTATTTTTTATTATAGTCCAAAAAGCACAAATAATCTTGGATATATACATAACTGATATTTGCAAAGAAAAAATACAACTGCTCATGGCAAGGTCAATTTATCTCATAGCATGTACCATCTTGGAAACTGAATTCATACAGAGATCAGCTACAACAGGTGCTTTAGAAGAGAGGAAATGATCCCTCCGGAAGACGGGCTAAGGTGGTGTACCACGCTTGAGACTAAAGGGACACTTAGTGTGGCTGCTCCCTCAGAGTGTCCATGTTATAGCCTATAAAGGAAGAGGAAAGATGGAGAGGGGAGGGAAGGGAAAATGAGGGGAGGGGAGGGAAAATAATGAAAAAAAGAAAAAGTAAAGAAGAAAAAGGAAACAAAAGAAAACCAAAAAGAACACTAGCACTCTAGAAAGCTACAAATGGATCCAGGAAAGGATACCAGGAATGTACTTCTTTCCCTAAAACTTAGTGTGACTTAAGAAGACCTCTCTCTGCTCTTCCCCTTTACATTGCCAACCCCAGAGAAGCACAAAAAGGAACTGATGCCAGTGGAAAGCATCCAACACAGGACTAGATAGAGTTTGGCAATACTGAGCTGATCTAGATGCTTCACTAAAAAAGTATTTGAGAAGCGATGTGAATCATGTATCTTGTCTTAGGGAGATTAGGGAGGGTAATTAGATAGATGACAGTTAAAAGCAATAATTGCTGGAAAACAAAATCATTTAAAAATTATTTTCCCAACTGAGTTGAGAGTGCTCAGCAAACCAATTATTGATTCCAGGGTTAAAAGAAGAGCTATGCTGGAGTGGGGACACATTTCATTCTTACAGTTTAATAGTGAATATTTTTACATTATGATGACTTTAGTTCCTTAGCTCAACTCAGAACTGGGGATACGTTGCTAATAAACTCTTGGAAATTATAAATCTTCTGCATATTTTGGGTTACTGTACTCTTTATTTATTCCTTATTAAACCAAATTATAATTAATGTAACTATTTACATTTCCACTGCTTAATTAGATTAATTTAAATCTTGAGAAAACAACAGCTGTTAAAATCGAGATATTTTAGAGCATCTCAACTGGGTTAAGTGGTGTTGAACTGGCTATTTGAAATAAAGAAATGTGCTTCTGAGACTGAGTCAATGGTCAGCGCAAACATGACTGCTGATGTCCTCTAAGTCGTGACCTGGTCTGGATGGACCCACGTTATTTAAGTGACACACTAGAAAAATGTGTTGTTATATTAACATTTCCTTGGGAAACGTTTGTTTATTTTAAGCATAATTTCTATACAACAATTATCAACTGATTATTGAGAACCTACTCTGCATGGCCCTATTTTAAATAGAGATATTTCTTACAATAAAGGTGTTCATAGCTTTGAATGCCGGCAAAATAATTATCAGGCAGAGTGTACTTAGTAAGTGCTATGAGAAAATACGTTCAGTGAAGAATAAGCACAGGAAAGTCTCAAACCCACTTTAAATGCTAGCCTGTGAGCAAGAAATGATGAATTAAGTCAGTTATGAAAAAGGAAAGGAGATTAACAGATAAATTATGTTCAATATGGAACATCCTGAAGCATGCATGGAGCTGGTATGGAAAGCTTGGCAGGTCTGGACCCTGATACGCTTGTTTGGATGATTGCATGAATCTTGCTGCTGGAGGAAATTTGATGTGAGAAAGAAGCAAAAGCTCACAAGTGTTTTCTGATATAAAAAGAGGATGCCTCACAGCTTAGGGTTATGGCTCTATATGCTTCCATGAACACAGTAAAAGAAGCCACTTCTGGCCAAAGCAGAGCCCAGATTTTCCTTAGCACTTCAAGGAATGGCTTTTGGCACGTAAACTATTGTGTTCAGGCAATCCTCTATTTCAGGCTTAACAGGTTGTACAAATCTTTTCTTTTGAAGAATTAACTTGAGTAGAAAGGCAGTAATCATAATGGCCACTTCCATAGCTCATGTTTTATCTCAGAAATTTGGAAGAACTTGCTGTGGGTGAAGTTCATCGTGGCAAAGTATTTGGACTGCAGCTTGGCTCCCCAAATGTTTCTTGATGTAACAGTGCAACAAAAGAAAAATTCTTGTTAAAGCCAAGTATTGTTATTAACTCCTTTGGTATAGTTACTAACTTTGAATAGTTTTTGAAGAGTCTGTGCTTTTTGTCATGTGTTAACTTTAAAATTCCTCTGTTAGAAGGTGATGTTAGGTACATAACAGGTCTTCATACATATATGTAAAAATAAAAAACACTTCCATAAAACTACACATGAAAATATATAGCTGTCTCATTTTGCTTTACTATGCTTTATGCCAAAGCAAAGAAACAAAAGTAATGAAAAATAAAAAACTGTCAGTACTTAGAATTCTCAAATGTAAAAGAATTCAATAATGACAAATGTCATTATAAATTAGAGTTCAGTGTGTTAAGTTCAGTAAATTCAACCCCTATAAACATGAAAATGGCAACCTTTTCCCATTGAAAAGTGAAAAAAATATATTAACAAGAATTCTTTGGAACTAACCAACATGCCTTTAAAGTTATCGATGTCATTAGTAATTGTGAAATACAAATTGATTTTAAAAGCATTGATCATTTTCACAAAAATTTCAAACCTGACAATGAAATTGAAAACTGAGAAATCTGATGATATATGAAGGTATATAATGAATATCTAACTTATTCATTTATAATCATATCTAATTTATATGAATTTTGAATAAACGGTTACATTTCATTAGTGAAGAGATGATCTCACTGCTTATTACCTTATTTTCTCATTTGCTTATTAGCTACAATATTGTCTCTAAATTGTCTCAAAATATTAATTTATCTCTCATTTGAATATCTGCTTCCAAATGCTCTGAATCTGGATGGCAGAATTTTCTTAAATGACTGACATTTATTGGGAGATGGCACTCAATCATGTCACAAGATGGGCAGGATATACAGAACAATGCTCCAGGCTAGCTTTATATCATAGTGAAGGATAGTTTTAGCAAAATTTAATATTAACTCTGATCCACATCCTAAGGGTTAATGTTATTACAAAGAATATACAACCTTTGCTTGTAAAGTAAAATAAGAAAATAATCTAGTATTATATAACATGGAGATTTTTTTTTTTATTAGTCAAAATTATTTAGAATCCATTTCTGTCCTTTTATATCTTATGTAACTATTCTTAATTGCTAATATTATTAATTCATTCTGCAATTCTTTGTATTTTCCTTGAAAGCAATTTAGTGCTCTCTTTTCTAAATTTCCCTTAAAATTACAATCATAAAAATATTAAAAATATTGAAATATGAAGATGAATTTATAATGTTATTATGTTAAAGAAATCAATCTAATACTTTCAATATAATTATACTATTTTCTTTCATTTTAATATTAAATTATGAGCCTTCTGAGTCAAGGGTCATGACAGCCTGAATATTGCTATGTCCTGTATAATTAGATATATCACATGGCACATGAAACACTGGCTCTATTTTTAATATATATTTAATCATTTTTAAGTCAACTATTTTGAAATGATTTTAACAGCTAGTCTCTCTCTTCATATCAAGAAGTTATGTGGAAAAGTACATCATTAAAAATTATTTTTATCACAAGAGATTTGAAAGGTTGAAATCATCTTTTAATTTGAACAATTAATTGATTATTATATAATATTAAACTTAGTATATTATGTAATATATCATTGTTCATTTAATTAACAACAAATGAGCTTTGAACAAATATATAATTAAATGGTGTGCTATTTTTTTACAGTAAAATATACAAGGAAAAACTAAAGTAATTCCTAAGAATTACAGTCTAAGAATATTTTTGTGTTTTTAATCAAGCTTTTAGAAACAATATTTGACTTTTCTTTCATTATGCAACTCAGCTCTGAAAAAATATTTTTGCCAACCTGAGTTGAAAAAGCGTTAAACAGTATAAAAAATTTCAAATAATTATTTCTATATTAATCATGTGCAATGAATTTCTCCACATACTTTGAAAGATAAGACTGTGTGTTGCAAAACCAGCTTGAGATATGCTGAGTACTGAGATCCAGTGGGCTTCCCTTATCTGTGGGCCCCTGGATCTAATGCACTTGGAGATTAAGGCACACATCCTGTTGTATAGTATAGAAAATGTCGAACTCAGTCGGGGTTTTAGCTCAGTGGTTTTGCTGCCTGCCTCACAATCAGAAGGTCCCAAGTTCGATTTTTGATACCAAAAAAAAAAAAGAAAAGAAAAAAAGAAAATACCAAACTCAGTATAAAAATTTCTTAGTTGTCTAGCGGTGAGAATAAGTTGAATAAAATACAGCAGTTGAAGTAAAGCTGAGCACTTTTTTGGCAGGGGGGGACCGAGGACCCAACTCAGGATCTTGCGCTTGAGAGGCAGGTGTCAGACCAACTGAACCAAATCCCTGGCCCCAAAGCTGACCGCTTTTATCACCAGCTAAATCACCATGCTTATCTTACTCATGCCAGGGGAGTAAGATAAGCATGAAGCCCCGGTACCAGTGAAAGCCCCATGATGTTTGAGTTCTCCTTTATAAAGTGAGATTGGGGAGGAGACGTCTCTATAACAGATATGTGTCCACACGTTTATGTGCACGCATGCATGTCATATGTATGCGTGTGTCTATGAGTGCATGCATAGGTATATGTGTACAGAGAGACGCATGCATGGTGAGAGACGGCTCTGACTAGGTTAGTTCAGCAAGGCTGATCACCGCAGCCCTGGCCACTCTTCTCATGATAGACAGACACCAGGCCTGTGGCTGCCAACTATTTATATCTATAATGTTGTATGGGAGTGGGCTTTGAGACTGAATTTACAGAAATTATGTGTTCTGGAAGGAATAAAATGTAATAAAAAATTATAATATTTCCCTATCAATTTTTCTGCAGCCTCAAAGGAAAGAAAAAAAAAGAGCATGAGATAGTTACCATAGCAACCAATGATCAAAAGTTTACTTATATTATATATGTCATATACATGAGAGAGATGTATATATAAAGTATACATAAATATGAATATATCAAAACAAAATTATGTATATTATGATGAAAGTGTGTATATATAGTATGAGTTGAGGGTCAATGTACAATTTGCAAATATTTCTTCTGTTCAATAAGTTGTCTCTTTGTTCTGGTATTTCCTTTGCTGTTAAGAAGTTTTTAGTATGATGTAACCAAATTTTTCTATTTTTGCTCATGTTTTCTGAGCTTTTGAGATCTTACCAAACTTTGTTGTTCAGGCCAATGTCATGAAGCATTTTCTGTAAGTTTTCTTCTAGTAGTTTCACGGTTGCAAGTTTTATAATAGATCTTTTATTCATTTTTATTTGGTTTATACATATGAGTCTAGATTCATTTTTCTGCATTAGGACATCCAGTTTTCCACTGCCATTTGTGGAAGTGACTGTCCTTTTCTCAATGTACATTCTTGTCACCTTTTACAAAAATCACTTGACTATAGAGAATCTATCACAAACACTTCAATAAATGTGATGCATCACACTAAAACAATAAGGGAAAAAATATACCTAGGAATAGCATTTGATAAAATTCAGGATATCTCCATGTTAAGAACTTCTCAACAAATTATGTACTGAGAATTATAACTAAAAATAGTAAAAACCATATATGAATAAAAATTACATAACATGAACCCAAAGCTAGCATCATAATGAACAGGAAAAAGTTAAAACTTTTTTTTTTAAATCTGGAAACAGCGAGGATTCTCAATTTCACCACATCTGTTCAACATAGCTCCTAAAATACTAGCCAGAGTGATTACACGAGAAAAAGAAATATGAGCATTAAAATATAAAATCAGGACAAATTGTCCCTTTTTGTAGACAATATGATCATTAGTATAGAAAATTCCAACAATGCCACACACAAAAAAACTCTGTTAGAACCAATAAGTGAGTTCAATAAGGTTACAGGATATGAAATCAATACATATCAGTGGCATTCTTATACCCAAAGAGTAAACTCCCTGAATGAAAAATCAAGAATCTAATCTCATTTATTATAGATATAAGTAAATGAAAACTTGTTATGATTAAATTTTAAAAAGAAGTGAAATATTTAGTATAAATAATTATAAAATAAAGATCATATGCATAAATAGGAAAATACTATGTGTTCATAGATAGCAAGAAATACTCTTAAGATTTTTGTATGATGTAAAGTGATTTACAGATTCATTGAAATCTTTAACAAATTGCCAATGACAGTTTTTTCAGATATAGAAAAGCTAATATTAAAATATTTATGGACCTTAAAAGATCTCAAGTAGTCAATCAATCATGAAGAAAAGTGAAGTTTGGAAACATTATGCTGCTTGACTTCAGAATCAAATACAAAGATATAGTCACAAAATCAACTGTGTGAGCATGATTCAGTATAATTATTTATTTTTTCATAATTTCATTTAAATATTTAAAACCTTGAAAAATATTTTAGGGGAATGTGTAACTTTTAGCTACTAAAGTAAAATTATAAGAAGATACATTCTTTATTTACATATGTGTGTCCTATTTATTTTATAGACCATAAATATAGATATCAGCTTTTATATCACTGTCCATAACATTCTATCAGTTTTCTACTAAATTATATTTTAATTTCATAAGATATTGAAAGATTTTTATTTATTTATATCTTCTAGATATTAGATTATAAATATTTAAAACTTTACCTACCTTTTACATTTAATCTTTCATTTCCAACCATGAAGGTTTAACATTTGTCTTTTCTTACTACGAATAGCAGAATTATTGTGAACCATACCATCAATCTGTATTTGTAGGTACATAGCTTGATAATTTGTATGGTTTTTGGGAAAAAAAGCAGTGAATATATGTTATCAATTAATTCTTTCTGAAATTGGGATTAATTCAGTCTTAATAATCTTATGCATATAACTATTATAGATTAAATAAAATTTTCTATAGAAACAATGAAACCAAAATTTTAAAAATCTTTAATGCATAATGATATTGTTTTATACTACTGGTTTATTCAAAGAAAAGAAGATATTTTACTAATATTTGAGTATTAATGTTGTTAAAATAAAGAAAACATCATCATTAATTCTCTGTGAACCTTGGATATAGAATTTGCTAGTCATCAAAACTAACAATTGTTGATTTAATCACTGAGACTGATACCACGATATCAAATAATTATAATTTGTATGGATTTGTTTTTACTATTAACTAAATTTTAATGTTTATTATTGAATGATTTACAAAAATTTTATATTACAATGATGCTTTTTGCTTAACATTTGTATAAACTATACTGGTTCTTATTTTTCTAACTTTCTTGTATCACTTAAACATTATAAAACGTTCAAGTGTATTTTACCCTTCTATTTTCTGCATTTTTCCTTTTTTAAAATATCAAGGTTTATTTTTTGTAAAAAAAAGTTGTAGAATATAATATAAAGAAAACCTTTTTTTAAATTTAGTTCAAGTCTCACAAAAGTTTAGAAATTGCAATGCAAATACTGAATTTTCTCAGAAAGTGAATGTAAATATTGGTATCTATCACATGGTGAGTAAAAGGCAACGTTATCACATCCTGTTTGTAAAGGTCCTGCAGCTCTAAGCCTGTAGGTAATGCTTTCAAAGTCATGAACTTTTAAGAAAGGATGTGCATTTTCACAGATTTTAGTCCTGTGTCAAAGAGATAGCATTAATGTAAGAGAGCCAATCAGTCACTTCAGGCTTGGCTGTATTTTCCCAGCTAATCAAATTTAGAGTGTATTTATAATTTTCTGTTTGTAATCCTGTTTTTCTTATAAATCATGTGATAGTACCTGTACATGAAGTTATATCAAGTATTTTAATTAAAAAGGTAATTATATAGTGATGCTATCATTGTGAAGGTTATTTTTAAATAAGCTTGAAATTCAAACATTCAAAGTTCATTACAAAGTTAATCTTTTAAGATTATTTTTGAATTAAAACGTTATTACAGCCCAAGAAAGCTGGGTCAACTCTTTGAGATTAATTTGGATCTGATTTACTATATTAATAATATCATGTAAAGTTAGTATAATTTCCAAAGTTATGTTCCAGGCTTGTGGTTTTAGATATTGACTCACATTCAATTTCAATGCAGTCCTTATATTTCCCACCTCCTCTCATCATTCACACCTGACATGAAATGGTTACTTTGCCAGAATTTGGCCTGAATCTGTGAGGTCCTACACCAGCTACCAGAACTTTGTTTGTACTTACCATGTAGAATCCCCTATGCAGCATACATACTCTTGTAAACAATACAGTTGACCAAAATCCAGAGAATTAAAATTATGTTATCATAGAAAATGTGGGGACTTTGGGGGGAAAAAAACCCAATCAGAATTGTGATTTCTTTTCCAAATTGTAGAAGGAGCTACTTCATTAAAAGCCAGATTTGTCACCCTTCACCTCCTGAATCATCTTTGATTATCAGTAATAATGCTGCAAAATTTTCCTGTGTTAAGGCTGATTATTTTATACAAGATTAACCTTAGCAAACTTCCCTCACTCATCTTAGCTGCTCGATTTTTACTGTCTTTTACAAGTACACTTTCTCTATTTCAGTTTCCGTAGGGCTCACTGGACTACTTGTGAAGCCGTCGAGTCTGTGCTCCAGAAAATACTCTTTCAGGTGTCTCTTATGCAGTGGCTCTTTCTCTAGTATCTAAGCACTTGCTTGTGAGTCCCAAACAAATCGTCTATTCTCATGGATCTTACTAATGAGAAAAAGATCTTAAAACAACCAGAAAATAAATTTATAACATGATATTGTATAAGGAAAAGTTTTATGAAGAAAAAGAGTACGAGAAGAAAAGATATCCAACTAGGACAATAAAAACACAAGACATGTAGCTACATTTAAATTTCAGGAAGAAAACATGACAGACTGCTAGTATAAGTGGATTTGATGTTGTACAAATCCAGTATAAAATATTTAGAGCCTAAGTATACTAAAATATTTATTATTTATTTGAGCTCTGAAATAAACTGTGTCCTTGTTTTTGTTTGTCAATCCTTGAAAAATAAGAGAACAGCAGAAATTGATATTAATATTAGCAATAAGTGTCAGTAGTTCCTAAAATCTATTTCCATATCTATCTCCCCTCTAAATTGTGAGTGCCAGGAGGGAAGGAATATGATTTTTTTGATCTAATGTTTTTATTATTTAACAAAAAACCTAGCATTTTTCATTAATTTGAGCAAATCCTATTTCTATATGTCAAAAAAAGAAAGAACATCAGTCATTGCTAGAGGTTAACCTAATATGTTAGTATGTTTACTCCAAAAATAACACATACATCTGGAAGAGTTTGAAAGCAGTCAAATAGCAATTCATCGCATTTATATGAATTTATTGTAAAATATAATTAAATTAACACTTCTCATAAAGGATTGATTAAGGGAATGATAATCTGTGGAATTATCTGTGTAATATATTTTAACATATAAATGGAAATAACTGAATTTATTCCCATCCTTTATGTTGTTTCTCTGGTAGAATTATTCTCAGAAGGTTACCATGAGTAGATCTAGTCTAATATAGATGCAAGAAAAATTTCTGTAGAAACTTATGGTTTTATTCAAAACATAAAGATAATTAAATTTTCTACAGTTGAGATATATCTATATCTCAAGAAGTTTACTTCATATATGTCAATTTTGATTAATATTCACCTAATTTGCCTCTATTTCAGAATTTAACATCTTTCAATTACATTCATCTCTGAACATTGCTACTTATCTTCCTTGAATTTTCATGATAGTATGAGCCTTTTCACATTTATGACCTCTAACAACTGAAATATTAACCACATGTAGCTCTCCCACAAGCCCTTGACATTTGAGGACAGCTGAGCTAAGACCATAAAGAAACAAACAGCATGTGGGCTGTCTTACTATTACAAATCTAGATGACACTAAAAAGCACCTGTTGCATAAATTATGACCTCGACACTCGATTTTTTTCCTATGGAGTTTTTCCTCAAAATAACATATGTGCTATTCATTCTTTGTTTTGTCCTAATGCCTTCATATCTTAATGCCCCTGGATATCAGACTTTGGAAATCAACTGATTAAATTCTTGTTCTTTTGACTAATTTTCTACATCTTCTATATGCATAAAATTGAAATTAAATAGTCCTTATAGAATATTATAAAACCAGATATTTGATATGCTACATTCTCTATTTTTAAGTAAATTCTTATTTTGAGATAATTAGGAAAATAAAGTACACCTTATTTTTGTTTTGTTAAAATACTTGAGTAATTTTCACTCACAGGGTCCAATCTTTAAAACTCTATCTAAAGGTTGAAATTGAGGAAATTTTAGGTCTTTCTAATTGATAATAGTTTTAACATTGATTAAAAGTTACAAGTCATTTAAAATTCAAACTACAAATCATTTAATGAATATTATAAATGTAGTGGCTTAAGTAGACAGGATACATAATTTCTCTAATTTTTACCACATTGCTTCCATGTTTCAAAGCTTTGGTTCACACGGCTCTTGGTAAAAATCTCTACTGACATTGCATCTCAATTTCTAATGTTTTCTTCTACCCCAGACCTACGTCTCACACTTCAAGTTCTCCAGCCCACAGCCGTGTCTAGCTGTGCATGCAGAGCTAGGGCAGAAACCAGCAATTTCCTGGAATGGTATTTTCCTGTAAGGATCAACATTTGTTGAATCAAGCATTCTAGGGTTTTTGGGTTTTTTTCCTCATATTGGGATTGAACCCGGGCCCTTCACACTGAGTTACACTCCAAGCCTTTCAGTATTTTTTTATTTTGAGCCAGAGTCTCACTAATTCTTTAAATTGCCCAGGCAAGGTTGGACCTTGAGATCTTCCTGCCTCAGCCTCACAGAATTCTGCAATTATAGGCAGACATAACCATCCTCACCAAATACCTACCATATTTCCCTGAAAATGAAAACTAAGCTCAAAATGAGCCCTGGCAGAATTTTCCAGGATGCCAGTGATATAAGTCTTACACCAAAAAGAAGCTTCAGTTAAGATCACAGCCCAGACAGGCCATTTAATATGCCTATTGCAACACACGATGGATGTATTGAATTTTAAAATAATATTTGTATATAATTAAATACAGATAAATATTATTGACATTAATACTTAAATAAATGATAACATGAATTATAATTAAGTATTTGTAAATACTCTTGCAGGTGCCTTTGGACCACAGGTAAAGGCCTAGGTAAACAGAACTCAGACCTACTGCAGCACTGATATGACCCACGAATAAATAACCTGCGCACTTGGTGAGGAATGGACGTGCTTGTGTCTACTATGAATCTCCACGATTCAGTAAGTGTGTCCTGTAATGGACGGACTTGGTGCGCGCCTGTGAAATGAAGAAACGTTTCCTGAAGTTTGGTGCCTGCAATTTTTCATCACTTTCATTTTCATTGCCACTCCTGTCTCGTAAGTCTTCAATTAATACTTGATTTAATGAAAGTTTTGGGAGCCAGCCTGCAAGGGTTCATGACTGGAGCGAAGAATGCCCAGGGTAAAATCACTGGTACTGCACTGCCCATGTATTAGGAGCAGGCTGCAGGCACAAGCCTTGACCCTGGAAGGTGAACGGGCCGGTGGTGCTACAGGAAATGGAGCCACCGGAAATTCAGGATGGATTTGGGGTTTGGAGAGTTCTCCACGTTGTGGAAGATGATAAGACTTTACTTGAATAAATGTAGATTTCTGTAGATGAATAAATGTAGATTGTTTTACATGAAAAACATGAGATTCCCTAAAAATAAGCCCTCTTGCATTTTTTGGAGCAAAAATTAATATGAGTTCGTCTGAATTTTGGAACAGTATAGTATTAGGTAAACCTTGCCTAATAGGCTATAGAGCCTTATGTGAGAGGTCACAGAACCAATTGGGGCAGCTCTTTCTCTTTTCCAACTTGGTGACATAAAACTGGGAAACTGGAATTGACCGTCATGAGGAAATTTATACCGCAAAAATAAGGAAGTGGTACTAACCTAAGCTTTTGGCTTCTTCCTGATGAGCGCTCCATATACATTTACTGGGAACACAACTGCTTATAGCTGTATATCTAATGGAAAAGTGCTCACACTTTCTTATCTAAGATGAAGACATTGTAAAATCTTGGTTTTTATCATTTATTTTTATTCCTATGGCTTGGAAACATATATACTATGCAACCTACTTTTAGTTTTATTATTTAATTATATCATTTTTCTGACTTTAGTCCTACAAATCATAGCTTAATCTGTCTCAGTGTTGCATTATACTTTCTCCAGTCCAAAATGTTAACATTTAAACGCATATTCACCTATATGTATTTTTTTCTCTCATTTTTTATATATACTTGCTAAAAATGTTATAATTTGAAGATAATGATTTATGTCTCTTCTGCACTTTTAAATGCATTAGTTTGGTGAGTATTTCATGATAAACATTAAGCAAATTATGTTTAATATTTTAAGGAAGTTTGAATGTAATAATATAAAATGAAAACAGAATAAAAATAATACAATATACTGTATGTGGATATAGATACATGTGTATATACATACATATATGCATATACTCATATGTTTTACATGGAAATACACTAGAAGAAGTTGAGATTTAGTGATTTAAACAAATTGAATTTGTCAATAATGTATCACATACTACTAATAATTGTTGCATATAGTCACTTCTAGTTTCTCTTTTGTGTCTAGTTCAAGAGCACTTCTAAATGCCAGGTAGGATAGTTTTAAAGAACAAATAGAGAAATACATCCAAATTTCCCAAGTTTGCAAAGAGTTCCTTGCATGTAATCAGTTTAAAATCATTATTGTTAATTTTCCTTTTCTTCTAACAATCAGCAGCACAATACATCGATCTTCCAAATAACATAGAAGGTGAAATTTTTAAAAATTCAGCATTTTGAGGATTCTTTTAGAAATTTATGCAAATATTTTCCAACCTATAACATTTTAAGTCTTTCACCAGTGTGTTGATTATTTTACATTATGTCTGCATGTTTTCAATCTCCACTGTATTCATCTTGCATAGACATGAGATATATTACTTCTAGTAAACTAGCTAAAAAGGGGGAGGAAGAGAAAACAGATTGTCATTATTATGATCATAGAAATATAGAAGTTATAATAAATATCAAAGCCCATATGTACATGTATATTTCTAAAGATAAGTGCTAACAAGAACTCTTGCATAGAATGAATTGAATTCAACCTAATGTTCTGATCACTGAATAAACTTAGATTAGCATTGAGAGCAAATCTGATTTAGAGCATGCAATAAAACATCAGTTATTTTTACTAGCTTTTTGTGAAAAATATGATCATATTTCTTTTAAAGGATAATAATTTTGGAGCTCAGCTCTCCATAGTTGACACTAGATGAGAACTGATACATCATTCTTCTCATTGTTACGCCTTAATATATATTTAAGAATTCAGGTTCCAAGTATGTAAATGATCTCTATTTTTTTCCATACAACCAATTTTGATTTGTAAAAAGCACCCATTCAAATCCTACGTAAACATACTGACATCAGTTGCTAATGAATATCCTCTGCATACCCTTGACACAATGACAATATAATTTTCACACAGACAAGCAAATACCCAAGCTTGTCATACAAACAGTCGGGCTTCTCTAGTTTTTTGGAGTTGGGACACATTAGAGAAACAACATTTTATCTTGCATACCAGATGCTATCTCCTACAGAAACATGACAGAATCATTTCTTAAACTTAACAGACAGGTCAAGTTCCCCAGATATCATCCTCGCTCTTTATTACCTTCAGCAATGTTTCCCTTTAACTAGAATGTCACACAATTAATCAATCTCCAGGTGATTGCATTGCAACACTGTCACTAGTGGCAGATGACAGCTAGTCAAGGCAACATAAGGGACAGGTGATTGAATTTAGAATGCTTCCACTTGGGACATTGACGTTTCATGGAACTCCATCTTCCTTCCTTCCTTCCTTCCCTCCTTCCTTCCTTTCTTCCTTCCTTCTTTCCCCTTCCTATTTCCCCTCCTATTCCTCCTCCTCTCCTCTTCCCCGCCCCTCCTCCTCACTCTCCTTTTCCTTCTTTCCAGCTAATGATCAGTCAGGCAAAGTATCAATCAGGCAAAGTTTGGAAATGTTTGGTGCGACTGTCAGTGTTTTGTGAAGAGTTTCAGTTAATCATTACAGAAGCATGCTATTGTTATGGTTTGACTTTGTCCCTCCAGAATCAAGGGCTGGAAATTGAACCTCCAGATGTACATCCTAGTGACATGTGGACGTGATACCTTTGTGAAGTGGTGAGGATTAGACAAGCTACGGAAGGTGAAGCCCTCATTAGCTGATTCATAGATGGAGTTAAGCTGTTGTCACACACACACATCTATATCATGCCCTGGCTCATGTGACAACACATTAAGAAGAAACTACCAAAAGATGAGCAGATACTGGTGCCATACACTCGCTCTTCACAGTCTTGAAAACAGTCAGCCAAATAAACTCTATTTTTTATAGGTTTCCTGGCCTCAGGCATTTTATTGTTGCAAAAATAAAAAATGGACCAAGGCAGATACCAAAAATATTTTTGGAAAGAATTGGCTTGTAGCACTAAAGATTGTGCAAAACACTGGTATCTTGCGGTTAGCCTGTATGGTTATATAGCATCAACATATTTTCCAATAATTTCCAATTAATTCTCTCAGGAACAAACAGTTTAAAACAGCACATGACTATTATCTGAACTCAATGTGTGGACTGCACCAATTAATATGAAAGATTGAATTATGATACAGTTCTAAAGAAATTAAAAGAGAAAGAAACCGATGTTTAAACAAACTGTTCTCTGAATTCATAGATACACAAAGTAAATTATACTAATATTCAGCTTATCTTACAGCAAAATAGTGAAATGCTATAGGGTCTTTATAACAAATCAAGAAATCTGGTAGTTGTCTTCATTATTTCCTCTCCTTTCTTCAAACTTCTCTCTTCAGATGCTTTGCTAGATCTAGAACATGGGTGAAGTAGTAGATACATCCCAACAACACATTCATAAACCCATTTTTGCTATAATACATTTGATTTATATATTATTTGTGGAGTAAACATTTTAAACCTATAGAAGGTAATGCAAGCAACTGTACTACAGATTTCCCATAGTAAGAAATGCAGTACCTTGTAATTAGTATTTAATATCTTATTATCTCTAAAATGTGAACTCCATAGAGAAAGAGTGTCATGAGTTCTCTTGACATTTTGCCTTGCAGGAGTGATAGAATATTTTCTTGCAAATATCCTGCAGATAGAGTAAGAACCCAGGTATTTTTGTTCACTGCTGCCTCGTTTTTGTGCTTCCACATGTCAAAGGAATCAGCTAGGAAGTTTTTCTGTCATTCAAACAACCATCATTTCTGCAGAGACTTCAGATTGAAGCCTGTTGGTTTCAGACCTCATCTCTACATTTCAGTCTTTGAAGACAATACTTCTGTCTTTCTGCACTTTCTGACAGATCTACACCAAGGCTTCTACCCAGTAGCCTCCACATCTTGTTGCTGAGGTTTTTCCCCCAGAGCAGCCACCATGCTGTTTGTCATGACACTTCTAAGTCGCTCTGGCTGGTCCTACCCTTCTTACTTCTGCTTGCTCCAGGAGAAACCCAAAGGCTGCCCATCTGCTGCCTCCTGCCCTTCTCTGCTTTCTGTCTCAGTGGCCTCTGGCTTCTCTGATGGAAGACAGGCACCAGCTGCTGCTCCACCCAAGGACAGTGTTGCTCAGATACTATGTTGAAGAAAAAAAATATTTGTTAAAATTTTTAATCATTGCAGACTATATCTATGTAATCAAATAAGTTACTAGAAAAGAAAATATAAAACAGAAAAAATATATGTAAATATTAACTATCATTCCTTATCATGATTAGATGCCACGGGTATTCTAACACTGGCTATGCTCCTACTGCTTCCCTATGTATGCATACTAAGTAGTCCAGTTGCCTCCTTTTGGGTAGTATTGCTGTGGGAGACAAATGCTGCATCCTCTCCTAATCTTCAGTATTTGGATGAGGCAGAGCCAGATGACAGAACTCTGCAAAGCAGAAAGCACTGGACTTGGGAGTGAGACACAGTGGCCCCTCCTCGTTCTCTGCATGAGCTTCTTGTGCCCATTCCCATTTCACGGCAGTTAATCCCACTTTGTTGAAGCTCTGTGGTTTGGTGAGTCTTCAATTTCTGATTTGAAGTTCTGGTCTTTTACCCATCAAATGTAGGTGCTGTAGTGAGTAGTAAAGATGTCACTTAGAAAATTTGGCATACATTGCCCTCAATGTATTTTATAACATGATACTTTTCTCCAGTTTACTCTAATTAAGAGTGTCCATAAAAATTCTAAATTTAAAGTCAAATGCTTGATCCTAGTCACACACACACACACACACACACACACACACACACACACTATAAAACCTCCCTTATCTCTCCCACTAAGATATCTTCAGTGAATCTGAAAGCTTTTTAAATTTTAATTAAATATGTTTTAGCTAAAGAAGGAAATCATAGCAAGTGACAAATGCTTGCCTTAGACATTCTCTTTAGAGTGAAATACGTGCATGTGCCATGTACTCATTCTCTTCAGCCCAGTCCTTTTTTGAACCTTGGTCCACTGAAGACTACTACTTGTCTTTATTTTCCCATAAAATTCAATCGTATTGTTTTAGTCATTTCCCAGATTCGCTTTTTTAAAATGACATATGAAAAGCAATATGAATGACCAAATTCTAATACATACATATTACCTTTGCCTCATAGAAAGTATCTGAAGTGTTTTGAAATTAGTTAGCTCAGAGTTCCAAATGAGTTTCCCCAAATCTTAATTTTGATTTTTAATTTTGAATGTTATAATCACTGATTAAAAATAACATGAAGTTGTTTTTTAAAGTTTGAAAAGTGCCCAAGAATTATAGTATATATTTTAAAATACTGTGAAATAATATTCTGTATATTAATTAGACAAGTTCTGAAAAGTAGCTATAATATAAGCAGCTGCCAAACTTTAATATTCTTTTGCATATTATAATTTGAGAAAATCTTCAGTAATATTAGCACTTGATATGAAGTATATGCACAGATTTTAAAACAAAAATGTCCAAGATACATGCAAAATGATTGATAAATTTGTTTAATCAACTGAAAAAATTGATTTAAATTTTAAAAATCAAATTTAAAAATACTCAGAAACTTTACTTTTTCAAATGTATCTTGCTTGTGCTTGGACAAGCAGTGTGTGTGTGTGTGTGTGTGTGAGAAATGGGAAATTAATAAGTTGGTAAGAAGTTTGAGAAACTTTTACTCATGCATTCTTGAGAAATTAAAAATGTTAAAACACTTCAAAAGACAAAGTTAGTTATTCAAAACTCTAAAATGAATTCTTAATTTGGTCTATCAACTTAAAGAAAAGAAATGTATTAAAATATCGCATTGTTATAAATGATTGATATTAACTTTTTAGAATACTTAGAAACTTTAGAAACCTTGTTTTGGAATAGAAAGATTGTTCATATTTGTACAAATGTATGGAAAATAAAGCACTCTATTTTATCTAACCTCCTCTGAGAAATCTGATATAGTCATCCATCTTATATAACCAGCCTTGCTGACTGTTTTATGTTTGCTTCTTTAAGTACATTTCTCCTTCAATGAAATTTAGATTTTATGAGAAAATATTTTCATTTTCACCGTGTGTCCCTAGGAGATACACAGAATGTGCTATGTGATGGTCAGACAACAAATGATGTCATATTAATGAACACATGAAAGATCAATGGGAGTAATAAATGTTTCTCATTGTACAGATTCCTTCATTTTCTGTTAATTATTCTTCAAAATAATACTTTATATTGTAGCCACAATATTGTGCATTTGAGGGAAGACAATCTGGGGATTTTCCTTTACTGATTATAAAATTAAAAATTCTTTTATAACTTGATATAAGATGCATCTAATTTCTAATAGAGTGATTCCACATTCAAAAGAAGCATGTAGAGTCAGCTTATGTCTACACAGTTTTTGTCATGCTTTTGTTTATTTTCTGTTTTATATTTCACAGGAGGCAATTCCTGGCCCTAGGGACAAGTTTCATCATAGCTCTGGAATGGCCCTGCTGAGTGCTATTTCTGAAATGGCGATTTATTATTGATTTCTGAATCTGTACTATTGCATCATGATGACTCAAAGTACTGTTCTTTCTTATTGTGGTTTACTCTATAGTGCTTTTCTTTGCTTTATGTAAAATACCACATGCCAGTGAGGTCCACTCTGGTTTTCAAAAAAAATCTTGTCTTATAAAGAATGTGATTTCACATAAATTGACAAATAAATATTTTATAATTGTTGCACTCATTGGGAAAGTTTTCTCATTTCATTTATGTATTTGTAATTGCAGGTTCTTATTCATTACAAGTCTCTTGTAAACATCTTGAAGATGAACTTGAAGCTTCAGTTATGTTTCTGATGGTCAGGACATAGGAAGAATGCTCCCGTGTGTGTGCTGGGCCTTTGTCCATTTTGACCTTGGAGATTTATTCTGTCACCTCCTTTTGAGCATGCTTCACTCTTTTTCTCCTTTCTATAGGAATTTTAATTGTGCTGTGTATTGATTGTGGAGAAGGTCAGACCCCTGTGCTAGAAGTATTCTATCTCATAGCCTATAGAACTTTTCATGGTTACTAGCAGTACCTTAGTATCCTAGCTGTTTCCAAGAAGAAAGAGAAAAGACATGAAAAATGCCTCTGCTCTCTGGATGCCATACACAAAGAAATGAGAAATTGTCATCTATTTTAGTCAGTTGTTTTTAGGGCAGGTTTTTTGCCCTCAGTCTTATTGACACTTTTTTCTAGATGTTTCTTTTCGCGAGGGCCTTGTCCTAATGAACTGTAGGGTGTGGGCAACATCCCTGACTTGAGTCACCAGAAGAACCAGAACCCCTTCCTGCCCGCTATGAGTCCATGACTGCCAAACATCCCATAAGTGGCAATATTCTCTCTCACTCCCTTCAAGAATCATAGATTTAGGCATTAAAACAAAATATTCATTAACCATGATGACAATAAAAATATTTCATTTACTGAAGTCCTAATAGTAAAGGAAAAATCACCTATGAGAACCTACTTCCTTTCAGATGTCAGCATTACTGAATCATTGGAACCAACTAGAAGGTCTTGAGGCTTGGTTTTTTAGGTACATATAAATTTTCTGTGCATTAGTTGTTTTTTTCTTAAATTCTTTTATTGGTACATTTTAGTTATACAATACATTTACATTTATCTTTGGGTGCTTGCACCTGTACATGATGTATCTTTGTTCTTATTTTTTCCCCATTACCTGTGCAACCTTCACCCCTAAACCCTTCCCTATTTACGTAGATTTCATTCCCATATTTTGGGGGAAAGGAGAAAAGAAAAAAAATATGTGCATTAATTTTAAAATACAGATGCTTAGACCTAGGTTCCAAGAAATTCTGGCTCAGTACTTTTTCATCAGAGAGTATGAAATGGGGTCTGTGTTACCAAACTATGGGAACTACAGAATCACAAGCAAAATGAGTGAGAAATCAGGTAAGAGTTGTCAAACACGCAAGATACAATTAGTGCAGTCAAGAAAAGAAAACTATTGAATAGGATGGAAGATTCAGAGAGAAAATTCCCTGTTTTAGAAGGTACAGAAAATTGAATTCTTTTCTTTCTATGTACAAAGAATTCTCAACAAATAGGTTTTTCCTATATTTCTCTGGAATTAAAAGCTACTTAAACCCCTGAGGTGATTTAGAAATACAAGCAATGCACAAACAATGAACAGATTCTTTATGTGGAAAATTGTGGCAGTAACCTCAAGTTGTAGTTTTAAATAAGGTCCTCTCAATCCCATTTAAAGAACCAGATGCAGAATGGCTTTTATAGAAAGCATTGGTTAGAAGCTGTATCTAGTCATTGCAGTGGATTTTGATGTTGAAAAGACGTAGTTGATAGCATTTGCCAAGTAAGTTATATTTTCAGAGGACATGTAACAAAACCCATGGAGGCTGTATTGATTTTGCCCAGCCACTCTCAGGGAGACTTACCCTGGACCTGGAACTGTTCCGAGCTCCCTTTCAACCCTCGGCTGACACAATCTCATCAGCTCTTTGCAAACAGTGATTACCAGACACAAACGTTTCTGTCAGCTTAGTGAGGAGTTCTTTTGAAAGGCTTATCACCCCAGCTGCTCCTTCCCTGCTTCCCTCTCCAGCAAATGGTTGGACTGAAATTTCAGGAGACAAACAACGTTTAACTAAAGTGAGTTTTCTTTCAGGATATCAGGTGAGAAGTGTAGTCAGTTTGCTTATTCTTCAATTTGTGGTTTCAGATGTACTAGGTTTGTTAAAAAGCGAACACCAGGAAGGCTGGGCTGCTTTGGATCCAACTTGCTCACTGCTCCCAACCTCACCGGGATTTAAAGCAGTTCCTAACACTTGCAAAGTGCTAAATAAGTAGCTGTTAAATTAACAAATAAGCAGGAACTCCATGTGCTAATGGTAAAATGAAGGAATGGTTGAAGCTTTTCCTTAATCATGTCTGAGCAAACATAACTAAAATAAATGAACGCACCTCATTTTTATGCAAGACCAATCCCTCCATTCCTGTCCATAGATATTTCACCTACCCAAAGCATTGCTTTCCCTCCTCTCCTTCATGTGTGTCAATATTGTTTTCTTTTTCTGACAAAGTGGATCATAAAGCTAGCATATAAGCTTATTTTACATCCTGTATTTTTTTTAAAAAAACTCATAATAAAGTGAAAATAAAAACTCTATTTTGTCCCAACTCCACTCTCAAAGTAGAGTTCTAGTTCTCTTTACAGAATGTATGATACATACATTCAATTTTAATTCTGGCCTCCTATTTTTCTCTTTATCTCCCTCCAATGCAGTATTTGAATGTATGAGTCCTTGAAGGATCCTCCTGTTAAGGTTACCAAACCTGGATTTGTTATTAAATCTAAAATTCAATTCTAGATCCTTATCTTCCTCATGCATCTGAAACACATGGCAAATTGATTGTCTTCAGCACCTTCAAGCAGCTCTCTGTATGCAGAATTATAGGATCTCACACTTGGCAGTTTCTCTTCAACCATCTTTTCTTGGTTCTTCTCATCTCTTTACACTTTTACATCAAATCCCTCAAGAACCCATCTCTGGGACATTTGGCTTCTATACTTGCATTCATTCTTTTAAAGCCTCTTTGCTTGTCCTGGCTTTCCTTCCTCCAAAATCACCCTCATTGTCTGCAGTAAAGACCTCCAGGAAGCCAAGTTCCATCTGTCCTGCTTAGGTTCTGCTGAACTTTTACTTCAGACTCATGAGACTGTGCAGGACTCAGTTAGTGTCAGCCAACACGACATGATGTGACGCACCTCCCACAAGTCCCCAAAAAGCCTCCAGGCCTGCCCAGCTGTGGGAATCCTTCCAGAATCCATGGTAGCACTTCACACATCTCAGGTTGAAGAAAAAAATGTATCTTTCAGGAGGACACATGATCCACTCGTTTTTTATAACACACAGATGACAGGGACAATCTTTTCTTTTCTTTTTTGACTTTTATTAGTACATATTTGCAATACATGATGATTACATTCGTGGTAGGGAATTGGTACATGTACATAACATATTTAAATTCTTTTTTCCCCTTCCCTACACTACTCTTTTGTTTTTCCAACATCAGATTCATTTGTTTATCTTATAAAACCTTATAAAGTTAATTATCATATATAGAGATTGAAAACCAGACTAATAGGCCAAAAAACATATAAAACACATAAGACAGTTAGTTGTACTACATCAAGTTACACTTTTAAATACATTGTCCACACTGGATTACAATTTTTTTCTCTCTCTTTTTCTATTATCTGTCTTTTATTTTAGGCAATTGGGCCATATACATGTATATATTCATATATGAATATATATATATGAATGT
>NW_004624753.1:24395287-24412245 GCF_000247695.1 Heterocephalus glaber | reverse complement strand
AGAAAATTTAAACTTTTGTGTTTTAGTTACTTCACTTAACATTATAGTCTCATTTTCCTAAAAATGTCTCAAGTTAGTCTTTCTTCATGGCAGAGTAGTACTTCTTTTTGTATAAATAAATTTTCTTTATCAACTTATCTGTTGATGAACATAGAGGCTGTTTCCAAGATTTAGCTATTATGAACTTTGCTGCTATAAACATGGGTATGCTTGTATCACTGTGATATGTTGTCTTTAATTAGGGGATTAGGTACCTAGAAGGGGAATAGCTGGGCCAAATAGAATTTTTATTTTTAGTTTTTTGAGGAATCTCCACACTGATTTCCATAGTGGTTGTATCAGTTTACACTTCCACAAAAATAAGGAAGGTTTTCTTTCTCCCCACAACCTCTCCAGCATTTGTTATTGACTGATTTCTTGATGGTAACCATTCTTTCTAGAGTGAGATGGAATCTCAATATTGCTTTAAATTGTATTTCTTGAATGGCCAGAGATGCTGAACAATTTTTCATGTATTTATTGTTTATATTTCTCCATCTGAGATGGGTCTATTCATTTCAAATACTTGTTTATTGATTGGATCTTCAAATTTTGGGGAGTCTAATTTTTTTGAGATCTTTATATATTCTATACTTTAGTCCTTTTTGAGGAGTAGTTGGCAAAATTTGTTTCCTATTCTATAGGTTGTCACTTCACTCTGTGGGTGGTTTCCTTTGCTGCTCAGCTTTTTAATTTGATGTGATGCCATTTGTTGATTGTTGGTATTATTTCTTGTCCAACTGGGGTGCTGTTCATAAAGTCTTCACCTACACCTATGTCTTCAAGAGTTTTGCCTATTTGGTCTTCCAGCAGAGTAAGTGTTTCTTTTCTAATGTTTAGATATCTGGTGAATTTTTATTTTAGTTTAGTGCATGGTGAGAGATACGGGTCTAGGTTCAGTGTTTGGCATGCTGGAAAGCCGGTTTTCTCAGTACCCATTTGTTAAAGAGGTTCTCTTTTCTCTAGCAAAGGGATTTGGCCCCTTTGTCAAAGATAACCTAGCTGAGTGTGTCTGGAGTTGTTTCTGTATCTTCTATTGTACTTCAGTGATCCATGAGTCTGTTTTATTTTTTCTAATACTATGCTGTTTTTATCACTGTAGTTTTATAGTGTAACTTGAGGTCAGGGAGCATGATGCCTCCTGCCTTACTCTTGTTGTCCAGAATTGCTTTTACAAGCCTAGGTCTCTTCTGCTTCCATATGAATTTTACGATTGCTTTCTCCACTCCTGTAGGAATGTTATTGGCCTTTTGACAGGGATTGCATCAAATCAATACAATAGTTTGGAAGTTTGGCCATTTTTACTATATTGGTTCTGGTTATCAAGGAACAGAGGATGCCTTTCCATTTTTTTGATATCCTCTTTTTTCTCTCCTGTAACAGCTCCATGCCTAGCTTCCAGGGTCTCCATGGCTCTTAACTCATTCACCATATATAGTAAAGGACAAAGCTACATATTTCTTTAAAGCAATTATTGTTTTCCCAGATCAAGTTTACCAATCATAGTTATTTTGCTCATAAACAACATTGTTTTATGTTCAAGTATATTTGCCAAAGCCCGCCATTGATGCAGTTATAGAAAGGAAAGAAAGAAGGACAGAAAGAAAGAAAGAAAGAAAGAAAGAAAGAAAGAAAGAAAGGAAGGAAGGAAGGAAGGAAGGAAGGAAGGAAGGAAGGAAGGAAGGAAGGAAAGGAAAGAAAACAGTTTAAGCATCTGGATTTTGCTACAATGAAGGCTGCACCTGAGAATTACTAGGGTGTCCCAAAGAAGGATAGTTGAAGATATTCCTAGAGTTTCAAGATCTGAATTTGTCAGAGCATGGACTTTGTAGGGATTTGTCACTTTCTGCACAATATGATGTTTTTATAGCAGCCTCAAGAGAGTCATCCTTAGAACACAAACATTCTCACAGTTATCATGAGTCCAATCTGTCCTTCCTGTCATCCTGGAAGATAAGTGTGTACACAAGCTGGGAAGAAGAGTTTGAGAATAGTCTGTGGTGCCTATCATGGCTTTGCTTTGGTCCATTTATCTGTTTTAGGTACCTTGCTGCAGTTGATTTTGAATTATTATAGTTTTGATTTCAACTGATTTGTTCATCTGTAGATTATCACTTTATCTTTTGTGTCTTTCCTGGGTTTTTGCAAGCTCATATTGACTCCTTTCTTGCTCCAACCCTCACTTCCTCCTTCAGCTGTGGACAGGGCAGACACAGAGACTCCTGGAAAGCAGAGTCCAATCATCTCACCATCTCTCCCAAGTTTCCAGCAGCTTCTCACAGCAGGCAGAGCAGCCTTCAAGTCTGTAAAATGTGTCTCTTACCTTCAGGACTTCTTAACTTCTCCCTTTGTTTTTCTCATCTTTCAGATTCTGCTATAGCCACCATGTTTCCCTGCCTGCCCAGGATATGCCAGATGTGATCTTGCCTCCACACACTTGTACCCGCTATGTGAATTTCTACCCAGAAAGCACTTCCAGGTCTTCCATGGCCTGCTTCTTTCCTTCCTGCAAGTCTTTGCTCCTTGTTTCTCCATCTCATTTCTCCACCAGTCTCTGCATTCTCTCACTGCTTTTTTCTCCTCTTTAGCATTTTTATGATTGACTCATCCATTCATTTTGCCTACTTCTTGTTTTTCTGCACTAGGTTGTATAACCCTGCCTGTTTTATTCATCCTATATTTTTAGCACCTAGAACCCTGTTTAGGGTCCACGAAGCTTTCTATTTCTTGAATGGATTTGTTGAAATTAAAACCATGCATACAAGTGTTTATGTTGTAACTGAAAAATAATCATAGTCCAAGCAGCTTTAAATGTCAGGCTAGTTAAAAATGCTTTTATTATTTTTAATATTTATTATTATTGCTTATATGAAATATGACATTTTCAGTGTTTTAATGCACAGAAATATGAAAGTAACACTAATTGTTTTGATGAGGTATTACACAACATAGTTCTTTATGACTATTTTGTGATTTCTCAGGAGTAAGAAAAAAAGCAAACTTTGGGGAAAAAAAAGACTTATTTTATTACACTGAAGCTTTGATTTTTATGGGTTTCTTTTTTCTTTTTTTATGGGTTTCTAATACAGATAATAGGCTAATGTCAATAAAGTGTGCAGCATTTATATGTGTATATAAGTAATTGCACATGTGGTCACAATTATAAGACTATTTTTTTTAATCTTTAGAAGGCCCAGGGAAAAAGAAAAAGAAAGAGAGGACCAGGGATTTAGCTCAGTGGTTTCACCACCTGCTGTGCAAACTCAAGGACCCTAGTTTGATCCCCAGTACCAAACCAAAAAAAAAAAAAAAAATGAAAAGAAAAGACAAAGAAAGAGAAAGGAAACTAAGCAAGCAAGTTAGAAATTTTGCAATAATAAGGATTGAAATCACAGGGCTACAAGCAGTTGTTGAAGAATAGCAGCTAAGCACTCTTCAAAGATAGGGAGCTCCATAACCGGTCCTCAGTTTTATGTGCAGCTGACTTGGAATGTTTCTGGGCATATGGAGTGTCCATTGTTGAAAGCAGAATCACATCAAAAGAGATGGCCCTGAAGCCTCCATACTTGCATAACCTTTAAGGTAAATTTTAGGGGACAAGTAGGGTGTTCTGGCTCCCAACCCCAAACTAGGATTCCTTCGCAGACCAAAGTGTACGTGATGTATGTATGACCTTTCATAAAAAACCATAAAATAGATAAAGATGGCCTTCACTGTTCTCTGGAGATCTCAATGAGCTATTGTGCCAGAGAGCTATTGTAACATGCATCTGCAATCCAGCTAAAAGCAGTTTCCACTCTCTCCACTATATCACTCTTGTGACAGGGAAACCTGACACAAGGCCATGTGTGTACAACAGAATTCTACCTGATTGAGCAATACACTTGGTATCATTTGTTGTAATCTGTCTACAGAATTCTCTAGCAGTGAATCTCTTCATGAGTCATAGCAAATTGGACAGGCCGATTCATAGCTGCTGTCATATGCTGTAGCCACAACCTCAATTATAGTTATAGATTGCTTCTAAGCATCATTCCTTGGTAACGATGCAAACAGTAGTGTGGAATGCTCTCATTAATCCCTTGATCAGACTGAGAACACACAGAACTGGCATTTCCTCACTGAAGGTATTGCATTGCCTACTGGGAGGTTGCACAATTTGATTGACAGTAATTGCTCCCATATGCATCCAATTATCTAATTAGTAATCACTACCACATATGCTGTCCATTATATTAAAAAAAGAAATAAAACGTAGCACTGAAAACTGTCACTGAATCTTGGAATATCATGTAATGCTTGCTTATAATACATGTTTTGAATTGCCAGATATATGTCCTATGATATTTTCATAGAATAACGATAAAATAGTTAACATGATTTTTAGTGAACATAGATTTGTTTTTGTTTTTGTTTTTGTTTTTTGTACTGGAGATCGAACTCAGGTCCTTGAGCTTGCAAGGCAGGTGGCGGAACCACTGAGCTAAATCCATGGCCCATAGAATTGCTGGTAACAAAATTTGAAAAGTAAAAGGTAAAATGAAATGCAAGAATAAACCTTAAATCAATCTCAACTTTCAGTTAACCACAGAACTTACCTTTCAGCACCAGTAACTGTGTAAAAGTAATTAAGGAGTTATTAGAGTTACCTTTTTCTTCTTTAATTCATTCTTGTCTTGAAAAGATATGGGTTGAAGACCTTTGCTTGTGTTAGGTATAAAGACCATGTCAGAACAATTTTAGCTACAATATAGATGACACTAATGTACACAACTGTATTAACAGTCATGAGGCAACACTTTAGAAGAAATAGTTATGGAAAAAGATCCTCTTTCTGACCAAGGTCTTCTCTGGCTCCCATCTTGCCAATTGAATCCTGATTTGGGCATTCTACAGCCAGCTCCACATTGTTGGACCTCCATAATACTCAGGATGCCTCAGTTTACCTTGACATCCCTCTCTTCTATCCTGCTCCGTGTTTGATCAGGCTCTTCCTCTTCCACCATTCTCAGAGATATCTGCTCACCCTGCCCTGCTTTTATTGGGAATCCTATTAAATCTGTTTAGCGGGAATCCCTCAGGCCCTGAGGCTCCTTCTGGTTATTTTCCACCCCCTGCCTCTCATTCTCTCTGACTGTAAAGTGTTAATTCTTGGTGCATTCAGAGTTGATCCATTTCTTTTAACCTTATTACAAAAGTCCATTGTTAGAGCCTCCTGCATACCTATTGTGATAATTCTCTCTTTAAATACAATCTGCATTACTTTTCATTCTCATGTGCCATGAATATTTTTATCTTGCACAGTATTAAGCTCTACAGGCATTAGAGATCAGTTTTAGCTCTATGGGGACATATATGACTAAATTTAGTAAAATTTCAATTCGTTCTGGAAAAATAAAATATCCTGTAGGAAGCATAGGGATGATTTCAGAGGTGAAGTTTAAGTGATAGTAAGCCACCTGTCCAGCCTGACATCTCAATTTGCCATTCAAACAATAAAATTGTGACAATCTGGAAATAAAGTGCTGAATATTATAAACCTCTCTTCTCTTATTTTCTATTGTGTCATGGGGAAATACCAGAAATACACAACATTTGACAGCATCATCCAGCACAATATGTAATATAAACCTAAAGATTGTCGGAATCTCTCAAAACAGTGACAAGTGATTTCTCTTTTTGTTTTTAAGTGTTTTTGCTTTCTATTGTCATTTATTTATGCCAAAGCCATAAGTTAAACTGTGGTATTCTTATATCACTTTAAAGTTTATAGAAGTTTTAAGTATAAATTAAATCATTTTATCATAAATTTGCTCTGTGCCAGAATTTCCTCATTCTAATTCTTACTTTATACAATTTTCTGGTTAATACTTTTGAAAAGTATGCAGTTTTCATTTATAAAATGATTCTGCATTTATCTCCATGGGTGTGGCAGCTCCCTTGCTGCATGTGGAGGGAACTGTGGCTCTTGTCTACCATACTCGCTGCAACTTGAGCACATCCTTGCTTACTACAGCATTGTTAAAAGGTGATTTTATGCAGAATCAGAATACAGAATATTGTAAGTGCTCAAAAAATTTGTTCACAAAGAATTTAATCAATAGATGAACAAATTATTTACATATACACTTGACAAGAAGGAAAGTACCAATGGCCAGTAAATGTAGGAAAAAATGCTGAGATATTTAGTCATCAGAGAATGCAAACCAAAGCTACATGCAGGATTCATGTCAGTCAAGTCAAAATGTCTGTTTACAAAGAAAAAAAATTCCAGCGAGAAAAAAGAAATACTTATATATTGTTAGCAAAAATGTTGATTAATATAGCCACAATGGAAAACAGTTTGAAGTTTCCTCAATAAACTAAAACAAAACTATCAGTTGATCTGACTATATCACAACATGTACATACGTGAAGGAAATAAAGTCATTGTACCCATGTTTACATCAACACTGTTGGCAGTAGCCAAGATATGGAATCAAGCTAGGTAACTGTCATCAGATACATGAATGGATAAAATATTATATACTCACTCACACACAATAGAGTATTATTCAACTATAAAGAGAGGAGGAATAAAATCCTGATATTTGCAAGAAAATGAATGGAACTGGAAGACATATTAAGTGAAAGTAGCTAGATAGATATAGAAAGACAAATATATATCATATATGAAAATGAGAGAGAAAAAATAAGGAGAAGGTGGAGGAGGAAGAAGAAGAGGAAGAGAAAGGAGAAAGAGAAGAAGAAGAGGAAAGACAAAAGACAGAAAAGAGAGAGAGGGAGAAAGAAGGATGACCTGAATGTAGAAGAGGTAAATGTAGAAGAGGGACCATTACCATTAGGGTCTGGAAAGTATGTCAAGGGGGAGGATGGAATAGCAGAGGACAGGGGAGGGTGAAAGAAGGGAGGTAGACATAATCAAAGCTCTATATATGCATATACAGAAATCCCAAAGTGAAGCCAATTAATTTGTTTACCTGTTAATTATTTTAAAATAAAATAAGAAAAAATATATGTTGAAGAAAATGCCTAGTAGATCAAGACAATTTACTGCCCTCTCTAATTTAATCTATTCTACTTATTTATAAGATGCTTATTTTTCTAAATGATCTCCACAAATTACTATAAGGCTGAAATAATTTATAGGCAAACTACATTCAACCCAACTACCATGGAATCCGTTCTTTCTTGTGTATCAATTTCTATCTACTCTTCAAAAGCTAGCCCAAATATAATCTCTGTCTCATAATGTTCCTCACAGAATTAATAAAGCCAATCTAAGGCTGTTCAACTTTTAGACTTTAATACACAGACATGTCATTATGTCTATATAATCAGAGTAATACAATGCCAGTATTGGTAGATGGTTTAAAAATATCAGCGCATTAACTTCAGCTAAAGATAAAACTAACAATATCGAAGGTCTAATATAAATGAGAAAGACAGTGTCAAATAATAGTCATTTTCACCTATATCAACTTAGGTTCTCGTGACTGATAATGACCAATCTGAATGGTAATATTCATTCCTCAAACACTGCATGCTTCACATGAAGGGTAGATAGAAATTGATACACAAGAAAGAACGGATTCCATGGTAGTTGGGTTATATATATATTTTTTGTACCAGGGATTGAACTCAGGATCTTGTGCTTGTGCAGCAGGTGCCAGAACAACTGAGCTAAATCCCCAACCCCCACTTTTAAATTTTTTATTTCAGGATATCAACCACATTATCAATATTTCTGTTCAAGTTACAATGCATTCATGTTTTAATTTAGATTTTGTTACTGAAAAATCTTTCACTGCAACACAAGGTATTATTTTATTTCCTCAGCATTAGAATATTAACATTTGAAGTTTATCTCTGCTCTGAATCAAAACACATAGTTTTTAAAGTGTATGTAAAATTTAAACCCATAAAATATGTAAGGGATTGTTGTCTCAATTATTCTAAAACTTTTTTCAAAAGTTTGGTTGCCTTTGGAATTAAAAAATTCTACACAATGATGCATAAATTATGTTGCTTTTTCCACAAAAAGCATCCTATATTAGAAATCCTGTGAAAAATGAAGATAAAGCACAAAATAATAAATTAGGTCCTAAATTGTTATATCTTGTTTGCTCCATTTTCTGATATTTTACCCAGCATGTGAAAGAATCTAAAATATGTACAACCTCGCAATCAGCACCATTCTTCACAGAAGAAATAAGTCACCTCCAGTTGGAAAGGGATTGAAACAAGCACCTAGCTTTAAATCATGTATATTGTTAAGTGAAACAATTCTAGAGAGTAGTTAATATGCTCTCTATGTAGGGAAACACAAATTAAGTGCATAGGTTTAAAATTTGATAATATGTCTCTCATATTTAATAAGTTTCTTTTCATGCGAAAAGAACAAAAGTATGATCCTTTTTGTGTATTTTTCTGTAGCATCTTTCATTTCTGTGATCATGGTTATCTTAGATTTTCCCTTTTATGCATTATATCTGATGCTAGGAAGGTATATTGACTGGGTAGTATCAAAATGAAAAAAAAGTAGTATGTTCATGAATCAAAATAAATTGAATTTGAGCAAAGTATACTTATTGAAAAATTGTTCATCCCTCAGGTAAGTAAAGCTGTAGAGAAAAAAAAGAGGGAGGATGAGAACATGTGTGCTGCAACAAATACTTTCTCTACCCTGAAACTTGAAGTTTAATCCTGGCTTGCTGAGTCTGAAAATAAAATTGGAACAAAATGAAGAAGAAATATTTTTTAAATTTTGTTTTAAATTTCAGTTTATTAGTATATGTGCGTAGTGTATAATGTCTGCCTTCCTCATGGAAAGCTGTCATATCTTAATACCTTTATTCTTGTCCTTTCCCTCCCTTTCCCCCCTCCACACACCCTTGACCCCTTTCTTTTTATTTGCACATGTTTGTGCCACACAGTGTTCATATTCCTTCTGTGGATTGGGGACATGTGCATAACACTTCCCAATTCCTATTTTCATCACTTATTCCTTCGTCCCTTCTGTCTCTTGATGCTGTTCTCCACTGAGAAAGATCTATCTCCCTAGTTTCTATTGTCTATCTTACATTTTACTTTTTATTCTGGGTTTCTCATATGAGAGAAACCATGCGATATTTAAAAGTGGGTGTCTGATTTATTTCACTTAACATTATGGTCTCAAGATTCATCTATTTGAATAAGGAATACATTCCTGAATGATCTTATAAACAATAAAAAGAATTATTACAATAAAAAGAAAAATTATTAGCATATTTCCATAAATGTATCTTTTCTTTTTCCTTTAATTTATGCCTTCTTCCTAAAGTTCAACTAGTAGGTTGTAATCTACAACATGAAAACTTTAGGATTTCTTTAGCCCAGAGGCACTCAAAGCTAATTGTTAGCATTTTATCACACTCCAAAGTGATTTATTTTCTTTTGATTTAACACTTCACTGTGATTATTGTTTTGAGAATTCAAGAGCCATGAAAATCACAAAGTTTGTGATAGTTTTTCACATTTTTTTAATAGAGCTACTTTTCACCAAATTACTACTTTGATTAAATTCTGGTAGACATATTTATTTAAAATTGTTGAGACTATATTAACAATAGGCTTTTTGTAATAATAGTAAATAGAACCCATTTTATAAGCTTGTATTTTTGCAAATATTTAATTTAATTGTCTTTACCAATCAATTCTGTAAGCCAAAAATATATTAGGCAAACATCTGAGTGAAAGTCATCAAAATTTATTGTATTACATGCAATCTAATTGGCAGGCAGTTTGAGTAATTTTAGTGTGAATCTACACAGATATGTGTGTGTGCTTTAAAGGAACTGGAAGGAAAGAGGAGAAAGATGTAAAATCATACTACTGGATGAATTTTTCAAGTTCGAATTTCAAATCATTTTGATTCTTACATAAGAAGAAAGATGAAAATAGTTGAAGTGACTAGCTTAGTGTCATGGAAGTAGTTTGCTAGTGCTTGCACTCAGTCTGCATCGCTTAATGCTCTGCAGAGATCACTGAATTCTGCCAAAGTAAATAGTAGAGACAGCTCGCTGACAGCACTGTCTTGAACAAAAGAAGGCACTTAGCTCATGTTTCTCTCCCTGATGTGTGTAGGATTTTGGACTATAAAGTCCATTTATCTACCAAAGGAGGGTACAGGGAAGAGAATCAAAGCAATGGAATGTGGCTAGGTTTTATTTTCTCCATTAGTTTAACTTTCCAGTGAAGCTACTTTCCATTTAGTTAATGTGCAATACCATCATTCAAACTAGCTAAATATGCAACCACTTCAAGAAGCAACAACAGGATACTAAAGAGCACTTAGAGAATTACACTTTGCCAAGGAATACAAACCATCACCATGAAATGACCAGTCATGGCCCTTCCCCAAACACCTGATTCCTTTGCCAGGGTTTTTTTTTGCGCTTTCTATCTTTTTCCCTCTCTCTCTCAATCTCTCTCAATCTCTCTCTCTCTCTCTCTCTGAAATTAAAAATTTGTGGTGGAGTGTTAAATTGCAGTGTTAAATGGCATATCACTTGATGTCTTGGTAAACAAATATTCTCGTAAATTAACATTTTCTTGATGAGCAATTTCTTGCTAATAATGCTTTTTCCCATTTGTCTGAGGCTGGGCCTGAATGAAGAATTTGTCCTCTCTTGTTCTATTGCTTTATTTTTATTTTTAAGTTTGTTTATTCTTGGCTATTGATTTACATATATCAAAATCCACTCTTGGGTGTTACAGTTCTATAGATTGGCAAAATCAGAGTTACATTTGGATGTAATAGAAATTCTTTACAACATTACAAACTTCTCTGTGCATCTCTAGTGTCATTACTCACTGCCCCTGGTCCTATATTTGCGAGACCACTGATCTGTTCCTGATCGCTTCAGTTTTTCCATTTCCAAAATTCCAGCCAAAGAAGAATTATCTAACATGTACCCTTTCACACTGGACTCCTTGCAAGTGGCAGAGTCCATTCCTTTCATTCCTTTGTGTGACTGAGAGCCATTTTCTATATTTTGCTGTTCATGGATACAGTTGTAGTAAACATGTAGGTACAGTTAGGTGTGTATGTGTGTGTGTGTGTGTGTGTATGCGTGTGTGTAAGTTTTTGCTTTTTCAGTTAAGTACTGTGGAACAAGTTCCTGGCTTATGTGGTGAATGTATGTTGTATTTTATAGAAAACAACAAAATGTGTCCCTAAAATTCTCTACAATCTTTGCACTCCCACCAAGACAATAGGAGAGTACCAGTCACTCAGCATCCTTGAAAGAATTTTTACAGTCTGTTTTAGTTTTTTCTTGGGTCATTTTAATAGGTACATAATTAGCATCTGGTAGTTATTTTCATTTTCCTAAAAGTTACGCTATTCTTGGCTGTTGTAAGGGTTGAGTGACACTGCTGCCAGCTCTCTGTGCTCTGAAACATGCCAGAATTCTCCATGAACTGTTTTTGAATTCAGGGTTATTGAAAAAATGATAATAAATTTCATCAAAAAGGAGGTTCAGTTGTTAAACCATCATGAAGTTCTTAAGTGAATGTTGACAAAAATTTAAAGTGATAATATAGTCAACAACTAAAAAGTCGGGTCTTTTCTAATATGAATTTACTTTGACATACTCAGCCTTAAATTACATTGGTTTGTTGCAAAAGAATACATTCATTCAAGCAAGAAAGTAGTATATCACAACATACGCTATTGCTTCGGCCAAAACTCTGATCTCAGTAATCTTTTATTCTCTTTGGTAGTTCAACTCTGGAAATTTTTCCACCTCATTCTAATTTTTATCTTTAAGTCACATTTGTAGAATGTTCCTGCTTATGAAATAGAAGCCATTATCTTCATTGAGTCATCTTTATGAAATCCGATTTTATTTTTAAAATTGAGCCTGCAACTATATTTTCAGTTTCCTCCTTGCAATTATTATATAATTCCTCGGGGGGTGTGTGTTGGCTGGAGAAATAACTAGTACAATTTTCTTTCTTAGGCATTGGGGTCAAACTGCTTCTTAAATCTAATTTAAATGCTATAAGCTTTCTTTTTAAAATACGTTTCTAACTCAAATATTCTCTTCCATTGACATGCATCAATTTTCATTTATATTGCAAATTCCTTTTTAATATTATTCTCCCTCCATGGTGGCAATTTTGGAACACCCCAGTCACTGAATTCCTCTTCTGAAATTTATTATTTTGTTTTAGCTTCTTTCTCTTCATCTCCTTGACTACATTATCATTGATGATGGTGATATTATACTCATTTCCATTTTCCTTGTAACAGAATAAAAATAGATAAATGGACAATCTATGTCCTGGATAGAATACAGCAACATACAAATAATAATTATTTTTAGTTATTTTATTCCAGTACTCTCATTCCCTCATTCCAAGAAGACTTTAGATGTGGGTGGTTCATGAAGTTCTTATTTTTGCTTTCTTGTGGGGTAGAGTAGTGGACACTCTGTTTCACTTGTGTGCAGACCCTGACTCCCCTTGAACTGGTGTGTAATAGTGTGTGGGTGATGTACAACTAATGGGAGAGGGGTCGCTTATGGAGTTTTATGGTGAAGCCAGCACTGATCTCCTACAGGTTCCATATTATCTTGGCAAAAGACCAGATGTTTGCAGTTCAAAAATCTTGTTTTTATAGCACTACTTCTAAAGTAAATCAAAAAACACCTGTGAACTTCTGAACAGGAACACATCAGGAATTAATTGTGATTGTCCTGGACCATAGGACCTGTCATTGTCAAAGGTCAAGCCCAGGTTGCTAGGATTGATGTCCTCACTGAATGCTGACATGAAGTAATTATCTATCTAAACAGATATGGCATGAAGAAAAGTAATATTAGGAACAAGGAAGAGTATATAAAAAATACTACAAAAGATTTGCTAAGAAAAACATCTTATATGATCTCACACATGTAAACTGTGAAGTGGGAAGTATGTTAAATACCTTGATTGTGATAATCATTTCAAAATGTATATGGATAACAAAGCATCAAATTTTATACCTTAAGTGTGTGCAATTTTTGGCAATTATACCTTAGTACAGCTGAAAAAAAAAATTCCTGAGTGGCTCTGCATTTACTGTCATTCTACCATTTCAGACAGGAGGAATTACCTGCCATTCTGCCCACCGCCTTTGTCATGTCTGTGTTAAAATGCATCTCCCTTCTTCTGTACTCTTCCCGGGCTCCACAGATTTGTCTTGCTTGGCACTGCAGAAAGCTTTCTCCAAAGCTCTTGTCACCTGCTTCCTAGTGAGTTTGTCCTGCGGAAGGCCCTGAGAGTAGTTGGAGAAGAAGAGGAAGGGAGAAGGCAGAGTTTCTCCTTTTCCATCTCTGCCGCTCCAAAACCCATCTCATTTCTTCTGAGGATCTGGCTCCCCGAGTTCCCACACTCTGCGTGTGACCTCGAGCCCCTGGATCTGCCGACACAGCTGGTGCCCTCTGTGACTGTGTGGGTGATAATCTCAAGGCTGGTGCAAGATCTGATTTGCCTTAATGTTTCTCTTATCAAGTATAATCCTTCCTTATTGTGTGGTAGCTTACATTATATACACACTATATATTCCATCAAAATTGTACACATTCTTCAAAGTCTAGCATACATGTTTTTTCTTATTTAAATTAATAAATCTCATCCCTTAGTATTTTGCTTTTCTGTTTCTACTCAACACAGGTTCATGTTGCAGTTAGTTTTGTGGAGCTTTTCTCATGTCAATGTGTTTTTGTATCCGTGTATGTCTCAGCATGCTACAATGAAGCTGAAGAGGTAACATCTCTTCTGAGTACATTCTCATACTACTGTGTTAGCTCACTTTTCTCAGCAGTACCTAAAATGTACTCAGTAACACATGAGAAAAGCAAGAAATATAAAATTTAGGATTTCTTGAGTACAGAAACAATCAAACTAGTTTATGGAATATGATCCATTGATATATTTATATATGACTTCGTTTGAAATACTGCTCATTTATGTCCTTTTTCAATTTGAATTATTCCCAGCCTTCTTTTAATTTTGAAAACATACACTTTGGGGCCTGGATATATTATCCTCATTAAAATCCACAGCGCTAAATTCAAAGAAAAAAGTATATACTATTTTAAAAAGTCAAACCATCCGAGGCCAAATTCAGGAATGCTTAATGAAATAGGAAGTGAAAAATAGTGATTTGTTAATTTTTGTTAATATTTGTTAATTTTAAAAACATTCAGTCTATTAAAATCCCTGAACCAACAGCAGTGGTGCATGCTGGCAACCCCATTGCTGAGAGGAACTGAGGCAGTATGGTGGGAAGTTTGGGGCCAGCCTGACTTGACACAGACAGCTCAGGGTGAGCAGAGATGTGAGAAACAATAAACATAAGACAATGGGCAGCACAAACACAGGCCTGGAAGAGTTCACTTAATGAGGCAGTGTTTCCAAATGTCCCTCCTGTGATCAGGCAAAGGTGAACCAAAGAATGGAGACTGTTCCTGTCACTTCCATAAATTTTATTGTTGCATTCGGTTTGTCTCCTTAAGATGTAAACTAATATGTAATATGCTGCTAGAATCAGAATCATTGGCATATTTCTATCATGCCTTCCTTTTTGTTACATTAAAAGCAAATGAAGCAGCAGACTTCCTGACCAGTGTGGACTTTAATGATCTTCTGAGAAACAGGTAATTTTAGTAATTCAACAAAGACAAAAGGCCTACAAATACAGTTTATATAGAGAATTAAATAAAGTAGATGTGTCTTTGAGCTCTTATGTTTCATAAAAATATTCATTAAATTAATAAACAAAGCAAAAAGAGTGAATACAAAATATGAAACTTCCCTTCATGTTTCTTTTCCATTTTAGACTTCACAGAGAGAGGCTAGACTTGCTATTTGGGTTTAGAGATAAGAATAACAGAAAAAGAATCATTTTTCAAGCAGGTGCCATTTATGTCTGGATCCAGTTTATTACATGGTTCTTTATTATGATCAATGACCTTGGATTTAAAGAAAGAAGGAAAGGAGAAAGTGTCATTTAGCCATGTCTTGGCTGTATTAAAAATTCATGTGAGGAATTAAAATCAATGAAAGGTATTGGCAGAAAGAATGCAGTGATAAAGATTTTCCAGACTCTGTGTGAACTAATAATGACATTGACAACAGGAAGAGCACCCATGTGCATAGAGCTCTATGGCTGCACAGTCACATAGAAACAGATGCCTGTTTTATGATACACACTGGTGGAAATAAGATGTCCTTTGCCCAGAGTCAAAAATAATATATCAAGGTTTAATAATGACAAGAAGAAGGTTGTTCAAGGAAGAAAAGTTGAGAAGATAATGAATTTTGATCCTATTTTCCCAGAAAGTTAATTCACCTTCCTCAGCCTTCATATTTCTTCCCTATTCCATTTAAACATCCATCACAACTTCTAGTTTTAGCAAGAAATTTCAGAATATCTTCAGGGCAAAACCTCTGAATTTGATTTACTCAAGGGTATTCCAAGACAAACCCATGAAGCCAGATCTCAAATCTGCCTTCCATTAAGTTCTGATGATGAGGTTTATTCAGAACTCCAAGAACAGAGTACCATGAAATTAGATCCTGTGCTCTGTAAACTTTAAACTTTTTATTGCCAGGTTAAAATTGGAAAGAGTTGGCTCTTGAGTAGCAGGAAAAAAGTGAATCTCCATGGATCTTAACTCAATTTGTGCAGTCAGTTTCTTCACACTGAGTTGTGTTGCACACCTTTAAAACTCTTCACCCCCATAAAATTGTCTCTAAACCAAGCTCTCTCCTGGGATCTAATGATACTTACTATGAGTATGGCATTTAGAATGTATTCTTAATTTTGACTCTACCAGTTTGTACTTATTATTATTTTATGGTTAAAAAAATAATTGCAAGTAGGGTTGAATCCATCATTCATGTATATTTTTCATTTATTTTTATCTATTAAAACAAGTAGATTATTTTTTACCCAATTGTTGAAATACAAATAGGAACTCATCTACTATTACAATGAAAGTTAGTTTTATTCCTCCACTTTTACTTAAATCACACATAAATTGTCTCAATTTAACCTTTTTCAACATCTGATTTATTAAATAATATATTTAAGCATGATAAAGCTTGATGAATTCCTTGTTATAACCACAGACCCATCAAGTTTGATATAATATAAAGAACTAAAAATATGTCTATGTTTTATTGATAGATGTTATTTAAAGGTATTTCATTACCTATTCTTATAATTATCCAGTTCATCTAACATCATAGCTTTGGTTTTTCACTTTTTTGTTAATCAGAGGAGTTTCTTTTTTATTCTCAAGTGAGAGATTGATTAAAAGGTACACATGTAACCACAGGAGAGAAATATGAATATAATGACACTTTCTTAAACTACTGGAGAAAATAAAAATTATTTTTCTGAAATAATGCAAATGGAAAATAAAAATCCTTTATAAATTTTGACAGTGTTAGTTAAAAACTAACTTGTACAATCGTTGCACCTTATGTCGATGCAGGATTGATTTATTGTCACAACCTTGTAAAAAGAATTGATAGTTCCCCTGATATAGATAATCTGCTGTCATAGTAAATTTTTTGCTAACTTGAAGGATGGGGAAAGAACACTCCCTTGGTTAGGAGGAAATGTGAAAACATATTTTACTTTTATATCCTTTCATTATTAAATAGTTATGTCTATAAATTATTTTTTCCATGGAGAAATTATTTTGTCACTAATGTTGTAATGTGAAGGTAGACTTATTTGTAAATATACAAGTCATACGTTGATTGTTTGTGCTAGTTCACGGGCAAATGAGGTTTTGTTCATAAAATCTTTTCCTACACCGATGTCTTCAAGGGTTCTACCTAACCTCTGTTCCAACTGGTTCAGAGTTTCTATTTTA
>NW_004624753.1:24369714-24393043 GCF_000247695.1 Heterocephalus glaber | reverse complement strand
TTGAAAAAAAAAATACAAGTCATAAATTGAGATGCACATTTAAATGTAATCATGACTATGTGTATTTTAAGTATAGAGTTTTTTAATTTTGGAAAAACTATCATTTCCAAATAGACAATAAACATATTAGATTGTCTTCATTACTTTTTCTGGAAATATCTGCTTTTGTTAAGATGTGACCATCAAGCAAATCCATGCAATTTTTTCCATTTGACGACATACCCAAACATCTACCCCATGACCGTGACCCTAGTTCATACAGCCGAACACTGCTGGTGCTTTTGGAGCAAGTTCACACTTGTCTTCAGTTTTTCCTATTCAACAGCAGACAATTTGGACAGAAAGGTCCCTAACTGGTTTTAGCTCCAGATCTCCTTTTATGGAGAGTAAGTGACAAAAATTGTGTTACACGAAAATATCACCATAATCAGGGACAACTGTAAGATTATATTGGGGTCTCCCCTAACTCCTTTTGCACAAAGAGTGCATTACTACAGTTGAAGAGCTTGAGGGACCCACCCAGCTTCTATATTACCTGTAAACTCACTGGATTGACCACATGTTTATTCCTACATTAAAATGTCTCACAATCTGGAAGAGGGATTGTTTCCTGTAGAATCATTATTCTTTTTTTTTTTTTACCTTTTAAGTGATACTTAAATGTGAAATGTTATGGGAAAAATATTGTAATCACCTTTGAAAATATAGGAAAGGGGCTATTGTATGAGAGACTGAAATAAAACATGGTATCAGTTCCCTGATTATCAGTTTTGTTTTCAACCTAATGATGGATAACTAAATAATACTGAATTGTCCTCATAATTTTAGAGTATATAAATGACATAATAGAAACCAAACCATTGCAAAATAAATTTCAGATAAATATGTCTCTGAAGATTTTTCTCTGTTAGAATGTTGAAATGTTAAAACTTTCACGTCTTTTTATAATCTGAGTGAAAAATCAGATCCCCTGAGATTTTCATTTCAAAGAAGTCATGACCAAAATCCACATACCATATAACCCTGCAAATATATCCAAAAAAGTAAAGTAATTAAGACTGAAATTTATTTGTTGTTTGTTCATTTTGTATTATAAATCATAATTATATCTTTCCTCTTTGATTTTTGAATTTCAGATTTAACATACTTCTTTACAAAGCATAGGCTGGGTTGGAGATTTAGTTCAGTGGTTCCACCCCCTGCCTCGCAAGCACAAGGTCCAGAGTTTGATCCCAGGTACAAAAAAAAAAAAAAAAAAAAATAGGCTGAAGTGACACTGTTATCAATCTAGAAGAGAAAATTTATTCTTGAAGGTAATAATTTACCTCAGTGATCCATGTCACTGTTGTTAATTACCTGTATATCAGTATGGTACTGTAGACAGTTCATGGAGAGTCTTGTTAGTAAGAACATAGTTCTACTTTTGTCTCTGCCATTTATAGAATGTCCAAAATTTCTTGCTTATTACTGAATTTCCCCAATATTAAATGGAAATACCACTTCTATTAAGTATTTTGTAAATATAATGTATTTACATATATTTACTTATTTATTTCTATACATACGTACTTATTTATACATTTATATAATGAATTTAAAATACCAGACCCAAAATAGGATAGCAAATAGCAATATATTATTCAGATAGATAGTCAGATGGTATACTATAATGTATGTATCTTATTTATTTTACAGTCCCTGATACAAAATATCTGACAGTCACATCCTAAGGGAGGAGAGGTTTATTTTGATTCACAGTTTCAGTCCAAGATCAAATGGCTCCAAAGCAGAAAGAGGATGGCAGAAGGAGTTGGGCAAAGGAAAGCTGTTAACCATGGAGAGCAGAAAGCAGAGAGTGAAGGTCAGTGTCACCGTGAACACTTCCAACGTAGTGCTGCCTCCCAAAAGTACAGTTAGCTATGAAGTTCCCAATGGATGAATCCACTGACAAATAGAGCGCCTTCATGATCCAGGCACCTTGCAAACACATGAGAATTTGGGAGTACATTTTAGATCAAAACTAAAAGATAATTTATAAATTACATTTGCTATTTTTCAGTTTCTAGCATCTGTATAAGTTTATATTACCTCATTAGCTTACTGAAAAATAATATAAATTATATGTACTAAACATACTCAAAAGTTCTCAGAACACCTAGGGAAAGTTGTTACTCAGGAACTTCTAGCAAATGATAGAGACATGGACAGAGACAGAAAGTGATACAGTCAGTGGGGAAATCAGCTGCTATAAGGACAGGACGAGGGATGCACATCTCTACTGCAATTCAGGCATTGACTTCTAAAGCTCATTATCACAAACTACAAACGACTGCGGGTTTAACCATTTTATGAATGGCCTTTACGTTTATATCATATTTCTGTGCCTGAATTGAAAAGCATGCTGTGTGGGAGATAGCCAATCTGTAAGATATAAAACTTCAGTTTTATTTTTTCAGATAGTTACAAAAATATTTCCAAAAGAAAAATTATTTTGCCAATTTAATAACTCTACTGGATTATAAACTAAGATGGATGGGGTTTTCTCTGCCTCAGTTTTGCTCCCTTTCTGCAACCCTTTTTTCTCTGGAGTGCAAAGATGGCATCACGAAGCAGGCAGGTGCCCTCGTCTGGAGCAGCACAGAGCCTGCTGGAGAATGGCAGGGTCCGTCTGGCACCATCCTGCAGCACATGGGACAGTTCAGTTATAAAAATACTTAGCAGACAGGACACTAGATGTTTAGCATGCTTGTCATCTTTGAATTTCCTTTTATTTCATTGCCTGACAGAACCTCAGTATTCAAGTACGTACATTTCCTACATTTTCATTTGACCTCCACATAATCAGAAATATAAGCACTGTGAAGAATTAAGGTATCAAATACATAACTCTACACACATACTTTATAAAATACTAAACTAATGTAGATATATAGTGATCTTTAAAATCTTATATTTAAAAATCTTATATACAACTCACATCTGTATATATTTAGCTGTCATCATTAGAAATTATGATCTTCCTTAGGTAAGAATGTAAAATAGCATTCAGTGTGGTAAATAACCTCTTGCACATCAGTTTACCCTTTGTCAGATAATCATAGCAGCCATGTGTAAATTTTGAATATGAATCCTACAGAGTCCTCATTATTTCCTCTCCAATGTTTTTTTCTGTGATAACCAAATAGAAATTTTGTAAATCCATTGTCATCCTTAACAGCCAGATCTGCTGAGTGCTTACTGCTCTTTGGTCTGAATCTTGACTTCTGTAACACTCACAAGAGGTCACCTGCATTGATTTAACCAGGACATAATGAGCTGAATTGAAGAAAAGAACAAAAATCCCGTTACAATCATAAAGCAGGGCTATACAGTATCAGTTCTGAAATTAGAAAAACATCCACATTATGTCTAATGATAGTTGATTCCCCTAGATAATAACAGTGATAAATTTTTGAATAAATTGTGCCTTATTGAAACATATCCAATGTTCATTCTTCATTTTTACATAAAATTCTAAGTGAAAAATATCTAAATAACTCTATATCTTTCATTTTATATAGTGAAAAAGAAGGCTGCGTAATTCACTGAAATGTTGAAATTAAAATGCCCAGTAGTCAAAGAAAACGATGCTTCTAAATTTACTTTGACTTTTCTCAACACTCTATCCTTCCGATTCTCCAACACTGGCAGTAGAAGGACCAGTATCCTTATCATTTTAAGCAGGAAAAAAAAGTTCTATATCAAACAGCCAAGAGCAAGTTATGGGCAATAATTTTGCTCTTACAGAGAAATATTCAAAATTGGAATTAGAGTTCTCTTTTCTCCAATGTCGATTATTCAAACTCCTTAGATACAGAGTAACTACCCTTCTGGTAATTATCTGTTCCGCTCTCATTTCTAATAAGTTGGCAAAAGAGCACAGTAGCTAGGGGACCTGGATAGATCATTGTGTCCAGGTATTTTGCTTCTCGATTTGATTGCTTACAATTGCCATCAAAATTTGAAGAAAAACAGATATTTATCATTAAATACTAAGTTAGTATCTATCAAGTATGAATTTTAAGGGCTGGAAATCTAGCTCAGTGGTGGTGGCGCCTGCCTGGCAAACGCAAGGTCCTGAGTTTCATCCCTGGTACTGGGAAAAAAAAAAAAGAAAAAGAAAAGAATAGTATGACTTTAAATTAGCACAAAATAAATGCATCTATTTTTACATAAATAAGATGTTTTAAAATATTCACTAGTACTTATCAAAATATTGTAATGTCTTCCTTAGCTGTAAAACTCTTATTTAGTCTTTCACTCATTGTAACAGTTAATAAACGAACCCAAATTTTTTTTGTGGGAAAAAACTATGATCATAAATCAAATTGAGTGTGTATTTTTGTTCAAATATACAGGTAAGTGTGAGTTCCAAAATAAAAACTTTTCATATTTAAAACTAGGTATCGTCATAAAAACACAGCTAAAATCACACCAAAACATAAAAGAACTCCCATAAAGAAATTGTGAATAATACTGCCTGTCAAGTTTACCTGGAAAATTATTTGATTCTTTATTTCCAGCCATGGAGTATGGAGGCAGAGACATGGTTATGGTTTCAATGTTTCTCATTAGTTACCTAACTCATTGATCTGGAGGTAAAATAGAATACGAAGGAACACTTTTTGGATTTGAAAACTCCTTTGTGGGGTTTCAGTCTTAAAAGCAAACAATGAATTGCTAATGACATATAAAATAAAATAGTCTTTTTGGTATTGATATATTATTTTAGAGCCAATAATACATGTAAACTTAAAAGAAGTAGATTTATAGAACTTAATTCCTAACAAAATGAATCTTAAGCGCAGCTTGAATAGTATCATCTACCAGTATTTCCAGAAATAATAAGGGATATGCAAACAAAGAGGAGAACCTTGGGCAGGCTTTATTTTTTTTTTGGTGAGTTAAAATGTCTATTTTTTCATGGACAGTGGCTTTTCTTTTTTGCAAAAAGAAGCTTAAATTTAAGAAAATAATCAATTTATATTATCTTTACTAATGTTTGGAAAAGGAAAGCAATGGGAAGAATCAAAATTTGAGCAGATGAGGAGAAAAAAGAAAATATAAAGGACTTACCTGTGATCCACCTAAATTAATAGTCAATAATGATTCTGTCTGCCTCCTTCAAATATGGTATTATTATATTCTGTAATAAGAGAGACTCTGTATAGGATGATGAAAACTGCCCATGAGATAAATGGATTGACAGTTGCCTCAAATTTCAGTGAATAGTTAGAAATTTTTGCAGACATGGGCCTATTTGTGGTAACATTTCATTGATTAAACTATATTCTGAGAAGTCTTTACAGTATTTTTTAGACTAGAAAAAATAAGTTTCTTGGAATAGGCACTAGCCTCAAAATCTCTTGCTATAACCATAGTCAAATTATGACTTCTCAAATAGTTGCGAACATATTAGACCTATCAGACCAATAAAATAATAATAACTGGCATAATCTCAGAATTTGATTCCTCCTCTGAATTTGCAGTGTGTGTGCTGTAGGTGAAGTATTTATCAATCTACAATATTAATTTACTAGATTACTCATGGAGTTCTGCCAGAAATAGAAAGCAAAAAGATTTTACTAAGATCATATTTTGCATGCATTTGAAAATGTGTTCAGTTTAGAATTCTGTGAAAGAAACTGCCTGTGTGTCTTGGGGTGATGCTTACAAATATGTTAATTCCATAAGTTTAAAAACAGCAGAAGTGTGTTTTGTTTGTAATGTATTTTCAATGTTTTCAAAATGTTTGAATCAGTAATTCTAAAAACTGATTTAGCATAGAATTTTATGGATGATATTAAAGGTCACACATTTTCTTATTGTAGAATCTACAGTCTATTTCCTTCTGTTTACTTCTCAGAGGCCTGAAGTAGAGCTTGTCATTTGTCAGGTGGCTTTAGTTGTAATCCATTGGCAAATGGGCTGCAGTGAGCTTACCTCACCACCGTAGAAGCAGAAACACAGATTTTAGTTCTCATGTGGCCAATTCTATCTGTTCATTATTCTTGTGTTTGTTTTCCTGTGTGGTTAAGAAAACTTTAAAAAAATCTAATTCACCTCAATGTAATTGTGGAAACATTTTTAAATGTCTTTTAAATATGGTACTAGTTTAGAACTAGTTTAGATGACTACCTATGAAATTACTTCTAAGTCACAGTTATTTATGAACTGCGCTATTTTTCCTTTGGATGATGGGTTGTCTAGAAAAGCATTTATGTGAACATGTGAGTATATAATTATTTAGCATTTATATTATTGATGTGAAAAATTTCGTTAGTTCACCAAAGCACTTTTAGTAAATATATATATATATATATATATATATATATATATATATATACACCATTAGATAATTTTATTAATACATATGTATGTTAAATAGATATTTCTAGAAATTTTAAATGTTCAACATTTTCCAAATTTTCCCTTTGGTTCATATTCCAAAAATCCAGAATAAGTCCCTTGTTTTTCCTGTATATGTTACATAATTTAATGAGATTCACAATGCTAGGCAAGACTTAATTATGTTAAAATCCTTTGGCATCTTTAGGTGTTATAATCCTGTAAGTCCACCTGGTAATTACATAATTAGGAGCTGTTAGTGTAAGATTGCTAATAATTATAATATGCTCTAACTAGATAATTTAGCATGATTACAATGATAAAAAATACATAGGAATTGACTAAAATTACATTTTTCAGACACGAAACTATGTACTAAATTGAGGAAAGAAACATAACATATTAGAAAATAATTCATAGATTTAGTTCTTAAAATGTGGGGAAATTAAACTTTTATCTTCTCTAACATTTGCCAATTGGTGCCATATACACTTTACGTGTAATCTGCTGAAATATGTAAGATACAGTGGTAACGTCACCGTGGCTGGGCCCTGGGGGTCCCAGGGTTCCATCCCTCTCGGGGTTCCTGGTTTCAGGCGAGGAGTGCAGGAGCGGAGCCAGGCTGACTTAAGACCCATCCCTCTGCATAGGAGGAGGACAGCAGAGAAGGACAGCAGTGTGAAGCGGGGTTTATTTATAACACTGCCAAGGCGGGATCGAGCTGTCCAGCACCAAGTCTGCTGGGCAGGAGAGAGTGGGAAAGTGAGCTCTTGGATGGTGTTCTTGCTCTGCCTATTTTTATAGGGTTTTAAGCCAGCCAGGGGCTCAGCCTTGGTTGCTGGAGTGACTAAAGCTAATGGAGTTCCAGGGATTAACTGTTATGCAAGCGGGTCTCTAAGAAGAGCTGTTCTACACCTGCAAAGGTTTCATAAAGGGCGCTTCCCAGCAACCAGGTGGTCATTTCTACAGCCTCCTGTGGGTCAGCCACACTAGGACAGCCATGCACCACCTCTCTGCCTTCTCCCTTTCTCACACTTCCGCCCCGTGGAGGGGTCCTGTCTTTACCCCCTTGGGGGTGGAGCTTGGTTGACTGAACATCGGGCTTGTTGCTGGGATTTGGTCTTGCCGGCTGATAGGGGAGCTGGGCTGGCGTGGCCACTGGAACCAGGAGGCAGCATCGCTTGCAGACAGGTGTCAAACCGCAGGTGTTGGCCCTAAAACACAAAGCTGCCTGGAAACTGCTCTGTGCTCTTAGCCACACACAGCCTGAATTCTCTGCCCTCTAAAGAGAGCTCCAGGCATTCACCTTCCCTGGGGCCCTTTGACCCTCCACAATTTTTCAACCTTTTGTTTTATGAAGACATGTTCAACTGCTTGGATTTCAAGTCCATTAACTTGAGGTTATTGTGTCATCTTTAGTGACACAAATGCTCCAAAGTAAGTGATAAATAATAACACCACTGATCCTGCTTGCATGGTTTTTATTCCTCTTGTGAAATCAGAGACCAGCAATAACAGGAACTGAAACTTTCTATATAAATCTTATGTGATCTTTGCTATTATGCTTTTGAAGGATATGGGAGGATTTTTAGAGTATGAATTTTTAAAATTATGTTGTATGCAAAGTCAACTGCATCATTCTTACATGGGTTTTATAGAGAATATTCACAATGAAGATTATTGATTCCACTAAAATATTATTCGCTTCTCTTAACAAGTTAAAAAAATCTATAGTACATACATTTTATAAATGTTTGTTTTCAAAACAAAACATGATTACTATTTTTAAGGTTTCTTGAGTCTAATGGGACTACATCTCTATTCAAATCTGTCCCTATCATCACTCTCATTAATTTCTTAGAGCAGTAGGAAAATGGCTTGTGCCATTCTGAACCTGTGTGACTCTCTTCTGAGTGCTCTGCCATCCTTACCTCAGTGATGGAGGAATCTTATCTTAACCTCAAAACTTTACCCTTCTTTGACACCAACATTGTGCATTTAGTCTTCACTGGAAAAACTCTACAGAAATGTTGAGCATCTTGATGAATGTTAAATAAGTCTTTTTAATATCACAATGATTTTTGTTCAATTTTTCTAATTTTTCATTTTTCATTTTCATTAGTATGTTTGCAATACATAATGATTTGTTCTAATTTTTAAATGTTATCCACTTTCCAAAAATATCTATTTTATTTTCTTTAAATGTTTAATACTAGTGCGATTATATGATGTAGCCACAATGAGTAAAAGTATATCATTTAGTCTCTGTTTCAATAAATATTTGATTGAGAAAAATATATTTGCATGATTACCTGAATATAGTACAAGATTATTTAGAAATAGAGCAATCTCTAAGAATGATTATAAAAATCATTCACAAAATCATTTATATTTTAGCTTATAAAGGACTTGTTTCCTGTTTTTAATCAATGAACTTGATCTATCTCTTATCAATGAACTTGGTAAAATCTATAAGCAAGAAATCATTTTACACAAGGATTGGAAAAGGGTCAAAGTAAATACTCATGATCTTATAATCATCTTAATTTGCTTGCTGTTTTTGTTTTAATTTTCATTCTATCTGAAGATAGAATAGATGATTTGAGAAGCTCTGCTCCTGAAGGCAAATTATCCAATGTGATGGTTTCTAGGAAGCAATTTTATTTGAATAAATAAGTTGAATAAAAAACTTTCAGCCCAGTAACACACAGTAACAACATAAAGGAAAATATAAGTGAGGTACTACTAAAGTGAAAGGGAAGAATGAGTTTTCAGATGAAATATTATTTTCTGTTTTTAAATTTAATATTGCTAATTTTTGAAGTGCATGTTCTCTTGACCTTATAACAGTTTTATATTATGAATAATATAGTTAATATAAAAGTATTTGTCATTCACTTTAATTATGTCAATTATATTAGTAGAGAGTGTATAATATCAACAACTGATAAACAGTGAAACTTTAGAAATCACCTTTGTTTCCCTTGACAATAGGGATAGAAATTGATAGAAAAAGCAAAATAAATGTTGTTTATTCTCATGACCCAATGTACTCCTCAATTACTTCTGTGATTTAGACACATCATAGTCTAGAATATTTGCAGTTAAGTTTTTATAATTTCTTTCCAAGTTTTATAATACTAAATGAATTTCAGAGAAGGTACACATTAAGGGAAGTTTGGTAATATACCCATGCGGTTTAGAATTTTAGAAAGAATTTTCTGATGTTTAGAAATGGGATTGAGACATAGTTTTCAGGAGTATGGACTAGATACATTTTTTCTTATTCCTTTTTCTGATGAGAAATCAACCCCCTGAACAATATACATAAAACAAACACAAGACTAAAACTTTAAAAGGAAAAGATCATGCGGAGATATTGTGACCTATAAAACAATGAGATGAGCCCCGGTGTTTTTTATTTATTTTTATTTTTATTTATTTTTTGCCTTTTTGCTTTTCTTCATGTTGGAGTTGAAGAAATTCATAACTTACAAATGACAGGCCTAGACATAATACCTGACAATAGAAGACTGTCCTCTGTAACAAAAGGACCAGAAAGGGAGAGCTTAAAGAAGTAAGACATTGTTAGATGATGACTGCTTCACACTCTAAACACAATGGCAAAAGTCACGGTTCCACTGCCAAACACACCAGCAAAGGCCACAGGGCCTGGGTATCGAGTCTTGTGAGGCTATAACGTACCTTCACTGTGGTAATGTCCATGAAGTCCAAATAGGAAGAGAGCCCTCTGTCCATGTGAAGCAAGCTCTCTGCCTATGATGAACTTGAAAAGATGTGAGGAGCTTGAAATTCCACTAACACCCAGCACTAGCAAGGCTTCTCATCTGCGAGTCTTAAGACTTTCACCACTGCCTGGCCTAAATGAGGTCATCCTGTTGGTAATGTCATGGAGAAGCACAGGAGGATCAGACCATAAACTCATCTGCAAGAGAGAGAGAGTCTGCACCCAAGGATGAGCAGAGTCTGTGTGAGGAACTGGGGCTCCTACTTCCGTCTGGCAGTGATCATGTGTGATTTCCCCTCCACGTTTTGTGGGGAGATATCAGTGAAAGTCAGCAACAATTTTTCTTAAGATGTTTCGTTGAGTTTCAGATTCTCAGAAAGTAACCTACAAAAGTCTATGATTCCATTGAAACTTATTTATACCAACAACAAGTATATTCTTAAAATGAATTGGGAAGACTTTCAATCGATGCAACACCTACGTGACAGAGAAGTTAGAATTATCTGCCAAATATTTTATGGTAGTTGTGATAAATCAGCCTTCAACAACTAATTGTGAAAACTCTGAGGAAAAAAGCTTAAGCAAAGAAATATACTAATGAGAGCAATGAAAGACTTAATGAAGAATTACATGGAAATTTAAGAACCAAAAATGAAAAATATAATGTTTGGCTCAATAGCAGAACATAGGAGAGGGGAAAAGAATAAAGAAACTGAAAAAGAGAGCAATATAATATAATCTGAATGACAAAGAAAAATAATAGACTGAGTACAAAATGAATAGGAAATCAATCTATGGTGTTATATCAAAAGATATAAAATATGGATCACTGAAGTCACAGAAGCAGTGAAAAAAGAAGATGGAGTTAAAAAACACCCTCAAAATAATAGTGAATAAAACACCCCATATTTAGTTAGCTATGTATGCCAAACTATGACTGAATCCCAAACCCCAAAATATTTCATACCAGGACATCTCTTAAATGAGTGTTGGGAAAGTAGTCATATGCAAATCTCAAAAGAAAAAAGGGAAAATGATGCCGTGTGCACAAAGGTGAAACAATTCCAATGGCCATAGACTTCTCATCACAAACCATGAATGGCAGAAAGAAATGCAATTCAAGTACTTAATGGAAAGAAATATTAATGCAAAAACTTTAGAATAACTACAATCATATCAAGTTTGTTCTCTGAGTACAATTTAAGCAAAATAGTAACAAATAACTGAAAGATACAGGGAAATCTTCAAATCCTTCATAAGTAACCAAAGCAACTTTAAATAATTCATTGGTTGGTTAATGGGAAATTGTTAAATGAAGTTATTACACACAGTAGTTAGCAATATTGATATTACTAGTAATGTGTATATAATATAAATAAATATTTCGCTTGAAAATGAAAATAAACATCAAAGTTTCTGGGACATAAAGCAGAAATGAACATATACTGTATTGCAAAATATCAGAATGATGAAATTAATAAATTAAACTCTTCCTCATAATTCTAGAATGGCAATAATTTCTCAGTATTTCATATCTTTTGAAGCTACTGTAAGTGGCAAATTTTTCTAAATTTCCATTTCTGATTATTGTTAACATGTAAAAGTATAATTAATGTTTTCATAACTCACAGATTAGTTTTAATAGCATTGTTGCACAATTCATTGGAAGGTCTACATAGACAATCATATCATACGTAAACAAACAGCGCTTTACTTTTTCCTTCCAAAAGAATCTAGAAAGGGAAGAACAAATAAACTCTAAGCAAGTAACCATAAAGAATAAATAGCAGAAATTTTGAATTTGAAAATATTTTATAGTAGTTGTGATGAATCATGCTTCAACAAATAATTGTGAAAGCACTAGGGAAAAGCAGCTTAAGTAAAGATCTGGAAAGACTAATGAGGGAATACTTTATTGGTATCTCCTCCTCCTCTTCCTCCTGTTCCTCTTTTCTTTTTTCTATGTTTGTAATGACTCAAGATAAAATCTTATTGTTGATGAATGCATAGGTATGAAGTTTGACTTTGTAAATGATTCAGGCTATTAGATTAATTAGATCTTAGATTAATCTTATACTATGAAGTTATGTATGTTTTTAAAAGTATCAATTTTTTATTAGTAGGTGTTTATTGTGGGTGAAGTTTACATTCATCCTGGAGAGTAGGTACATGTACATATAGTTAGTTTCTTATTTTTCTTTCAATCTCCTTCCTCTACCAGCCTGCCTCCTCCCTGTTCTTCTAAATCTCCTTTCCTTTTTCATTTTTGTTGATATCATTTATGTTCATGATGTATAATGTTTACATTCATTAGAGCTGTCCTGCACATGGCTTCCCTTTACTCTACTCTCTCTCTCTTCCCCTCAGCTCTCCTCTGGCTCCATTCCCTTGGTATTTGAAGAGATCTCTCTCCTTGTTTATTGTGCTTTGTTCCTTTGCTTTATTCAACTGAGAGAGAGCTAAATTCTGAATGCAGCATGTATGGAATTATGCTTATTATATGCATATGTATCTTCATTTGCATCTTATTATATAAATAATGGGTCAATGGAAATAAAAACTCAAATGCTCAACTATTTGACACAGAAGGTAGAATTCACATTCCTGTCTTCTTGCCTATTTTCACAGCTTATGGAAAGGCTTTGCATGTGTCAACATTTTAAAAAGTTTTGATAGTAAAGATTGCATGACTTTTAGGCAAGGACAGACTAGAATAATATAGAAAAAGATCCTCAAACTTTTGCTTACAAAATATGATTTCTTTATCTTTTTCATTTTTTCTGTCTTGTGTTTGTTTGTTTTGGTTTTTTGAGTCTGGGTCTTACATAGTCCAGGTTGAACCTGGATTCACTATGAAATCCAAGCTCACCTCAGGTTCACAAGGATCACAAGGATCATTCTGCCTCAGCCTCCTGAGCACAGGGATTACAGATGTGGGCCATCATATCTGTCCCAAAATATGTTTATTATCTTAGAAAATTATTGAGGATTTCAGGGAGATTTTTGTTTATTTTTATAATTGGTGTGGTCAATTTTTTAAAAAAATTAAATTAAATCTATAACATTATTATAAGAAATATTCTGATAAAAATATTTTCTAAAACGGAGACCAATACTGTGAGTTTTTGCAAACCAATTAAATATCTGCTTTAATAGAAGTCACCTGAATCTTCGTGTCTACTTCTACTGTCAATCATTTGCTTTGTATCTTTTGTGGGATATAATCAGAAACAAAGAAGGATATTTTAATGACTTCTGAGAGAATTCTGAATAATCTCCTTTGTTGCTTTAGCAAAATGTGACGAGTGGCAGAACTATACTATTGTGCTAGCCTCCATCATCACTCATAAACCCATCCTGGAAGGTTATCAGTCTCATATGGACTTAAAGATCAGCTCAGAATCCTACTTTCAATAATAAACAGGAGGACTAAGAAGACAAACAACACTTTTGAAGAATGTTCTTCACAGAGAGATGTTTTGGGAGGGATAGAATTACCCTGCCTAATAGAAGCCTGAAGACAGGTTGGGGAGAAAGAAGCAGAGGACGGGAGAAGGGACTGCCGAGGAAGGGAAGCAGAGCTCAGCAGTGGAGGAAGAGTCACAGAATAGACAACGAAGACCATTTATGGATGAAGCTTGACGATATCTACAAATATCCAAAGTGTCAGAAATAATACTGGAGGGAACTGGAGTTCAAATTAATTTATGAATCTCTCAAATCTCTGTGTACAGTCACTGTTATATTCTGACTCCCTGAGGTCAGCTTGTTTCTAAACATCGCTTTGAAAAAAATCAATGAAATGAAATGTTTAATAATGCATGCTCCTCCAAAATTCATACAACTAAACTGAATCTACATAAATCACTTTCTACTGGGGCCATGAAATAGAGCTATAAATGCAGGAGGGCCTTCCTTCTCAGAAGGAAAATATGGCAAAATCAAGACTGGAAGCAGAGATTTATAAGACTACATCATCTACTCTGTCTGATTTGCAACTATTCATTACTTCTGAAATAAAATTAGATTGTTATCACGGTACCTTACAGGCAGCTTTCTGGTATTTATAGACAGATGTACTTTGAAAAAGAAACAAATACATAGTTAATAAGTACTTATTTTGTATCACAAATAATTCTAAATTTAGAATGCTAAATAAAGGAAAAGAACAACTGAGCTAACTTCTTTGTTTAAAGTTCTTCTTCACCATTATTGAGTATAATGTAATTATTTTCAGTAAATGTGATGCATCTTTGCGAATTATTACTTTCCCTCCTCTATCCAGTAACTGTACCTGGATGTCACTTTAATGTTTGGAAAGATACTGCCACCAGCATTTAAAACTTCTTAATATGCTTACATACACCACAACTGTAAACATACATCTAAATTTTGCTATAATTTATTGCAATACATATATAAACTCAGAAATACACACATGAAATCATAACAATGTTTTCCTAGATATATTTTATAAATTGTGAACCTGAAACCAAGAAAACTATATAAAATTTTGCCCTCATGAAAATTGTATAGCACTTGCTTTTACTAAAGAATTTATAAAATTCTAATATAACATTTTAATCCTGAAAAGTATATTATTATACTATATGAGCAATACAGTATTGTGCATATATGTGTATAATATCTATGTGTATATATAGATATATGATAAATGTGTGTATACATGTAATATGTTACATATGCAAATTAGTATACATATTACATATACATATAGTAATATATATTTTATAGAGAGAGAGAGAAAAAGAGAGAGAGAAAGATCAAAAATCATCTCAGTTCAAGAGGCTGTTAATTAGTCATTCCAGAAATAGAAGTATTATTTTTACTGTATATGCAAATGTAGGACAGGGCTGGAATAAAGTTGGGAAGTATATGACTGATGGAAACAATTTAAAATGTAAATATATATATATATATATATATATATATATATAGTTCATCAGGTAAACGGACTGGTTACTATTCCTACATCTTTTCCCTTTTCCTCTGGGAAATATTTCCCTTGTAATTTATACATCAGAGACTTCAGTTGGTTTTCCCAGGTAACCAATCCAAGAAGTGTTCTCCTTATATTGGTCCCTTGTCCCCTCAAGTTTGACCATCCCTCTACTCTATACTAACACTTGTCTGTCTCACTGCATGTGATTTGGAAATACAGCAAACCTCCTTGTACTTATTACTCCAAAAAGATTTAATATCTAGGTTCCTTTGAGAATTTTCCCATAGTACTCTTTTCACATATCAATGTCTATTTTTAAAATGTTATGTGATGTGTAGAATGTAATGGAGATACACGACTTTACCCACTCTGAAGGTGACTTGAATTAATATATTATTGTGCTAGAAGTCAGAACTCAAATCCAAGAAAGATGTTTCTTAGAAGCTATGAAAAGTCTTTTAGGGAATGTGTCAGGAATTGTTTTCATAGCCTTGTAGAGGAAGGAAGTAATGATTCTATCATCTTGCTTCAATGAAAAGCTCAGTAGGAATCATTAAAGATTATTAAATGTGTTTTATCTACACATGCTGGATTTATCAATGTTACTTAAATTAAGGTTTGAGCTCACATTGGCAAGGACCCTCCCAAGGCTTCAGAGGTCATATAAACACAGCTCCATCATTATCTGTTTTAAAACCTCAATTGCTTAGGATTTTTATCTCTTTACATCCCAATTTTCTTACTATTTAATTCATCCTTGATATTGGAATGGATTACAATTTTAGGAGGATGTGGGTAAGGAGAATTTATGTTGGAGATACACTTAGTTTGATTTTGGTGGAATAATTTTATTTATTTTCAATGTCACATCAAAGTCGAGTTACTGCTAGTTATCTAGGTACTGGAATGGCTTCCAGAAGACCCTGTTATTGACCAAACTCACCTGGGATCATAAGGTAGAGGACAAGAGATAGAGTTAGGACACTTGCTCATCCTAAATTTGTTATTATGAGTTGGAGGGTGGAAAAGGCAGGGAGCTAATATCCAGCCTGTGGAAACCTCCTCCAATTTTCAAGCACCAACTTTTGAGCAGAAAGTTAGATTCTCATCAGGACTTAGTCAAATTCTCTCCTGTTAGAAAAGTACCAGCAGTGTACTGTATACAATCATAAAAACACTGCATGGCTTTCTTTCTTATTTCAGAGGAATTTCCTAAAATAAAATTGGTGGATTTCAGTGGCAGGTGCATATGGAGTAATATTTCTTAAAGCAAACACATTGGTGCAAAGTGTCAGGATTATTTTGCAGAATACTGGACATATATTTCCCTGTTTAAGTAGCACCATTAAAGAAGCAATAGCCATGTAAATTGAGGCAACAAATTGACTCAAAGAATGAATTTCTCAAGTAATAAAACTTCTATACATATTCACTAGGCATTAAGTGTGTAAAATGTATCTAATCACACTGAGACTCTTAATACCATTTGGTTTTAATTTTAAAGTAATAATTATTTTTATGTAATTAATATGAGTAATTTTATGCCTTTTCAAAATTATTCTCAAAATTCAAATGTGAGCAAAAGGAAATATCTTAATAAAAGCAAAAAAATAATAATTTAAAGGACATTCTTATGTTTTTCACCTTTGAAGTTTTGTTTTTGTGTGTGTATTAACATTTTAAGAATTCAGAAGTGCACTAATTTCATATGGGAAATTTTGAATCCTTTTATTGTAAAAGAGCTCCCACAGATTAGAAACGTTCAACAAAAACCTCAATCGGGCCTTGATTATTGTTATATATGTTTCATACCTGGTGTTAATATACAGATTATTTTTTAAAATTTAACTTCCACATCAATCCATTAGGGTAGCAGATAGAAAACAAGTAAATACTAAATAAAAAGGCTAGTGTAATCCCAGTGATTAAGATATATTGAGGTATTTGCCTGCTAATTGTTAACTAAATTTTGTTTCACACATCTGATTGTAAAATTTTTAAAATACTAATTTTAATATCAGAGAAAAAATCATACAAGTAAAATAATAAAAATGGAAAAGTATGTAATTACTTTTGTCTAATTCAATAGAATTACTTACGGATTGTTAAGTTGACATTAATTTGGGAAAATGATATTAAATTATTTGTCAAAGGTACCTCAGAAAATACTCAATTTAAAAGTAAAATATGTGATATGTTTTAAACAGGCAGAATATTCAAAAAGTGCTTACATGATGAAATGTGAAAAGTTTTTAATAAATTGAATCTTTATTTTGTAATTAAATACAAAATAATACTAATGTAATATTTTAATAAAATATTTTCTATATCCTTCATTAATTTTGAACATTTCCTAATTTTTAAATGTCTATGTTCTGTGAATTCTAGAAAGAAGTGGTATTTGTTTATAAAATTTGGTTTTAATTATAAATAATGTTATCTAATATTTTCCTAACTAAGATTTAGGAGGGAATATAATTTAAAACAAAAAATCTATGCCTTTCCAAAAATCACTCATTTTCATATAGTAGTATGCTGACCTACTTATACAAAGAGCTAGAAGGAAGAGCTGTAAAAGAAATCTTCCCCGCTCAAAAGAAACATTGCATCTAAAAATACAATTAAGTCCAAGAAGGCTATATTAGAGAAACTGTAAGACATAATTTGAAATATGGAAATAGGTCAAGAATAGAATTTTAATGAAAGATAAGTTAATTCTCCTTTTCTTTCAGATATGATTTCACTGGCAGGTTTCAAACAGTGACACACTGACCAGGCTAAAGAGTTTTTCAAAAATGAAACACACTGAACAAACATTCTTTTAAAATATGCCTTTACTTGAAGAAAATAATCCAGACATTTATAAATTCTATGCTCAGCTATAAATTATTCTTTTCACGTCCTCATTTATTAAATAATCTGTGCTTCTCTATATCAATTATGCTCTTTCTACAGAACATTTAAATAATACTAAATTTTATCATCTGCTGTAATGTCTAAATTTGAGTGATTTAAATTATACAAGTCAATATATTTTGTGATGATCATTAGTATAAGGTCAAATGACGATTTTTAGAAACTCATTAAAGATGTAGTTCAGTGATCCCAAGCCCTGGAGCTTGGCATGATGAAGAGAAAAATCCCTTAACTCCTCCAGGTTCCATCTTTTCACAAATAAAAAAAGAAAGTGTTGTTTTAAAGCACAGGTTATAGCTGACAGTTCTTTAGAAGTGTCATTCAGGACAATTTATAAAACATTAAAACACCAGCAAGTTAAGCAAACTCTGATTAAAAAGAAAATCTGGCCCACGTATTGTTCCATTAACTGCCAAGATGGCCTCCTCTGCAGTTTTCACACGCAGTGAGTAGTATCACTGCTCTTCTCTGATCGCATCTTATCCATGCAGCATTTTTCAGACTTATCCCCAGGCTTGTGTGTACCGTTCCTTCTAATGTACTGAAACTTGAGACTCCCTTGAAAGGAGATATTTTAAGCTCCTCTAGCAACTTCCCAACATCAAGAACAAAAGCCTGGAAAAAGTTCTTCCATTGCAAGGTCCAGGCAGATGGAGTTGGTCACTGGCTGGTAACAATTGTCAAAGTCCTTCTGGCACCGGCCACTGGGACCGAGCCTCAGGGAGCATTCGTGACCCAAGACTGCTCTGCAGGGTCAGCCTGCAGGTGCAAGTGACAGTTCACAGGAAATGAGTGGCATTGTTGCTCTGCTGCCTCTCCATATTCCATTTTTCCTGGAAAAACTAAGTCAAATGCACCTGATATCTTCTTTTGCTTCCAAAGAAATCGTTAAATCATTATACTGTCTGTTGATTTATTCATCTCTTTCATATATGCATGTAGGACATGTACAGCAGATTGACCCTATCATACCTATGGAATACGAAATTGCTGATGACCTTGGAAGCTCATATGTCATTGTTATTTTTGTTAAGTTTGCTTAAACAGGTTTACCTGACTGGACTGTTTTAATTTAATCTTTTTATTAGCACAAATTTTGTTTTGTTTATTTTCTTAATTTGAATGGTTCTCACATTAGATGTTTACTTCTTATAAAGTGTTGACAAAACTGTGAGAATATGAATAGGACTGTATTTCACCTAAAATATAACTTTGATACTTCTATCCAAGTAAACACAATGTAAGTATACATAGAATGCTTACTATCATATAAAGCAGGATAGCACTTCAAAGCAGTTTTTTCCTACAAAAGGGACAAAAAACAATATATATGCTATTAGAACAATGATGTGTACATAAATTTATGGTTATTAAACAGTACCTATGTGCAAAAACACATATAAAAAGACATCCATTAAACATTAGAATTATTGCCTATAGCCATGAAGGTGAGAAATAAGGAAAAAAACACAATCCATCAATCCATCAGTGAATCAATCCATAAAATAATAGAGAGAAACTGTGTCGACCAATGATAAAAATATATCATTACCTAAGTGATTTAATTTAATTGACTTTCATAAACTGAGTTCATTCACTGGGGCAAAGTGAAATCAGACTAATTTGCTATGGAGTTGAAGAGGAGGAGGGAAAGGGACAGTAAACAAACAAGGGATGTGAAGAAGGACTAAGCATGAAACAGTTGGAAATGTATTTCCTAGGTCTCATATTTGTGGATTAAAGTGTGTCCACCAGATTTCATATGTTGAAGCCAGAACCTTCAAGGGGACTTTCCTTAGAGATGATAGCCTTCTAAGACACAGTAAGGCTAAATGAGCTCCTGAGAGTTGGGTCCTATTAATAGGACTGGTGCTTTTAATGGAAGACAAGGAGGAAGCAGGAGCACATAAGTGGAGGAATGGCTAAGTGAAGACAAAGTGGAACAGGGATGGGTACCTGAAAATCAAGCAGAGAGGCTTCAGAGACAAACTGGGTCTGCACTTTATATCTAACTGCTAGCTCCCAGAGCTGTGAGGAAAGCTGCTTTCAAAGCTATGCACACTGCGGCATTCTGCTTGGGCAGTTCTTGTCCACCAGTACACCAAATAATTTCAAATTATGATTGTTTTTCCCTGACCCTTCAAACCTGCAGATTGATATAAATAAAATAAGAATAATACTGAGTAAAACTGATTACTTGACTTTTCTCCTTTGCATTTTCCCATTTCACATACTCTTGTCAGCCAAGAAGTCTATTTCTCTGTCTCTCACTGTCTCTGTCTCACTGTGTGTGTCTCTATCTCTGTCTCTGTCTGTCTGTCTCTCTCTCGCTCTCTGGGCTTACAGTTTTGGTGAGAAAAATGAACTTGAGAAGTGGATTACTTCTGATAGTTAAGTGAAATGGTAAGAGAAATAGGCATTAGTGTTTAGCTTCTCTTTATTAAACAGTGCATTGTTATAGAATGAACAATGATTTTGAAGGTGAAACCTTGGAAAAGGGAATTTTCCAAGTGGTGTTACTGTAGCTTTCAATTTTGTCCATCTGAAACTAGATCTGTAGGATTAGATACCATTTATTACATGAGAAATACAGCATGTTATATGCCAACTCCACCCCCCACCCCCAGTTCTGGAGGATAGTGAACTGAAGATAGAGATTGGAAGTGGGCCAATAGACCAGTTGGATGCATATACCTAGAAGGGAGAGATAGAGACTGCTCAAGAGAGGGTAAGTTTTAATTTCCTTTGCATACCAAGTGGAATAAAAGCTATCCAAGTTACCTACCTGCATGGAAAGATGAGAAGGTTTTATTACAGCAGGATGTCATAGTGGCTGCTATTTACCCCACACCCTAAACCTCCTTAGTTAACTACCCATGGCAATAAACCACACTGCATGATTTGTGAAGGTCCAGAAAATCCCAGAGGGTTCACCATGGAGCACAGAATTCCTGAGAGGAAGACTGGACAGACATTTTTAAGTTGCCCCACTCACCATCAGGCACCAGCAGCAACACTGCCTGGTATACCAGCAAGCTACACAGCAAGCACCACTGGGTAATCAGGGTAAGCACAGCCAGGCTGTGGTCCCCTCTCTTGGGCTACTGGACACAGACAGTTTCAAACAAAACAGCTTGTGTTATCCAAGCCCTAGAAAAACATCACTTCTGTTACTGAAAATGAGCCACATTTATTCATTTATTTATGTACATTTCTAACTAAGGTCAGTATAAGGGTTTTCTAAGTTATTAAATAAAATTCTCCAAAACATCTTCCCTAAAATGGAGGGAGCTGTACTCTATGTAGGTAGTGAAAGCATTGAATTGCCTAAACTTCTTTTATCATTACTGTGAATATCATTGCATTATTGTAATCATTTGGTTCTGAATGTAAATGTATGATCTCTTGGACAAATTTCTTTTAAGTATGTAAATCCTACACAAAGACATCCAGTTATAAATTACCAAAACAAATTTTGCAATAGAAAAAGAATTGAATGCTTCATTAAAAACATCTTAAAAATCTATGCTATTAAAAACACATGTATATTTTTAATTGAGTGTGACCCGGGTCATAAGTAATATGGATATTACTTCCATGTCTCGAAACTAAAACAATTTTAGAATCCATTCATCCAACACACACACACACACACACACACACACACACACAAAACATTGGAAGTAATCCAGAAGGGATATTATAAACTCTTAAAAAGAACTTGCAAATTATCTTCAAACTATCAAGTCAGTGCAAATGGACATTTACTTCCTCATTTCTTGTTGTAGACCTATTTTTAAAGATTCCTGAAGAAGAATCATGCACTATAAAGGATGTCATTTAAGTTGCCGATTTCCTGAGGAAGGTAGAAAGTATGATTATTCTCACAAACAGACTACAGCAAAGTGTAATTACATTTTAAATATTACATCAATTACTTTTTAGTAAACTAACAGTTTTTAAGGATACACTCAAATTTTTCTTAGCTACTTGTCAGTATATTATAATACATTTACAGAATTTTTATTTTTAATTTTTTTCAGAATTTTTAATTTGAATGGAATATAAGGGATGTTCAGATTGACAGCCTCATTACTGAGAATTCCTTTTTCAGAACACCTGACTGATTTTAATTCTCCATTTATAATTTCATGGGTTGGCATCACACAGCGTCTTCTGTACACTGGTCACTTTTTCCCTGCATCTCCCTTTTTCTCTCCTTCCTTCCCTTTGTCCTTTACTCCCTCCTTTTTTTCCTCTTCCTCCCTCCTCTCCTTTCTTTCTTCCTTCTTTCCTGCCTTCTTTTCTTTCTTTTCCTTTCTGCAAATATTTACAGTGCTCTCTTTTCCAAAAAGTGACTATTTAATTTGAAGATGAAAAACAAACCACCGCACTGCATTTTACCGTGCCTGCTAGAAAATCAATCAGCACATTCAACAAAGGGGACTGAGTTACACCGGATGTCTGATGAGCAGACTGCTTCACAGATCATTATCTCAGTGGACACCTAAAGATGAGAAAAATAGTAGCAAAAGAGGAAATTCAACTTATTTTCCTTCCTTTTTCAGTTTTCCTCTTCTATCTTTTTAAAAAGCTACAGAAAGAAAACAGTTATACATTTAAAAAATCTAGTTTATTTTAAAAAGTCAGTTTATAGTTTTGGTAATATTTATGCCTGGAAACTACAGATTCTTATTTATTGTGGAATAATTTATATTAAGTATGTGGGCTCTTTAAAATAACATTTGTGATCGGGCCAGGGATTTAGCTCTGTGGTTCCCTGCCCCCTGCCTCGCAAGCACAAGGTCCCGAGTTAGATCCTGGTACCAAAAAAAATAAAAATAAAAATAACATTTGTAATAAATTAGTATTCTATTGCTGTAACAAGTGCCTGAATTCATGAATCAACTTCAAAGGAGGAAAATTTTATTTTGACTCAGAGTTTAAGAGATATGAGGCCGTCATCACTCAGCACTTAGCTTAGGGCCTGGGGTGTGCTGGGGGAGGAGCTGCTCACCTCATGGAGACCAGTAATCACCGAGAGAGATGAGCAGCCATGATGCTGGAATCATCTCCAAGGGCTTACCTATGACATCACGTCCACCCCCCAGGACCCGCCTTCCAGAAGATGTACCACTTCGCAATGGTGCCACAGGCTGGGGCCACAACTTTAAAATATGAGATTTTTTTTTTCTTAAATTCTTTTATTGGTACATTTTAGGTATACAACACAATTACATTTCTCATTGGGAACTTGTACCTTTACATGATGCATCTTGGTTCTTATTTTATCCCCATTCCTAGTCCTCCCTTCA
>NW_004624753.1:24308709-24329064 GCF_000247695.1 Heterocephalus glaber | reverse complement strand
ATATATTTCATTTCAATTCAACTATAATCCTACCTAATTGGCCTTTGTTGTCTAAAAGATGCAAAAGGCTAGGTATCTTCAAAATGAATATATGACTTCCATTAGTCTGCAAACTCTGTGATATGTTTTTTGCAGAATTCAAAATTTTATGCAATTGTTGTGGGAAAGGGGGTAAAATTTGGGCTTCTGGGATATTAGAAGAGTTCCCTATAAGCAGATGTGTAACACGTGTCATGTGTAATGAAACAGCTCTCTGCTACAGTATGTCCTGATGTTGGTGGCTCAAATGATATTTATCTATATTACCTGACTTATAAGGTGTTAGTTTAACAAAGTGAAATTATACATAAAACAAAATATCTGAAATTGATCTGGCATGAGTCTACCAAGGAATGCCATGTAGCTTCTCATGAAGGAAAAGAATCATAACTAAGACATAATAAATACAGCTTTCAATATATTAGATTCCACATTCCAGACAGGCCCATTGAACAGTACATACATACACTAGGTGTGGCAAATAAGAATTGACAAATTTGATGCAAAAATACTAGTGCCCTTTTACAAATCTGTTAATTCTTTGTGCACTTAGATACTATTTAACTTCATCCCTGACATCTACAAATGTGTTGCTGTTATATTAAATGGCACACTTTATTAGTTGTATAATATTTTGAGGGTGTTAATGGACTAGGTCACAGGTTTAGTTATCTACTGTGTCCAAAGTGTCACTCTAAAATACAATGGCTGAAAACAGCAGCGATCATTTATTTGTGTCACAAACTACACTTGAGCAGACCCCACTGAGGGTGGCCACCTCCATTCCAGAGGAGTCCTCCTGTCGGGGCTCGAGGATGCTTTCTAAAGGATTGTGAACATGTCGGAAAGCTGGTGCAGTGTGTGCCTAAGAGAGGCACTTAGGTGCTGGTCTCAATGCCTTAATTCCTCTCCTCATGACCCCATGGCTGAGTGGTAAGTGAAAATGTTTCAAGAGGTAAAAATAGAAGTTTCTATTTTCCTAAGTGTAGATCTAGAGAGAAGAGTCTCAATTCCTCCTTATTCTAAACAGTACAACAACCTACAGAAAGAGAAGACAAGATGTCCCAGCCCCTCATCCAGGCCGGAAGAGAGCCGATGCTTTATTTATCTCACTTTTACCTCAAACACTACAACTGATGCTTCAGCTCACCTACCCGGGTTGTGTTTTCCTACAGATTTGTAAAGTGAAGAATACAAATCATAAGTGGTCATCTTAAAGTATCTTAGTGGTTAGAGGAGGAAGTAACAAAAATAAATAACATTTCTCATCTTCACTGAAGCATAATTGACAAAGAAAATGTGCATATATTTATGCTGTGCTATTTGATATATGTGTACATTGTGGAATAATCACCAAAATCAATCTAAGTAAAAACAAAACAAAACAGAAGCCAAAGCATTGAATTGCCCAGTTTAAAATAGATGAACTGTACTATATGTGAATTACACTGTTCTTTTTTGTACCTCAATACAATTTTACCTAAAGCAACACAAATTCACATTTGGCAAAAATTCACCATGAATCAGATGCCATGAGGTTAATTTGTCCACATTCAATGTTCAGTACAGTCCTACAGTAATACAATACCAATGAGGTCCAGAGAGGCTAAACCACTTGTTTCTGATTGCACAGCTAGTAAACAGAACAGCAGATACTCTGTTGCCTCTTTCCAGATGTGTTAAACATCTGTCTCTATCCCACTATTAATTAACCTTCCATGAACTGCACTGCTGATTTCTACTATTATTCCCAGAAACTTTCTTGTAAGTTACCATAAATGAACACAAGATCTCAACATGATCAAATGTTTAGTGTTCATGATGCTCAAAATACCATCTTTAAAGTTAAAAATTTTTTAAATGATGCCTGTAATTTTCATATTCTTTTACCATACCTCTAATTCCTCTACAAGTACAAGATTACATCTTTTAAAAGATTTCAGGTCATAAACCGTTTATTTACAGATTAATTTTTTATAATAGACATAGGCCTAGATACACAGAATATCATTGTGGCACAAGTTTCATCTACATTTCATTACAAGGAAGCAGAATAATATGTAACCTGCCTAGGACGGGGAATAAAGAGTTCCAATCCTAATTATATTTTCATTTCTGATATCTATTATTTTAACTTGTCAACAACCAAAACATATATAATGAAATGAATTCAATCCTTGCCTAAAACATTGAAAATAACATTTGAAATTATATTATAAATATATATATATGCTGCATTATATATCAGTATATTACTGTATATGGATACATTATACCGCATATAGCATATAATTAGTTACACAAATATTTACTATGGGTGAGACTGAGGTTATGGTCCATCACAGAAATGAATTTCTTCTCTAAATATAGACCTGATTCTAATGTGTGATCATTAAACTTGTATAAAATGGACTCTTCCATTCCAAAAAAAAAATATAGGAAAGAAAAAAAGACAACAGATGTCAGAGAAGTCTTAGGATCAGAAGACAAATTCCATTCGGTCTCCAGGACTGAGAACAGTTCTATGACTGGGTGCTCTGTCCTCCTGTTCCCTGGGAGGCCCCATGCCAAGGACCTGGAACCCATGCTTTCCCCTCAGAATCATTCTTCATTTCATCTCCGAGCCTGAAATCCAAGCCAGAAGCATTTTTGCTGGCATAAAGCCCTGAAAGCCTTACAGGTCAGTTATAGTTGCCTCTGAAGGGACCAGAAAGACTCCTGTGTTGACATCTTGGGCTCCCATGCAGCAAAGTTCAGTGGTGAGGCTTGGGGAAGGAGAGTAGCTCAGGAGGTCTCTGGCTGTATCATGGAATGACATGTCCATGACTTCACACTTCAGTGGCATTACAGAGAAGTGAAAGAAACAGGTGGTGGGGCCTAGTTAGAGGGACTGGGCCATGGGGGCACGACCAGTCTGCATCTTCTCTCTCTCACTCTCTCTCTCTCTATCTCTCTCTTCTCTCCATTTTTTCTTCTACCTGGCTGTTATGAGGTAAGCACCTTTCCTCTGCCTTGACCTTCTGCCATGATGTTCCTGCCTTGCCATAGGCCAAAACAGGAATGAGTCAGCAGACCATGGACTGAAACCTCTGATACCATGAGACAAAATAAACCTCTCCACCATTTAAATTATCTAAAGCATTTTGTCACAATAGTGGGAAGCTGGGTAACATAGCATCTATCATGGCCTTTTTGGAGTTCCACACTCTTACACAAGTGGGTCATCCACAGATCTGTCTACTTTTCTGTTCCTGGTTCCTGCTGAGATAGTTGAACCATTCTAGGAATCACATCTGGCATGTTTAAGCAAAGATTTTCCAGCCGCACTTTTGGCCTGTTTTCCGGAACATGTCTGGATAAGTAGATGTTTTTCCCAATCACTAAGTCCCCACTCTTTCCTGTTTAAAATTTCATTCCTTCATTAGTAATTCCTCTTAAACTTCCTAAGAAGCAATGTCTTAGTCTGATGCTCTAAATGAATACCACTAACTTGGTAACATAAACAATAGACATTCATTCAGCTGCCAAACTAAAAGTGGAGAAGTCCAAAATTAGGAAGCCATCTTTGTCATGAACTTCCTAGTTGCATAATAACATAGAAGAAGGGCAAGAAAACACATTAGATGTAAGAAGAAAAGTTGACGTGAACTCATCCTTTTATGAGGAGCCTGGTGTCTTTATAATTAACCTACCAGAGCGGTAAACTCTTCATCTGATCATTGCAGAAGTGTGCTCACAACTCAGTTATCTCTTATATTCCCATATCAATGTGATTACCTGGCAGTTACATCTCACCATGAGTTTTGGAGGGGGCTATTCAAACTAGCAAGAAGCAAGGAGACACCAATTTGAACCTCCAAACTTTGATTAGAAGTTTCCTTAGCCAATCTGTTCATAATAAAACATGCATTATTTAAGATGATAAGTGTTTTTTTCCTAATTCTTTCCTCTCCCTGATTCTTCACCAGGATTGTTTTAACATCCGTATCTACCAACAGGCTCTTGAGGCTATTTTTAACACGTTAGATTCTGATGATGGTGGGAAACATCATCACAGGTAGATGAAAAGTAGAACTCTTTGCTACTCACAAATGAGGTGAGAGAATATGATGCACAAAGCCACATGAGGAGTTTCATCTAGAAAGAATACCAGCAAACAGGAAATGTAAGAGGAGGCCATGTGCAAAAATCAGAATGGGGTTAGGTAAGATGAATGGCTTTCTTGTAGACTGGGTAGTTTGATGTTTCCACAGGCCCAAAGAAGAAGAGGCCACTCATAAATGTTTGGGGTCAGATTCTCTGGTAGCTGGAAGTATGTGTTTCAACCCAGTAAGGATAAGCAAGGTAAGGGGCATAGTTTAGCAATAAGTTTAGTCAATTGTCCACAAAAGAGAACTGAGTACATTTTAGTCATAATCTCAAACAACATCAAAGTAGAACATGTGAAATGTCATGAGGCTAACTAGAATTCTCCTATCAAATGCCTTATATTTCTTGTAATGTGTATCCACTATTCAATCCCAAAGCCATTTAACATTTCAGGCACTTGTCACAGCACTGTATTAGTCAGCTTTTACACTGCAGGGACACAATGCCACAATTTCAAGTTTATGGCAGGACATAGTTTTTGAGGACAACATCCAACCAAGTTGATGGTCATCCATAGAAACACTATTTTGCTTGTATAGATATTGCAAATAAATTATATAACTGAAGTACTTTGTTTGATGACTAGGTAAGTTTAATCTACATATTCATAAATATGCATTTATATACATGGAGACCACATATAGAACAACTGGTGTCTTTGAGTATGCATTCGAAAATTAAAATGTAAAGAACACTTAATTTTAATGATTGAATTAAATGATTCATATAATTAAGAATAATTATAAATGTGAATGGAAATGAAACATTTAGCCAATAATTTATTGTCTTTTTAGAAAAACAATATAATAGAGCTTGGTGTTTAATAATTCAAACTGGATACTCCAGGAACAGGTTTTTGACTATGTTATTCACTTTCTACAGATATAATCTTAACCATGCTATAATTCCAAATGAGTTGCGTCATTATTGGAAGGAAAATTTACCAAATTTCTGATAAATCAATGCTTAATGCCTAAAAGAATAGGTATTCAATACATTTCATTTTCTTTGTCACACATGTAATAATTTTAGACAGTTTTTTAGGAAGAAGTATCAGTGGTTATTTTTAATTCACTTAGCATTTTATTCTTTCTTACATATGTGCTTATTAAGGTAATATCTATGTACTTCATTACTGCAGTGGGATTGTCAATGATCACAATTTTAGTAACATGAAAGATTTCAGTGGGCCATTTATAGGTCATCATAATGTGTAAATGTTTATACTTAAGCTTGAGATAAAATAAAAATAAACACAATTATCTATTAGAGGATTTACATCTCTAGATATCATCAGAAGCCAATACTTTTATTGAATCAACTGAAAAACTGATGTAATGTCATAATCTGCAAAACATCCAGGAACAGTGAATGGAACAAGGACCATATGAACTAAAATTGCATGCAGCCCTCTCAGGTGAGCAGATGAATTTAGTATTTTCTTCCCTAGTCTTTTTTTGGTCCACTCTCAATGCAATCTGAGAAACTCCACATCAAATATCCAGAAGGAACCTAATAGAGGAAAAGAAACCAGCAGAGATGTTTATATTTCTCCAACAAGATGTGATACATCCCTGTCCACAGAAGCACGAATGAACAGTTTTCCCAGAAGAGCATCTACGGAGTTCACAGCATGTGAGACTGAAGACCCTGGGGAAAGCTTCTGAAGGGCAGAGTGGCATCTGTGCTCTGGGAAACAAAACCCTGCTAAGGAAAGGAACTGGGACCACAGTGGGTAGTGATCATCATGTCACAATTTTCTATAGATTTTAGGAAAGATAAACATGAATATAAAAATCACTAGAGGGAGGGGATAAATACACTGAAGTTTTACAAGGCATAGGAGAGGAACATCAATTTCCTGATCAACAAGAGCATAAGAGGAGGCTCTAGAGATGAGCCAGAGGTACAGCAAGACACAATAAAACAAAACCTCTCCCTGGCCCGGATATAGCTCAGGGTGTGTGTTGAAATTTCTGGAATGTTATATAATGGCGTTTACTAGCTGGCTTTGGGTTGCTGGGACAAACACATGACATCTACAATTTGCAGCAAAGGTTTCTCTGGGTTGTGGTTTCAGAGGCTTCAGTCCGCAGTCGGTGGCTCCTAGGCTGAACATCATGGCAGAAGAGTGTGGCAGGGGTGAGCTGCTCAATCCTGACCAGGACAGAAAACTAAGGGGAGGAGGCTGCTAGGGATCAGATATAGAGCAGATGTTGCACCACTGTGACCCACCCCGCTGCAGCCAAAAGTACACCTTACCAATCACTTCAGCACTTCTCAATCTATTAAGTTGCCAAGAAAGATCAGCCATCACATATAAGTACATATGTGGAGATACATATCAAGCCTTTATAGCTAGAATTCCAATGTGGCTGAGTAGGAGTTTCAAGCCTTCCTCTTTACAATAACACTGATTTTAGAATGATATGCAGACTGAAATATCTTTACGTTGAGTTCTGAATCCAGTTAATAATTTGCTGTCCCACAGAAAACATACAAAGCCAAGTATGCAGGATTGAAACGGGAAACAGCAACTTCTTTTTGCCAGTTTCTGCCCCTCTGTCAAGTTAGCACAGCTCTGTGCCAGGAGATCTCTGTGGCTGCAAATTTTACCTGGGGAAAAAGAAATTGTGGAGCACAAACCCAGCATCCCTGGTCTGTGTTTGTCATCCATGGTGGGTTTCAATTTTGCCTCATCCAGGACACTGATGAATTGGTAAAGTTTGGACTTCTGGGTGCAGAACACAGAAAGAACACAGAAACGGTCATGTGATTTGCAAGGAGCAAAACTCTGAAAACTAAGAGAAAATGCATAATATCCACTGTCTCTCCCAGGAGGCAGAGAGGTAGAATGTTACTAATGAAGAAAACACAATAAAATGTATTTCAATATTGCTTCATTCAGTTCATCAACAGAATGCAGAAAAGATCAAATAATGCATAAAATAACACATGAAACAATTAGAAAATATCTAATGAGGTAATAAGTTTTAATGCCACTAAACCTGTAATTATATTAACTTAAATGAACTAAATGTATTTTGTTAAAAACAGTGATTGTCACTGTGGATGTTCAAAAATGTTCCAAAAACTGATCATAAAACAAAACAGACTTTAAAAAAACAGTAGACATATATTTCAATGAAAAGATGGTAAAGCCAGAGATTTAGCTCAGTGATTCTGCTGCCTACCTTGCAAGCGTAATGTACTTGGTACAAAAATAAAAGGTGGAAAAACATGAATTACTCAAAACTAATTTTAAAATGTTGAGACAGTTACATAAATATAAAGCAAAGTATTCCACAAGGTAAGAAATATTAAGATAAAAAATTAAAGCAAATTGTCATAAAAATTTTTAAAAACAGAGTTCATACACATATTTACAGATTTGTATTTTTATACCAAGCAGATAAACAACAAATAAACATATTTGTAGATATTCTATAACATAATCAATAAACATGTCCAACAGAATACTATGAAATATGCATTTTAGTGGTACATATGGAATATTTAGCATCATGACTATACAATGGATGGAAGAGAAATACTAACAACTGCCAAAAGATTGAAATTATGCAAAATTCATGAGTTAGAGTGAAATTAACCAGAAATCAAATTCAAAAATGGAAATGCCTGAATGTTTGAAAATATAGTAAAACATTTCTATATAACCCATTGATATTTATGTATAGATAGTGCAGTTTCTTTAGCTATTCATCTGTTGATGGGCATGCAGGCTGTTTCCAGGATTTAGTTATTAGTAATTGTGCTGCCATAAACATTGGTATGCATGTATTTCTGTAATACAATGTCTTTACCTCTTTGGGGAAGACTCCTAGAAGGAGAATAGGTGGATCAAATAGAATTTCTAATTTCAGTTCTTTGAGTTGTCTCCATACTGATTTCCATAGTGTACTATTTTGCCTTTCCACCAACAGTGCAGGGGGTTCCTTTATCACATCAGCCTCGCCAGCGTGTGTTACTATTTCACTTTGTGATGATTGATATCCCGTCATATTACACCAATACACGAATACCAATGTTCGCAGCGGCACAATTCAAAACAGCTAAGTCTTTGAAACAGCCTGTATTCTCATCCACAAATGAATGGATAAAGGAAATGTGGTGTCTATACCTAATGTCGAATGAGTTATGTAAGAATGTATTACTAAGTTTCACTCTGTTAACTCATGTATTCTGCATGATTTCAATCTTTTCGTATTTGTTAATATTTATTATCCATCATTTGCGAGGTGTGCTGTATGTATTCAAAAATATATATTTCTTAGTGTTCTATAGGAATACTACTTGGCTCTAAAGAAGGAAAAATTGGAGACATTTGTAGGAATGTAGATGCGCTTGGAAAATATAATGTTGAGTGAAATAAATTAGACAAACAAGCTTAAATATTACATAGCATTTCTCATTTGAGTAATAAACAGAAAAAGAAAAAAAAAGAGAAAAATAAAGCTGGAAGAAAAAAAGGAGATAGATCTTTTGCAAATGTGAAGTGGTCCAGGAGACCGAGGAAGAGGGTGAGAAGGGGAAGGGGAGGTGAGAAGATTTGAAATGCATCCTCCACAGTTACTAATACCCTCAGAGAATGCAAATGTGTTGTGTCCCAAACATGGGCTAAGAATAACAATAACAATAATGAAAGTGGACAAAGGAGATCTAAAGGCTGAGGGAAGGAAGGAAGTGGGTGGATAAGGGAAGGAGATTTAAAAAGAGTTAAACTGTTCTGTTCTGCGCCTACTCCTAAAATGAATGTGTACTTCATGAACTGCAAACATGTCTAATAAAATACAATGCAATAAAATTAAATTAAATAACCCATTGGTCAAAGAAAACTAAATAAAAATTATGAAGTATTATGTACCAGGTAACAGTGGAGCTATGATGTATTGGAACTTGTGGAATGCTATGAATGTAATGAAAGGAGAAATTAAATTGCATTAAATAACATTAATGCATTAAATTGGATTGCATTAAATAGTATAATTTATAAAAGAATGAAGCTACAAAACTAAACTTTCAGGTTTTTTTTTCCTGAGAATACATATAAAAAGTACAGCAAGTTAAATATAAGGAAAATAGAAAGGAATAATTATTGAAGTGCAGAGTAGACATGGAGCAAAGGGAAAACTGATGTACAATAAAGATGATGAAGTAAAATGTCTTCTGTCATAAATGTAGATAAAAACCTCCTAAATAAAACATTATTAAATCATATCTACAAATATATAAAAAACATAATACATTAGGCTAAACTAGGATTTATTCCAGAATTCAAGGGGAGGTTAAATTTAAAAAGTCAATCGACGTAATTTACTACATCACTAAAATAAATAGCCAAAGCCACATAATCAATTCAATTGTTAGGATACATAAAAGGCATTAGTCGTATTTAGACAACCATTTTTGACAGAAACTCTCAGCAAAAAAGTCAAAAGACTCTCAACAATATGAAAAAAGCTCCTAATAACATCTTATTTAATCCTAAAATATTGAATATTTTCTTCCAGTACTCAAGGATTTCTTCAATACAGTATTGACAAAAACTTATGCATATATTTTATTTTTAAAAAACATTTGAATGGTTTACTATGACAATGAGAGTAATTTAAAACATTTAAATAAATATAGCTATATGAGATACTGATGAATTGAAATATTAAATTGTGTTTGCTTAGCCATACCTCCCAAATTGGTGTAACAATTTACTATAACATTAGAATTACACGAGTGGTATTGGTGCGAATGCAAGGTATGATGCTCTGAATGCTCTTCAAGATTACCGTGCCAACACTTAATCCCCACTGTGAGAGCCTTAAGAAGCCCATATAAGGGGCTAGGTAAGTATGACAGCAGACTTCCCTGCATGCGACTGGGGCCCTAATAAAAGCATTTCAGCATCTAAGGGAATGGGTTATTATTCTTTTATTGGTGTCCTACACATGAGGATACCAGACATTGTATTTTTCACTGCCTTGGTTTTGGACATCCCAGAATCCAGACTGAAAAAAAATAAGGTCTTTCTAAATTAGCCTATCTCAAATATTTTATTTTAACAGCACTTACAGACTAAGACAGTCACTTATTTAAACCAACAGTTCCCCCTAGAATGTAGTGGATTTAAGTGGCAGTTTTAATAAATGTAATTAGTGAAACTCTATCCATTTAAATATTTACCTGTATTTTCATATTTATGAGATACAGTGCAATAATTTGATACAAGTATGCAATACATAATGATAAAATCAGAGTATTTAGCATTTTCATCTTCTTAAATATTTAAAAATATTTAATAGTATGCAATAATTGCATATATTTATGAGTTAGAGTGTGATATTTTAATACTGTGTTAAGTGTATGCAACCAGACAAGGTAATCAATATCTCTATCACCTTGTTATTACTATATATTTAGAGTCTTTGATCTTGTCTCAAGTAATCCAATAAATATATATGACTATATTTTCGGCTATAATTACCTGACTATACTGTAGAACACTAGAATTTATGGCTTCTCTATGTGTTTTGAAATCCGCTAACCAACTTCTCTGTATTTACCCTGACTCTTACCTTTCCCAGTGTATTTTAATCATCACTTTATATTCAGATCAACTTTTTGCTGGCTTTCATATATGAGAAGAACATATTGTGTTGACATTTCTGTGTGTCTGAATTATTACACTTAATGTCCTCTGTGTCCATCCACTTTGTTGCAAATGAAGGTTTATTATTCTCTTTTAAAACTGAATAATTTTTAATGAAGGCACAAAAATGTTTATATCTAATGAGAAGTTCAGAAAAGTCTTGATAAAATGGTCTTCACTAAGATTTTTTATTTTTGTTCATTCAGAGATATCATTAAGAAATTGAAAAGGCAAATTCAAAAATAGGAGATGACATTTTCAACATGTAGATATAAAAAAGATACAAAATTTGAAAGATATGCACAAATAAATATGCAAAATATAAATGTCTTTTTAAAAAATAGATAAAGAACTTTAACATTCATTTCAAAACAGACACTACTCAATAATTATTGTTCTATGGCATTACCAGAGAATTGCAAATTAAAATTCCAATGTGTTGTGCTAGATACCTACTAATACAGTCAAAATAAAATAATATAAATACAGTAAAATAAAGTTCCGAGACTTTTCTAAGATAGTATTTGAAAATGTCTTTCATTGTTGTGGACATTTGAATTATTACAACTACTTTGAAGTGGTTTGTGGTATCTTCTGTAACTAATATGCACCTGTCCAATGATAAATAATTTGCTTTCAATACATACAATCAAGGGAAATTGGTAGATAAATTTGAGGGAGCCATGAAAAACCATGTTCAAAGAAACTTTATTGACAAATCTAGGACTCACAATAACTCAAATGCCCATCAGCAGTGAGATGAATAAACTGGTCTATTGATGCAATGAATACTGAAAAGCAACAAAATTTAGTATTAATGGTACATGCATGAACAAGAAACAGACAACTCAATTAAATGAGCTAGACTTAAAATCATATATTGTATATTGTTCTATTTTTAAGGAATTTAGGATCATGCTGGAAGACAGAAAAATTATCTCATGTGATCTCATGCCTGGGTGTTGCATATTGTATCTACGTTATTCAGGTAAATAAGGACATGAAAACACATTGAGGCATGTACTTTAACGTAGTTGTATTTCAATAATGAGGTAAACATTAATTGCACATTAGCTGGCATTTTTACATATATTTTTGTAGTAACCATAACCCTTTTTATTTATTAGTACACGTTTGCAGTACATAATGTTGACATTTCTTTTGTGGAGTTGATACAGGAACATCACATATCTTAATTCCTTGTTAAATCCCCTTTCCTTCTCCTCCTTCTGCCCTCCCCCATCTCTTGATCCCCTTCCTCGTGAGAAAGGAATACCTCCATACTTCCTGTTATCTATCTTTTATTTTGCTCTTCATTTATACTTTTGGCTTCTCACACAAGACAAACCATGGAATATTTATGGTTGTGTGTCAGATTTATTTCAGTTGGTTAATCAACTGCAGCCTTTCAGGAAGAATCAAGTTGTACAATCCCTGAACTCTCCAGGGAGGAGATTGGGCATGCTGACAATTCCAAAAGGAGTCTGCAGCTTTTACCTTTTTTATCATCTTTTACCTATTTAAGTACAGAAATATATATCATTGTTTTGTGCTTTCATTTTTGTCTTTGCCTAGTTATGCTCTTTGGAAGGTAGAAACCTCTCGGTGTTTAGAAAAAAATGTTTATAAATAATTAGTATTATCAAAGTATGACTAAAAAGAAAATGAAAGAGCTATCAGATGTAATTTTGCCTAATTATAATAGATTTTATATAAGTGCTTGTAGAATGTAGAGAGCTGTATATTTAATTTTATGGCAATTTAGCCATATTGTAATACAGGATTATTTCTATACAAACTGAAATATATAGGAAAATGCAAGTACCTCTGAGAACCTTATCATTTAGCCATTCATTTACTACTAATTCTTTTGAATGATCATAGTTCATACAAATTTTCTTTATTACGTATTTTTGAAACGCCAGTCATTTTTAAGAGTGGAATGAGTGAGTGAAGAGAATGTATATTCTTCATCTATTCACTAGTCATAAATGTCATTAGGTCAAGTTCATACTCAGGCTGTTGAATTCTACTCCATCTTTATTTCTCAATTTTGTGCCCTTTTTACATCTTATTGAGTAACTAAATTAACACTGTCCATTTTAACAATGAGTTTTATTTAAATTTTCTCCCAAAATATCACAAATTTGAGGTTGCTGTGTATGCAGGCTATATTCCTTGCATGAAATTTAGTTGCTTCACACATTCCATAATTTTTCATCTCTAGTAATAATTATTTACTTAAAATCTGACTTTTTTATATTACACTACAACAGCTCTACTTTAATTTTATGGCACATATTTTTACCTATCCTTTTACTTATCTGTGCTGAAGAACACATGCCTGAGATTGCTGTTCAGTCCTATTTGACTCTTTTCCATGAATTTAAATAACTCATTAAAAGTGAGGATAGTTTGGTAAGAAACAATGTTAAATAAAATAACATTATAATATATGAATGTATCCAATGCTTCATTAGGAAGATTCTTTATTTATTTCTCTGTGGTGCTGGAGATTGGCCCCATGCCCCTAGGCATGCTGCACAAACATGCTACCACTGAGCTACACCCTAGGGTAAGGTTAAGTGCAGTATATCCTCACAAAGTTGCAGTTCAGAGTTGGCAGCCTCAGTTATTTGCAGATTTTTCCTTAGAATCTAACCAATAATTGTTCTTTCAAGAAAAATTTTGCAGAAACTACAAATGTCATACATATTTTTGGGTGGTGGAGGGGTGGGGGAGAGGTTTACAAGTAGTCAATCAGAGAGCACTATTTAGGTCTCCTTGCTGGGGACTGGCTGCTGCCCTGTAAACCTTTCTGCATCACATCAGGGTGCTGTAACCCTGCAGCTATTTCAAGTGTTCTCGGTTTTGTTCTTCTTAAAGCCCTAAGATGTCTAAGATTCTGTCGAAATGCCCTGCACCTTCTAAGCCTTTATTATTACAATATTTTGTTAAGTAAATTACATAACTGCAGGATATATAGCATATTTATGGTTTAAACTATAAAAATAGGCAAGTATAGACATTTTCGGACCAGATCTGAAATTCAGTTTTTCACAACTCATGGATGCTCTAAGAATGTAACCCCCATGGATATTGGTGGATCCACTATTTCTTAAGTTGGGAATTTGTTCCAGTTAAATTTAGCTATTTTCATCTAATAGTATTTGGAATTCTCTACACTATGGATCTGCCTACCCATTACCTCCCTCCATGTGTTAATTATTAATAAACAAGAAGTCAAGGCCGGGGATTTAGCTCAGTGGTTTCAGCGCCTGCCTTGCAAGAGCAAGGTCTGGAGTTCGATCCCTGGTACCAAAAAAAATTTTAAAAAAATAAAAAATAAACAAGAAGTCTCAGCTAGTGTCTTTGTGTGTGAGGAGAAAGATTTTAGAATGTGAAGGGGTTTTCTGCTTTTGTTTTCCTTTGCTTCTTACTAAACACTTCAAAATAAGATAAAAACTATATCTATAACAAATAAAAAGTATGAAATATACTGTTTCACAGTGTGTCAAGGTTTTTTATAAACAGGTTTTGCACTGAATTACTTGTTATGGTATAATAAGTGAATAGCCTAACATATATTTTGGCATGAAAAAAATGTAAGAGCATATTTAGTATCAATATTTCTTATTATTCTTCCATTGGTGCCCATATTTCCACTGAATAATTCAATTCATTAGTCTGATGAACAGTGGTTTGAAAAACTTTTGCTCAATCTATGTGTGTGTGAGGTTTTGCTTGAATGACTGGCTGATGAACAAATTGACTCTGGAGATTCGCTCTTTGAATTACCTTTCCAATGCCCTGCACACTTTATGATACTGAAGAAAGAATGCTGTAAACATTAGCACATAATAAAATGTTATTTTTCATCTTTAAAATTTTTCTTTCTTCCAAGACTATTTCTTACAAACAAAAGTCCGTGTTCTACCTTATTAATCATTCAGAAAGTAATTTTGACACTAGAAAAAAGGCTATATTCTAGGAAAAAACTGAAAAAAAGGACAACTTTGGAAGCTCCAAAATGAATGCTTAAAATTCAGGATGGTGAAGGCAGTACAAGGCCCACTAAACAACCTGCTCAGTCCACCATAGCAAACAGGAGTGTCTCCTTCACATTTTTTGGATTGCTTAATGAATTATGACCTGAGGCCAGATGTCACATCTTCCAAGGAAAAGTCATGCAGAAACTAGGGAATGTTCACATTTTGTGGAAAGTATGACTTCAATTTCAGTTCTGACCTACTGAGGAAAGAGATATTCTGTTGTTTTGTTCAGGACCGCAGAGCCTAATTTTGTCCAGCTGTTACCAGTAAAAACAAAGGCACAATTAAGAACTACATTTGCTATACAAATAATACTTTATTCTGGGTTTATCTTTCCTACATAAATCTTTCTATGAATCATGGAAGACTAATGATTTTTGAATTAAGAATCTCAATCATGTGACAATACTTCAAATAACTAATGAGAGAAAAAGATATTCTCAGATTAGCTTTCATTAGTCTACATTAATATTAAGAATTTTCTGCAAAACTTTTGAAATTCAAAATACAAATACTGTTTGACTATTACCCTGAATCATCATAAATGAATAACCATTTATGCTGAGAAACAGGAAAACACTGAAAATAGCACATAACTAGTTTTGCTGTAATTAGAAATGCAATAACAATCTGAGGAATCCAGAGAGAATATTGTTATTTGTTTCACACGTAAATTTTTTTTTACCTGAAACTTTGAGAGCTATAAGATGTATAGCCTGTGTCTGTCTATATGTGAAATTGGTAAGTCATAGCTGGGTCCAATGACAATATCATCATTTTATCATCAATGTGATCATGAACAGAAAGACAGATGAGGAGCAAAGAAAATTCGTAAAGCTTCAGAAATTCCCATTACCAAACATCTTCTAAAATTGGATAAAAATTTAGTTGTCAGTTCATTTAGTTTCTTTGTTGGTCATGGGATAGGAAAGCTGCTGTGTTGTTAGTTATTTATAATTATGACTTCAACCCAAATCAAGTAGGTAAAAATGAGCAATAGAGCTATATGATAAACAGAATGGAGTTATCTGTGTGTGTGTGTGTGTGTGTGTTTATGTATCTATATGTACCCATAGACTGCAAATGTGCATATCTGTTGATGTGTTAATGTGAATAATGAAGTTAAGGCATGGAGTTGAGATCTCAATGACTTTGTATTTCCTGCTCAATAAGAGCCCTGAGGAATCTCTACATTAGAATACCTATCTTTGTTTTTATTTTGCTCCCTTTAGGGAAACAAACCAGTTAATATTTGTAGATACTGTCTGATAACCTCAAATTATGGAAATTATCACAAAAATTTAAGTATCTTTTTTTCAAGGCCATTGAAATTTAGACTGTCTTCACACATTATCCAATCTCTTCTTGGATGTGTACTGCTGTGATCTGTTATTAGCCTACTTTTCATTACTATAACAAGCTAACTGAAGCTGCATACATTTATAAAGAAAATAAGTTCATTTAGCCCACAGTTCTGGAGATTCAGCATACAGTGCCAGATCAGGAAGGCCTTAGGGAAGGTGAGATCACAGTGGTTGGAACATATGTAGTGGGAAGATTTCACAGCAGCAGACAGAAAGCAGAAGCACAACTTAGGATTTATCCTCTATTTAATAATATCTCAGTCTTCTGAGAACTAACTGAGGCTCCTATTGAAACTGCTTTAATCTATTTCAAGAGCAGAAACCTCAATAGCCTAATGAATTTTCTGTTGGCCCTATTCTTAAGGGTCTCATCACCTTTACAGTGCCATACCGAGGACAAAACTTTCAACACACAAATCCTTAGGTGACAAGCCACATGTAAACCAGCGCAGATAGATTGGTTGATAGATAGATTTTCAGTGTTATCAGAAGCAGTCAATAAATAGATCTAAAAAATTTGGAATCACAAATCAGAAATCTCAGTGTAGCAGGAAGATGGGTGCTATAAAATTTAGACCTCAAAGTACAATCACTTACAGATTCTGGATACTTACCTCTTTTATGAAATAGAGATTTCAATCTGGGAAATGTGCAGAGAGATTTATAAAGAACGGCGTGGACATGTTGTGTTTCCTGCACAGCCTGGAAACCATCAGCTGGGCAGCAGTGTGGATAGCAGTGATGCCAAACCTGTGGGTGTCAAGATTGCCAGTGCGACTGGAGCAGGAGATGACTTGTGAGGAGACTGGGTCGGGAGAGCCCCAGTGATCAGAATGGGTAATGGGTGGATCAGTCTGCTGCTCTTCACAGCTGACAGAGCTGCAGGTGGGTCACTGGGGTGTCTTTGGTGGGGATATCACTTGCTGCTGTGCCCTCTTGTGCTTGGATACTGGCTGTGTGCCATTTTGCCTTTCTGCCTTGATGTTCTTGCCTTGATGCCAGCCAGTTATGGGCTGAAAACTGACAAAATGGACCAAAATAAACTTTTCCTCCTTAAATTGTGGGTGCAGGTATTTGACTCCAGCAATGGGGTGGCTGACAAATGCACATGTAGAGTCAGAGAAGGAGCTGTGTGAATTTGGAGGTTACTTCTTGTTTTTGACTCCATGGATGGACACATACCTCTGAACTAAAAGGAAGCTATTAATGTAGAATCAATTCAAAATTTCACTAATTAGTCAACTGAATTAATCACATGATACTTTTGTGAGAATTGCATGCTCTTGACCGAAAGTTTGTGTTCAATAATTGATTGATATTATTGTTTTTGCTTAGGATCCATTTGGTAATTTCTAATCTATGTGTCTACCATCTATGGTAAAACATTTAAAGTGTTTTTTCATAATTTTCTACTTTATCAGGTTTTCTTCAGTGTTCTTGCCTTTGGTTTCAGTTTTAGTAGGACATTACAATTAAGCATAAAACAGCATTTCTTATAGGAATTATGTTCCTGTGAATTGTTTTTATTGAGTGAGATGTAACTTTCCTAACATTGCTGGAAAACATATTGACTTGACAGAAAAAATGCTTTTACAATAAGTTAATATTTATTGCCTCCACTTATTCATTACAACTAAGTGAAGATAATTTATCAAAAAACTGAAGTGGATATTACTCTTAGACATGTGCATATATACACATACAAATGCTTCTTGACTGAAAACTTATGTCCGATTAAACCAATCACTAATTAAAAACATTATGAGTCATAAAATGAATTTCTTAACTAAACTACTGATGATTTAGGAAATCACTATACTGTAGAGTATAGGTAGGCTTGTCTCAGGGGAACTTTAGCTTTCTTCCACTGCCTATCATAAGATAGTTTTGTAGAGTATACTGCTACCCTAAGAAAAGTCCAAAGTACAAAAGTTGAAGTAGTTCCTATTCAATGTTTATCACTTTTTATCATTGTAAAGTAAAAATATAAATTAGAGATTGTACCATCATAATGCAGGAATACATATGTGTATGATAACTACATATATATTCAGCACTCAATAAAAATTAAATATAATCATTAAGCACATGGAATAGTGCATTAGTTTTCTATTCCTGCTGCATGAAATCACCACAAAATTAACAGCTTCCTTTGGGAAATAAAAAACAATATTCTAGTAGTCATTTAGAAAATAATTCAAGTTATTCATAAGGTAAAATATACAGGCAGATTTCTATGTTGCCTACAAAACATTTTTAAATAACCTGATAATCATTCATCTTAACAGACATAGTAAGTGTTCATTGTCTACCTAGTTTTGTATGACATTATTTTGACCCCAAAGATAAATATTTACAATTTTGGCCCAGTTAGTATAAAACTCAGAATATATACAAAGATATATACATAAATTGATTTTTTAAATTGTTGATATACCTTAGGACTAATGAATTGAATATGGTGATTTGGGGGAGTGGTTGTCATTCAGGATCCCTTTACAGCAGTTGTTCTCAAAGTGTGGTCCCTATCAAAATCATCTTGAAATTCTTAGATCAAACATCAGACTTCCCTTGACTCTTGGAGAAGAAGACTAGTCATCTGTTTTCACAAACCCTCAAAGTCAATCTGAGATTTCTCATATTTGAGAGAACCAATGGTGTAAGAAATATGAGGAATTTTTAAAAATAAATTGAAAGACTTGAATATCATCAGAAAAATATTAAATTCAATTTAAATATGCAAAAATTTATTTTAGTTTTTGAATTGATAAATAATTTTAACCATTATTCCTTATGATAGATTATTTGAGGAAGAAATTGGGAGCTGACAAAGGAGATACATATTTAAACTCTTTTCTTTTAAAGAAAAATCACAATGAAAATTACATTTACACACTGCAGACATGTTGAAAGTACTTAGTTTGAGAATGAAGAGTTTATTCAAAGAAACAATGAACACTGAAAATCAGAAAGTGAATACAAGGTGTTGACGAGATAGCAAGTAAGGTAAGCAGTGGATCCCACCTTAATACGAAGCAGTTCATTACTCATTTAGCTCTCTGGTTTTCTGTGCCAAGACAGTTAAGAAGAGATCACTTGTATGGGATACTCCATTGTAGAAAATAAAAGGAATGCATCCCCCATTCCTTTAACTCTATTTGATATATCAAAATATATTCCTCTGTTCTTTTGTTATGGGAGCGACAACCACTTATATAATGACATGCAAAAAGGATAACATCATAAAGTAATATAGGCTCTTTTTAGTACTATGAGTTGAGCCCAGAGCTTTGTTTATGGTGGGTAAACACCATTCCACTGGCCTCCATTCCCAGCCTGAGGTTATTGCTTTTAAGAAACAAATCTTTATTTCTCTGAGACATTTAAAGGACTATCTTAAGTTTCATCTTATTTTATTTTGAATATTTTTCTTTTATAGAGATTCTGAAAGTGCTTTGATCCTGAGCTGCAAAGACAAATAAATGGTCTAAATCACTGCAGTAATTAGAAAAAATTATGAAAAATTTTAAGATCAGTGTATTTTCAAAGTACTCAAAATTATACATTTATAATCAAAAACGTAAAAATTATTATTTGCATTTATTGGCTATGGAGCTGTTGTGTCTATTTTTATCAACAATTTACTTTATCTCATGTGTAGTATACATGAGTTACACGATCGTACCACGATCGACATCTTAATATTCAAACAAAACAGTACAGATTTAGGCATTTGAAAAATATATTTAAATTTAGATTTCCAGAGACCAACCAGCACAAACTGAGGATCCAGGCAGCGTGAAGGCCCCGCTCTGTTCTGGGCTCCACCCACTGCAGGGTGAGGACCCCTGCACGACTTGGAGCCCTTGCTCTGTCCTGCACTCTGCTTAGCCACATGGGCGCCCCTCTCCCCCACTCCTGTAAGACCGAGGGCCTTACCAAATGCTTTGAGGAGCTGACTGCAGCGAAGAACACCCGGGAAGGAACACACCGGACAAGTTGGAAAGTTAAACAGACCTTGGTTAGTCTGGCCAGATGGCACTCCCAAAGCAAAGTAGCTTAGAGAGGCAACTGGCTCAGAGTCCGA
>NW_004624753.1:24251383-24281296 GCF_000247695.1 Heterocephalus glaber | reverse complement strand
AGGGGTAGTGGGAGGGGCAGGGGAAAGGAAAGAAGGGAAAGGAAAAATGATGAGAAATGGAAAAAAATGGAAATAAAGTCTTTGTAAATAGGGAAGGGTGGAGGGGGTGAAGGGAGGGCTCGGAATGGCGAAAAATAAGAACCAAGATGCTTTATGTAAAGGTACAATTCCCAATGAGAAATGTAATTGTGTTATATACCTACAATGTACCAATAAAAGAATTTAATAAAAAAAGGGGGGATGGGGGACTGGTTGGGAGGGGGGTGGGACAGGGAAGAGGAAGGGGTGAAAGAAACAAGCTGTAATATATTCATGAAAATGCTTGCAAGGTGATTGTAAACTGCATGAATTGCAAACATGTACTAATAAAATTTTTGAAAAAGAGCATGTAATATACATTACCATGTGGTAGTGGACTTTGTGCATAATAACAAATACAACAAATATTCACGTTTTTACTTTCTGCTGATTTCCAGTGGGGGGCCCGTTCTCTCCTTTCTTCGTCAAAGTGCCTCCTTCCTATACTGAGCCTGTGTTGAAAGGCAGAGGGTGTCCACCCACCATCCTCCTGTCAACTGAGCACTCGGCTGGGTGTGGAGGGACCATACCTCACCAGTACAGTACACATGTGGCCACGCTGAAGAGCTGTTTACTTAATTTTATGGATTTTTTTGAGATATAATTCAAACAGTATTACTCACCAATCTGAAGTATAAAATTTAATGTTTTTAGTATATTCAAAGATATACACAACCCTCGCCCTGAAGATTTCATCACGACAACAAAATATCTGTCACCTTAAAGTAACCACTTATCTACTGTCAATATATTACCTATTGCAATTATTTATCTGACTCAAATCATGTAATATGTACATTTAAGTAGTTTAGCATAACAATTTGGAATTCATCCATATTGAATCACATACCAGTACTTCATTTCTTTTTATGGCAGAGTGCTATTTCAATGTCATCATTTGTATCTATTTTTTAGTTAATGGACATTTGAGATGTTTCTATCAGTTAACTATTTTTTAAGTTAATTTTATTGGTACATTCTTGAGTATACAATATAATGGCATTAATCATTGGAAATTTGTACCTTTATGTAATCTAGTTTCTTATTTTTTTTTTCATTCTCCTGCCCTCCCTTCAACCTACCCACCCTATTTACAAAGGCTTTGTTTCCATTTTTTCCTTTTCTCATATTTATTCCTTTCCCTTCTTTCCTTCTCCTTCCCTTTTACAAAAGATCTTTCTCCCTATTTCCTTTTATTTTGCACTTTATATTTTGAGTTTCCAATAGAAATCATGTGACATCTAAGCAAGTGGGTCAGATTTATTTCACTTAACATTACAATCTCAGAGTACATCTATTTTCCCACAAATGACTGTTGCTTGTCATATTATTACTGATTTATATAGTTTTTATATAGTGTAGATACATGTCCCTTATCAGTTTCATGATTTGCTAATACAATATGTTCTACCATTTTGTGGTTATGTATTTTTAATGGGGTTCTTTAAAGTGCAAAGTTTGTTTTTTAATTTGGATGAAGTTAAATGTATTAATGTTTCCTTTTATTATTAATTTTTTTGTTGGAATTGAAGTCAGTTCTTTGGGGATGAATGAACAGCATGTGTTCTGGAGCCCCTTCCTTCATTTAGAGAAACCCTAAGGCGGGGCACTGATGCTCAACTTCCAGTCAGCCCCTGACCTCAGGGTGGAGCAGAGAACAGTCTTAGCTTAAGGTCCTGTCAGTGGCCTGCACTGGAATGACACCACCCCGTCCTGAACTGGGGGTGAGTTCTTGGGGCCCCAGGGTTCTCAGTACATTGTGCTCAAGGTTGAGCTTCCTTTCTGAGTGGAGCTGAGAGGACTGGGTCACTGTGCCCAAGGTTTCACCCCCAGGAGTGCCTGGGGCTGACAGAAGGGGCTGGGGCATGAAGAGGCCTGATCTTAACAACAGCGCCCAGAGGAATCTGTGCCTCAGGGAGCAGGATAGAAAAGGGAGGGGACAGTTGTAGGTGAAAACCACACACCCTTGTCTTTCTTATAAAGTTTCCATTGATTCTCTTAAATAAATGCATCATTTGCTGTTTATTTTAAAGAGCATTTCCAAAAGGTTTAACTAATTGCTCTTTTTTTCAAAAGTAATTTTCACCGGTTTCATTGCAGAACCTGTCAGGGGAGCCTTGTGTCAGAAGTTAAACACTCAAATGAATCTCCATTTCCCAGATGGAGCTTTATTTCCATAAAACGGGCCTGGGTTTTCTTCTCATTTACCATTAAACTTTGAAAACCAAAGCCAAATTCCTGTCTGTGGCTCATGTATAGAGGGGAGCCCTACAGGTAAGAGAACAAATGTGTATTCTAGCCCCTTTCATCAAAGACTGGGTAAACCACAAAAGGATTACCTCCTCTCCCTGCTTCTTCTCTTGGGTCCTTCAAACTTCCTGACTTTGACATTTCAGTCTTCAGGGTTGGATTGCTTTTGAGTGCAATTTGCTATGAGATGTGTATTCACCCCATAATCAAATTGAATAAATGAGCCAATGAACCAACCTCCCCCCCCCAAAAAAAAACTTCAGTAAAGATGAGGAATATTCTATAGCCAGGATTTTCATAACAAGCAATCGATAAGGACATGGGAAGAAAGTCTGTACTCTACAGGAGGAATAGATGAACCATGTGTTTACGTTTGAAAGTTAAAAATTAAGCTACATTACAGATGTTACTTAACACTGGGCAATCACCCCTATAAAAAAAGTCTAACTGTTATCAATACAACTTCCCCAAATGTTCAGAGAGGTAAGTGAGCTCATTTCAGTTACAATACTTCATTTTTTATTACGTGGAATCATTTCTCCATTTCACACAAGCAACAAATAGGATCTATTGGTTTGTAAAACTGAAATCTCAGAGTTAATTCAAATTTCTGAATTTATCTGACCTGTTCTATCTTCTCATTAAGGTCTTGGTTCTTTTTCACATATTTTTGGAACTATATTTTAGGTCACCCTAATTTTAAACCCAGCTTCTCTCTTATCTTCAGTAGCTTCATAATTTATAGATGTAAGAAAGACAGAGGGAGGGAGGGAAGGGCCTTAGTTTTATCTCATAATTGGATCTTTCGTGTCTTTTTGATTTATAACTGATTTAAAGTTTGAATGTAAACATTTCCTCCATAGGTCAACACAAGTTAACTCAAAGTTTAAGAGATAGAGTTCTTTTATTAAAAGCATATTCAGGAATTCTGTGTTGAAAAGATTATATAATATATATATGTATATATATAGCATATATATATGTTAGAGATTAGCAAGGTTTCAATATATTAGAAAATACTTCAAGAAAATGTCTGCTTTGTTAAGAAATGTTAAAAGTAAAAATAATATCATCATCATGTAAATATGCCATGCGTTTTTACACTGATTCAAATTGTATTAATTTGATCCTAACTTGATAGTTACTCTTTCTTTCTTTCTTTCTTTCTTTTTTTTTTTGTGCAGCACTGAAGATGTAGCAAGGAACCTTATGCATGGTAAGCTCAGTTTCTATCACTGAGCCATACCCCTTCCCCAACAGTTACTTGAAAAGTAATATATAATTTTGATTAGTGAAATATTGGACAAGTTTTCCACATTTTTACTAACTTACCTAGCAGGTACAAGTTACATGATCTTAGTTAAATTAGGTTCTCTGAAATATCCTCATTTGGCAAATACAATTTTGTTTTCATTGAGTTGTCAGAGAATTGAAAGATGTGATATACATGAAAAAATATGAAGGCATTTAGAGCATTTTATTGGTACTATATTTCATATTTTTCTATTTTATAGTAGTCATAATTTAATACTAATTAAAAATAATATGAATTAGGGCTGGAGGTTTAGCTCAATGGTACCTTGCAAGCACAAGACCCTGAGTTCCATCCCTGGTACCGCAAAACAAAAACAAAAACAAACACAAATAATATGAATTAAAAATTAATTTTACACCATCTATGACATAAACTTGAAAACAAAATGTTGCAGCACACATTATTAAGTACTTTGAAAATAAGAACAATTTGAAAATCATGATTCTCTAAGGAAACAACTCAATAAGATTTTATATTGTACTGTTGCTATAGAAAATAAGCTAGTAACTGAAAAGGGAAAAATATAATTAACCATTTACCTGCTGGTGTCAGTGTTTTGCTCTCTGCTACATACTAGCATCTGTGTTTGCCCATCAGTATTGAAACCCTAACCCCCATGATGACAGTATTAAGAGGTGGGGACCTTCAGACTTGATAAGGTAACAAGGGCAGAGCCCTCAGAATGTGTTCAATGCCCACACAAAAGAAGCCATAGACAACTCATTTGCTGTTTCCATCAAGTAAGACTATAAGGAGAAAATAGCTATCCATTCAGAGCGGGATCCTCACGAGCGGACACTGAATCTGCTGGCAACTTCATCCTGGAATTACCAACCTCCAGAACTCTGACAAGTAAATTTGTGTTGCTTATAAACCATCCAGTGTAAGGTATTCAACTCCATTGTCCCAAATGCACTAAATTCATAAGCTATCAGTATGTCTATCAATATCAAAGAATTTAAAAACTGAGATATCAATCCAAACTAAGTCATTTCTTCCAAACTAAGTCATTTCTTCTTTAGTTTAAAGGATTAATTCAGTTTTATGTAAAGTATCACTGGAATAATTCCAGGAGATTTGAATATTTTTACTTTCAGACAACATTTTATACAATCTAAGTTGTAAAATCATGTTGAGGATTGCAAGTGACTGTAATGTACTTTAATCAGTAACATTATTTTTCATTCTCATCCATCATGAAGCCAACTGTTCTCATGGTGGCACAGTTGGCACTGGCACAAAGATATTAGTCTCTCTGTGGAGACTCTGTGTTGACAATATCCTCCTATTGCTTGTCCAGTTGCTTTGCTTGGCAAAACTCCAGATTCATAATTTTTTTAAAAAAACTTTAAATTATTCTCCTAGAATGACTTGAGCATACATCAACAGATGGGTGAAAATAATGGTAGGATGAGCAATTCATTGTAAATCTTTAAGGTATCTTATGACAGAGTTAAGAAGTCCACTTTTAGAGTGTATCATTGGCTATGTTTAAATATTCTTGCTCTAAATGTTTACTTCTATATGCAACCAGAATTGTGTGACTAAAGGCCGTATGGCCCAGAAATGGATGAACAAATGCCAGATCATTTGTATCAGGAAATTACATCATGCACTGCTCTTCTCAAAATTATAAATCTATACTTTTAAATAATACTGCTTTGTGTTTATAGTGCACGAGTTCAAAGAAGGATTCAAAGTTGAGAAATTAATTTTTTAGTTCTTCACTGCAATGAGGTTGCAAAGTGTCTGGAGTGACACACGCAGAAAAGATACGCAAAACACAGGACAGCATGAAGATATTTGAGCAAATATACCTTTCACCATGTCAGAATGTGACTTCTCCTATGCTACACAAGCATAGGAGAAGTTTCTCTAACAAGCAGTCTTTATTGGTTTTTATCTTCTTAAACAGCATAATTAATGACAAATAGGCTAGTGCTTAGCTAGAACAAAATATTAAATGGCTTCTTTGAATAAATACTGTCGTGTTTTTGTTTCTTACATCATCATGTCAATATCATATTTGAATCTATAGAAATGTATTTTTTTTCATTCATCAACAAAAATATACTTTAATCAACTCAATGTACACAACAGCTACTTGTGTATAAGAGGATTTGGTATTTTTATTTTTCTTCTTTGGGTAATTTTTATATTATGGAGATTAATTTCAAAATATTTGTATTTTGAATCTTCACCACTGCCTGACTTTTTCATATTACTTTTGTCCTGAGAGCAGGTAGGTTTGTGATATAGCATTTGAACTTTCCTTGGCCACTGTCTAAATGCCAATGTGTATGTGTAAGCCACAGAGGTACATTTTATCTTTAAGTATATATTACCTGATATTCTATAATTTAAAAAAAACACTTTAGTATGTCAACACTATAAATACAACAATCTTGACAGGTAAATAATGAGTTAGAAATTAGCAGAAAATCAAATCTCAAAATCTATACAAATCAGACAAGTTCTTAGGCTTGCTTTTTAAACATGAAAATTGAAACACCAATGAAATAGCAACAAACATCTTTTTCCCTGATATACCAAACCTGATGATGCCAGATTTTCATGGTGACCCAAGGATATGGAAACTTCAGCTCTGTTGGTGGCAATGCTGCCTCACATGACATTCAGAAGAGCAGTCTGGCAATAATCCCTTTCTGGTTGTATATTATTAAAAATCTCCCAGCTGTCCATGGTGAGAACAGGATATAGATATTCAGTGGAGCATTGTTTGTAGTAATTGTTCATCTGAGACAATCACAGGAAGACGGTAAAAGCACAATGTGTATGTAAAATCCTACGATATAAAATATAGCAGAAAGAAAAGCACTGGATCTACCATATATAATAACATAAAAAGAATTCCTGGTGGGAAATGTAAAAGAAAGATATAAAAGATATATAATAAAATACCATTTATATGACTGAAGATGGCATGAAAAGAAATTTTATAAATATGGCAAAAAAAATCACAGACCAAAAATGTTATGAAAATGAAAAATTTTTTATACAGAAAGAGTATATGGTTGGAAACTGGATACATAGGAACAAATACAACAAGAAGGAGGTGTAATGTAGAATGGAGGCAATGATAAATTTCACACTGAACTTACTTGAATATTTCACTCCATTCCCACTGCAGGAAAGGAGAATATAATTAAAAGAGTGAATAAATGTAACTGAATTGTAATTTTGGTAAATTTATAGATGACATGCGTGTTTAGGTTAGGAAGCACCTCTCATGATCAGGGTTATTAAGAAGAAACTCATATACAAACATAGTGGTAAAAGTGCAGACCATAAAGAACACAAAGAGCTCAAAAGCAAAACGTGGACAAAATAATGTTTTCAATTCATCAATAAGACTAACAGTAGGCTGTTAACAACAGAGCAGTGGAATGATATTTTCATTGTGATGACAGAAAAGAACTCCATGCTAGAATATTATAGCGATCTCAATAATTACTCACTGCTATCTCCAATTTCCTTTTTATTTGTAATCATCCAGTGCTTCTTCCACATGCATATAACTTCAAAGTAATTTCTATCTTTTTCCTTCAAAATACATCAGTCAAAAACTTATTTTTAAAATGGAAAACACTAGAATTTATCTTGAATAAATATGATAGGAGGACTTAGTTATTTAAACAAGAGAAAGCTAGAGCCTGTCATGACAGTGTACTCATTTAATCCCAGCACTCTGGAGGCTGAGGCAGGAGGATTGTCTTGAGTTTGAGGACAGCCTAGACTACATAGAAAGACCCTGTCTCAAAAAGAAAAGCAAAAACAAACAAACAAAATACAATGGAAGACTAGGAAGCCAAATGGGCAGTGTGACAAAGGACACCTTAGCAAGCTATGGAAGCCTGCCTGCTCTCCTCCAGGGCTAGCGGGTCAATCCTGAAGTGGCTGATACTTGAGTCTGTGTCCTGCATCACCCGGAGGAGCTGGATGCTCAGAGTCCTTTTCTGAGTGCAGGTGGGCCCAGGAAGGCAATGACTCTCAGGCTGCACTTGCTACTATTATTTGCAATATAAAGCCAATAAAAATTCCAGCAAAATTTTAAATAATTATTTTAATGTCTTATTCATAAAAAATGTCATTTATACTATGAATATTTATCAATACCAATGGTGTAAACATTTACATAATGGGTATGGATTCCTAGTCATTCCTGGTTTACAATTTTCAAAATTGGTTTATATAAAGTGTGTAAATGTGCCTTTGCTTTTTAAAATTATATACCATATAGGACCACATATAAATATTTTTATAAAGGTCAGATAATGGATATTGTGGAAATCTGAGAGATGAAACATCTGCGGTAAGTGCACACCTCAGCTTTTGTAAGATGAAGCAGCAAAGACAATGTAGAAACAAAAGGTCAAAATTCTGTTTTTCCTACAAGGAGTACTCTGGACTGTTGTTTTTCAACACCACTTAAAAGCAGAGCTTCACTCTAATGATGCCTTCACATGTTGACCAATAATATAAAAATAAATTTTGTCTGCTCACAAAGATATGAAATTTTACAGATAAACAATTTCCTTTGAAACAGTGAAGTGTTTAAAACAACAGGAGGCCTGTCATCTGTGACTATCTCTCCTGACATTTACAAATTTCCCAGATAATATGGATATTTCCAAAAGCTTATTATTAAATTTAAAATGTTTAGAAATGGAAAATGTCAGCCAGAACTATAAATTATTATTGTACAATATAGCTATTATAAAAATTGGTGATTTGGAATGAACGTGTGTTTCCATTGCCTTCGAAATAGTCTTAAAAGGCTTTCAGTGTTCGTTTCTATAGTGAGTTGCAAAATAGTCTTAAAATTTGCAAATTAGCTGAACACAAGAAACAAGGAAGGATGAAAAAAATTAGGAACAGAAAGAAACAAAAGGAGAGACAAAGACAGATAGAGAAACAAGGAATATATAGCCAAACAAATTAGTAAATTCTAAAATTTAATGAATGACTTTAAAGGAGACAAATAGAAAGAATAATGTGTTGATCAGTAAGAAAAATAAATACTACTGACACTTGCATTCATATTTATGTTTTAATTTATTTCAATTAGGAAGTGCAGGGGAAGGCACTGAGAAGATGGATGGTGAGAAGCTATCATTTGCATGTATGGAAATGACACAATGAAACCCAATAGATATCCACTGATAAAACATTTTTAAAAGTTACTTAATTCACTTCACAACCTCAACAGAGTGCTTCACAAAACTTTACATTATGATTTTAAATTTTATAAAAAAGAAGGAAGGTCTAAGAAATTACATCACTTTTATAAAGAAGCAAAATGGAGAGACTTCCTCAGAAATCAAGCTTTATCTTGAAGCTATACATATATTAATCACCTTTCTGTTACAGGGACAAAATGCATGACATAAACACCTTAAAGGAGGGAGGATTGGCCGTGTTTTAGGAGGTTTCAGTCCATCCTTAGCTGGCTCTGACAAAGAAACATCAGGGTAAGGGGAGGGAGGACAAACTGCCCAACTCCTGGCATCTGGGAAGCAGAGGAGAGAAAGCCCAAGAGGAAGGAGCAAGGGACCAAATGTAGTTCCATGGTCACAAGCTCCTCATCCCCAAAGGGGCTTCGCTAGTCTCCCGGGTGTCTCCTAAGCCAATCTAGTTGACAATGAAGATTCACCATCCCAGTATAATAAATAATAACATGCAGGATTAGAAAAAGCTAAAACAGTGAGGTTAGTGAAAGAGAATTAAGTGCTGCTCGCTGTGGAAGACACATATCACAGCTGACATTATTTGAAATTTACAGAGGAATGATTAACAGATGGACAGCAGGTACAGATGCAAAGATCGGTCTGTCATAGCAAAGAAACAGTGCCTAATACTGAACCCACAGTCATACATGAAATATATACACATTTTTAAAGTGCTTAAATTTACAAGCATCTAAAAATTAATCCAATTTGATTAAATTAATTTCTGGCAACACTGTTAGGAAGAATGAAGAACAGAAGGAACTCTTAGAGACTTTTGCTCTTATGAATATTGGTGCACTGTGGGGATATGACTGACAATTTGGAAGAAGGTAGAAAATAAAAAGGACATATCATATAAACATAAAGGTTTCTATTTTGAAGCATGAATTCTGCAAAAGATGCTCATGAAACTTGGTTAATATTAGCAAAGATGTAGGAAATAATGCCAAAAGTCATTGGTAAAGAGATAATAATTTATTTCTTTGGAATACTGTCCAGAATGGAAGATAACCTAAATGTTAGCTGTGTTTATCAACCCAGGTGAATATCACAGCACAATGAATACCTGAACCAGTGAATAAATAGGAGGAATGCTGAGTGCAGAATAATCTTTGCATAAAATTGAGTCGGTATAACTTAATCCTTTGTGTCTTGATAGTGTGAAATTTATACAGAGATGAGTGAATAGTGATGAGCCAGGTAGTATGACCAACAGTATGACCAACAACATACCAACATAGTATGACTATGGTTAGCATAGTCTTAATTTTCCATTAGGATTTAATATATTTTTCATTTAAGAGCACCATATTTTATTTCTCTCATTTTTTGCTGCTTAATACACATGGTACAAGCCTGCTTTCTACTCTCATGACTCAAATCTAAGCATTCTCCATTTCTTTTTGCTGAGCTCCTCCCTTTCATATTCTGCGGTGGTACCATCTGCTCCCAGTGTGTCAGCTGTCAGCTTTATAACAATATCTTTCAAATCTGTATCTCCAATCAAACTCACTCCCTCACTAATTCCACATTTCCAGTTTCCTATTGGGCTCAACCAGCTGGGTGTCCTACTGGCAACTGGAAGAGCAGTGATTAAATTGCACTAGGATCAAGCAAGGTTCGGGCAAAGCTCATGGAGCATCACCACACTTAGCAAAAATGATGTGGAAATCTTTCTATGTACATTGTTTCCTGTAGCTGAAGTGATCCTAAGAACTGTGTGATCTTTACCTATAGGCTATAAATTATTGTACTTATAAATACTTGACTTCAAAATGGGAGGAAGGATCTCTGAAGAGGAAAATTTGAATTTGAATTTTAAATGGGATAAAACAGAATTATGATCGCATTCCAAGTAGTCTGAAACAATTCCAAGTTCATTGAATATGTGTGCTTGTTTGAAAAAGTTCAAAGGAGAACTTATTCCATTGTAGTCTGGTATCCTGGTTTGGTATCACTAACCAAGAGGAAGCTGAACATGTCAGTGCCCATCACTTTTCATTCTATCCTACTCATCTTCACTTGTTTCTTCTAATTCCCTCTTTAACTCACTGAATTCTGACGTTTGCTGGTCTCCCATTTACTATATCTGGCCTTTGATAACTTTTTATGCCAAAATTCATCTCTATCTTCTTAATGTGCATTTTATTCACTTTCTGTTAGATATAATACCAATACTGTAGTTTTTTCAAAATTCTCTTTTTTTAAAAAAGTTTTTTCTCTGATTAAAATTCCTTTCTTACATAATCACTCTGCTCAGTATATCATATTCTTTCTCTTACTTTGCCATTTTATACATTATCTACTAAAGAAATGTGAGATTGAAGGAGATTTTAATTTTCTGTTCTCAAGAGCCAGTATAAAGATACTTTGTTCTAATAATATGTTCCATTTGTGGATTTCCATTTGTTGGTTTTGAAAAAAAAAAGATTAAAGAGACAAATAATTGCCAACTATCTAAGAATACTTCGTGTTTTGTATAAATATCAGTATAAACTGAACTAAGACAGAGGAGAATATAATGCTGCATGTCACAAAATGGAAGAGGCCAAAGCTCTCTCTTAAGTGTGCTGTGCATAGTTTCAGAAGTGTCCTCGAGTGGAATACCAATTTCTAAGTGTCTTTTTTTTACACTCTGTGTAGACACCTGAGTCTACTTCATGTCACTGTTTCTGCTCCAATGATACAATGATTCCACATACAAAATGTATTTTGGTTTTGTTGTTATGCTGTTGTTGTTTTGCCACAATCAAAAAATACCACAGAGTTTTGTATTATGAGTGAGATGACATAATGAAAACATTAAACCTAAAACATGAGATTCTTCTTTTGAGAAAATTCAGTGGTTAAAACCAGATGAGTATCAAGAAGGTGAAGTTTTGGAGGAAAATGAGAGAAAAAAGTGTTTTCCTGATGTATACAATTAGTGACCATAGCTATGCAGTTGCAGAAAGTTTGAAGACACTACTATTGACGGTAATGTGGAAAATAAAAAAAGATACCCTATAAACTCAATAGGCTTTTCAAAGGTCTCCTTTGCTTATGGCAAAGTAGTACTCCATTGTATGTAAATACCACATATTCTTTATCCATCCATTCATGTGTTGATGGACATATGGGCTGTTTCCTAGGTTTAGCTATTACAAATTGTGCTGCCATAAACATGGTTATCCATGTAATGGATGTACCTCAAGACCATAATCTTAAGTGAAGCAAATCAGACACACAAGTTTAAATAGCACATTGTTTCTCTTTGTGAAAAGCCCAGTGTAAATAAGAAGCAAAATGGAGAAAGCAGGAAGAACTTGTTCAAGTAAGGGAACAAGAGTTGGGAGGAAAATCAAGGAAGGTAAAAGGGGTTTAAAGGAAAAAAATAATTGAAGGTAAAAAATGGAAATAGAGCTTTTGTAAATGGGGAAGGAAGAAAGATTGGAGGGAAGAGAGTGGAAGGGGTCAGAAATGAATTAAGATGTGCTATGTACATGTTCAAATCCCGCATGACGAATGTTATCTTTCTGTACTGCACACACATAGTAATAAAAAAGAAATACTCATAAAGAAGAGAATGAACTTTTTAGGTGGAGCAGGAATTTTGAGGACATGTACATGGCTAAGGCCATCTTTTCTAGGAGTGAAATGTTTTTAAAGTAATGGCAGAGATCAGAGACTGCCAGGAAAACACAGCCTCAGGAACACAGGGTATGGGTAGCTGGGAAGTCCTTGGTAAAGACTGCAGAAAGATTTTAGTTCCTTAAAGTTCTACAAAAAAAATCCATAGGATTTATCTAACAGCGCACCCCACTGAGACTCCTAGCCACACAACAGTCCTAGAATCTCAAACACTGCTTCACCACTTCCTCCCGGACTTCCTGCACAGAGAAGTGTCTCTCTGAGGCACTTGTGAATGTGCATTCTGTCCAGTCATGGAATACACATTCTTAAGCAAGAAATGTACCAAAATTTTAAAAGAATATTTTCCTCTTTGACTGAAAGAGACAAGTAGAAGTCAAAATGAAAAGAGAGCCTTTGAATCTCTAAATTTTTTCACAGAGAAAAGAGGTTAAAATTATTTAATTGAAGAGAGGAGGATTTTGGCAGAAACAAATGTGAATCTGTGGGGTAAAAAAACACTATGAGACAAATTTCAGAGCTAAATAAAACCACACCTAAGGAAGGACTTGGCCCTAATCAAGAAACTGACTCCATACACTCAGGTAAGTTTCAGATTTGCTAAAAACAAGTGACTGAACACCTGCTATTCCCTGCTGAGTTTCAGAGCCCACTGTACGTTGACTGCTAATAAGGAGAAAGAAAGCACACCAGACAGATGTCCTGGTAAACTCCTATAATCCCAGCACTGTAGGCGGCTGAGGCAGGAGAACCAGAAATTTGAGCCTAGCCTGGGCAATTTACTGATTTATCAAGACACTCTTAGAAAATAAAAGGCCTGAAGATATAGATTAGGGTCATGGCCTTGAGTTCAAGCCACATTATCTTAACTCAGGAGAGAGAGAGAGAGAGAGAGAGAGAGAGAGAGAGAGAGAGAATACCAAGAAACTCTGGCAAATATGAACATATCTACAATGTTCACTCTGAATATCAGATCCCTAAATACATGAATATAAAATCATTTTTATTATCCACCACTACATTCTCAGGATGTTTGACATAAAGCAGTTATCAAAAACCACTCACATTGTCTTTCCCTTTATCTTCTGATTTCCACTGTATTCATAGATAAAGACAACTGTAGAAACAAAAAGAAAATAGATTTTTTAAAGCAATGTAGATAAAAGGACCTACTTCAAATTCACTCAGCATTTCAAGATTGGAAAAAAAAAAAAACAGAAAGAAAGGACCAATGAAAGAGAAACATTTCTTAAAACATAGTAACTGTTGACCCTTTATCCTGAATCAGTATAATACCCCTAAGGGACAGACACAGACAGGAGGGTCCCTCCATCATAGATAGCACAGTGGAGATTCATAGATGGAGCAAAGCCAAGCTTCCAGCTTGGTTATGTTTGACTATCAGGTTTTGACTTGTTCCCTTTACCAAAATACTAACATGCAGGGAGACTGCTGCCTAAGACATCGCTGAGACCATGGGAATTCTGTGTCAGTAAGAAAACTGCATTTAGAAAAAAATATCTCCTACTTGTCAATGTGGAGTAGTAGTCATGGGGGGAGGAATTTAAAGAACCTCAACTTCAGAAAACAGGATTCTCAGATCTCATACTCAGAGGGTGGAAGTGAGCGGCCTTGCGAAATTAAACACGGTCCAAGTCTCTGATTTTATTCTTGAGTCGGTGAAATAGAATTGCTCTAAGCTGTTGTTATTGATTTTTTTGTTCATTCCTTAAAATTTAACTCATGTTGGTTAATGTCACACCTTGGAATGTTCTGAGCAGGTTGTATTTCACCAGGGATCAGTTTACAGCTCATGGTTTCTTACTTTTCTTTTAACTATAACCCAATTAAAATAATTAGTATATGTGTTTTCTTATAATTATGCTTTTCTGGGGCATTACCCCCTGAGGATGCCTGGCTCCGCAGTCCAGGCAGCCCCGGAGGCTCCTGCGGGAGGCCACAGGGACAATGAGGGACGGAGCCAGCAGAGGGGCTTCCGAGCTTGCCTGCAGTGAGCAAAACTGCAAAGTGCACCGTCAATGGTAGATGACAAGGAGCAACAGATACTGAAGATCACAGGAAGACATGCTCAGGGAAGGTTGGTACGGACCAAAATATGGCAGGAAGCAATGCAGGAATGCCAGGAAAGTGCAAAGCAGAGCCCCAGACACCTCAGGCTTTCGGACCTCAGAAGCTGTGCAGCTGCCTCTCCCTGGGTCTCTGGGAAAGACCTACAGGAAGGACCTGCAGGGTGCTGCATCAACCCAAGGCTTTCTAGTGTGCAAGGCTTGTCTAGGCTTCATTCTGATTTCACCATAGGCATGAGATGAAGTCTATATTTATGAACGTTTGATAAGTTTCGAGTGGGAAGGAGTTACTAAAGGTCATGGAGAGAGATCTAACATGCATGTGCTCTGACCTGGATTATAGACATTTCTAGGCTCTCTGTTATTTTGCTTTTCACCTTCCTTAGAACAATGGACAGAGAATTGGCCCTGGGGTGCTCCCCAAACTCAAACGGGTGGAGGGGAATTTTGTTCCCAGCCCCCACTGTGCTACCTGCACCAATCCCACCTCTCTCCCGGTAGGAAAAGCTTCTTATGCTAGCGGCAGCATAGACAGACTGAGAAGAACCTTGAGAACAGTCACACAGATACCACAATAGAAATGAGGATAAACTGCTGATCTTTCTACCTCTCCTAACCTTTTCCTTTGCCAGGAACAGTAATTTATTCATGAAGGAAATAGGGCCAGGCCCAAAAGACTGCTTGATTTAGACCAGTTTTGTCTTCTGGCTCTGCTTAGAAACTTCTGGTTGTCTTAGTGTCTTAGCTTTAAATTGAAAATACATCTGCCAGTTTCTTTTTCTTTTCTGGGAGTTTTAGATAGTCCAATTAATGTTGTTACAGTAGAAAATAAATCTCTATGATTCTAGGCTTATTAAAATTCCTAGATATCAGAGAGATTTGATAGTGATGCGCCCACCCACATTGAAGCAATCACAGAAACATCAGCTACATCAATTTTATTCAAGGACCCCACATGTAAAGCATCCAGTCAAGAAAACCATGAAGCTGATTTGAGACTATCCAACCTGTCAGTGGCGAAGTGGCCTTTCTGTGCAGAGAGAATGACAGGTGATAATTAACTCAAATTGTAATTATGTCACCACCTATCCTGAGCAAAGCTTATGTTACGTAGGACTTAAAGTGATTCATGAGGTATTTGGAAAATATAATAGTCTATGCAGTCTGAGCCCAGGAATTCAACCTGGGGCTTAAAATGATAATTTAAAAAATTGCTCCATAGTCAATAATGGTCTTCGAAAGAATAAGAAGATCCTTTAATAATGAATATCTTAATATTTATAGCTTCATTAAAATTTTTATTTATTGATATTAGCATTATCTAATTAATTACCTAATGAAAATATGTAGTCATAACATTTTGAAATGACCTCAACTTTGTTCAGCATGAAGTTCATGACATCATCTAGTTAATGAGAGAATTCCCAGAGAATGCAAAAGCAATATAAATACTCACATTTTTAAAACTGTCCAGAAAAAAGACTAGATACATAGATGGTACATAGGTAGGCAGAAACATAGATAGATAGATAGATAGATAGATAGATAGATAGATAGATAGATAGATAGGCTTAGATCTAAAATGGGCTTCTAATGTCTCATGTTTAAAAGGTGATTAAATTGTGAACACAATAGCCTCATCAATCGATTTATCCTTGATGAATCTAGAAGCGAATGTGCTGTCAGGAGTCGGACCTGTTGGAGGTGGGTCACTGTAGGGCATGAACTAAAAGTGTGCATTCTTGTCCAGTTCCTCCTTCTCTCTTCCTCTTCCTCATTCCTGGCTGCCATGCAGTAAACTACTTTTCTCTCCCATGCCCTTCTGCTCTGCCATTCCTGCCTTGTATGAGGCAACCATGAACTAAATCCACTAAAACTGTGGGCTAAAATAGGCCTCTACTCTTTTGGTTAAAGGAAAGTTGCAGCAGTGATGGGAAAATTAGTCAAATAATCAGAATCAGCAGTTTGGCCACAACCCGCTCCCCAAATGCACTGTGAGGCTGAGGAGTTTCTGGAAACTGCACATCTAGACCTGTGCAAAAATGGTCCATGGGTGAGTTGCTGAGGGTAACGAGAAAGGTAAATTTATGGGGAAAGTGAATAATTTTTTCTTATATAGTATAAATGTAGGTACCACATCTATGACACAGTTGCTACCGTGGTGTTTGCATAGCAATTTTGATGGCTTTAGTTAACCTTTATTTTACAATTCCGGAGATACTTGCAGTAAATGCTCTCTATTACCTATCTGCCTGTGTTGTCCGTCCAGATTTCTGAAGGAGAAATGGCTGCATTTGCTTAAGATTTGCATATGTTCGCAAGTTGATATGTATGGCATGGAAAGGGGACAGTTACAGTCTTCTAGAAAACTATGTGTTTTCTCCACCTTTGAATACACTAGGACCCAAAGAATCCAATAAGACTTTTATTCTGCCAAGCATTTGCTCAATGTAGATGCCTGAACTTCAATTCCTGCTTGAATACTTGGTTACAACGTTAAGAGGGAAGCAGAAGTCCATGTCAAATCTGGAGTTGAGAAGCAGAGGTAAGATTCTGAATTTTAAAGTTCAGGTGCTCCTCATCCTACTTCTTTTTTCTTTTTTCTTTTTTGTACAGGGGATTGAATTTAGGACCTTGCACTTGCAAGGCAGGTGGCAGCAGCACTGAGCTAAATCCCTGGCCAGTCCTCATCCTACTTCTAAAACTAGTTTTTTCAAACTAGAGTGTAAGATTATTGAAAATAAATTAGAAATGGTGTGATCATATTTAGCAACATATTTACAAAAGTTTATGTAAAAAAAGCTAAAAATCAGTTGCCTATAAAATATCATTGTAAGAAATAAAGCACAAATGTATATTATAATTCAAGTGCTACCCTATTATATATAACATGAAAAACTTTTAAAGTTTGAAATTAACTTCATTTCAAAAAATATTTATTAAAAATTCTATCATACTGCATGATTATTTCAATAGTACAGTTTAATAATTTTCAACATGCACAGAATACACAGTAGAGTATGTTGAATTTTTGTGCAAATTTCACTGATTCTTAGTAGTTACTATGCTTTTGCTAGTCCCATCCATTTCACATATTCCCTGTAAATCAATCATTAGATGTAGAGGTGGGATTCAGTTTAGTTTCAAGTAGGTATTATTTTGTATTTTGTAAAGAATTTATCTAGAAACATATAGCATCATTGCACCCCATCCTAAAGAGATTAATCAGTGCCTTCTTAGGCTTTTTGTTCAATCTCCCTATTATAAATTTCTCTATTTTCTACCTAAAGATGTCTTATCAACATTAAAGATTTTTACCTGTATGTATTTTTTTTTTTGTACTGGGGATCAAACTCCGGTCTTTGCGCTTGCGCAGCAGGCGGCGAAACCACTGAGCTAAACCCCTAGCCCCCTATATGCATTATTAATCTGGAGAAGACGGAATGGTAATCTTTGAACTTCATAAATGTTCTATGTTTATTACAAATAATTATTTTATGAAGTGAAAATTTCCCTCACCAGCACATTTAGGGATTAAATTTTATTTACGAGAAATCCTGGATGAATGATTGGTTCCTCTCCCTTTTAAGTCAATTTTCAGATAAAGAATCTAGTGGTTAAACAGCAGAATTGGATGACTGAAATATTTTAAATTTTATATTGCCATTGTACACCTTAGGAGTGTTATTGTTCCAGTAGTCATTGAATAGAAAAACACATGTTTACTCCTGCAATTCTCAATTTTTCTTTGATTACAATAACTATGGGTTTCCCATGGGATCTACTGGGAAATAGGGTCCTCAACTGGTCATAAGAGATTTCTGAGGAAACCATCAAAGAAACTTGGACATAAATATAACAAATTTTCTTCTGACCAATCACAAGTCCATTCTGATAGGTTAGAGTCATTTTTCTTGGAGGCCATAATCCACATCATCAGATAGAACACTCTTATCTGCAATAGAGACACGGAAATTTATTAGTAGCTTACAAGTTTGTAGAGACAATGAATATTATTGTGAGCAATTAGCATATTTGCAGCTAAAGGAAAGAACAATAATGTGAATGACAGAACACAGGTACTAAAATATGAATACCTATCATCTAACAGGAGATTGAATGGCATCCTATGCAGGTAGAGCAAGTTGTAATGACCTGCTACAGAATGAAATATAAAAGCAATTTAAATGTTCTTTCCCTAAAAGGATCTTACCTCTTGAAATTAGTCAACTATGGAACATTCAACTCAGTGTATTCTTTTAACGAGTCGGAATATGTATGTTATATATGATTCATGCATATGATTATGTTTGAAGTTCTACTAATAAATATTTATTTTAGTATCCTATAATTTACCAAAAAACAGAGTAATTTTCATTTGAAGCAACTTAAAGTCATAGTTAGGTTACAATTTCCAGCAATCAGGACCATGAACAACTGTCTCATTTGCTATGTCTGAGTGAAGAATTTTTGCTTCCTTGAAGAGCACAAATGCTAACCTTGAATGTGCTTCACTCAAGATTTTCTTTGCCTTATCACGTTGTGAGGTTTATTTTAAGCACAGATTCACTCTATGTCTTGGTCCACAGTGATCAGCACTTTCTGCTCTTTTCTGTAATTCAGCATAACATTCAGCAGCACTTCTGGCTTCCTCAGGGGGCAGGAGAGGGACAGAGAGGACACTGTCATCACCAGAAAGCTACTCCAAAAACAGACATTTCAGCTAAAATCTTTTTTGTTGCATTTCACATTTTGACACAGAGTTTTTGTGTGCAAAAATAGTGAGATTATAAAAGCATATCTGAGCTTGATTAGATGCTTGTATTATTTTTGATTATGCACTTGTATTGTTTCTATGGCTGGTAAGGGGCAAAGGGAGAAAGTTTAAAGCCAAGTGATGCTCCACAAATCTGACCTTGTCGCCTTCTCTCAGGATATTTTGAAAAAATTAAGAAGTGTCCTCTTCAGCTTGGTATTAGACATGCATGGAAACACTGTCAATGCTGAAAAGTGTGTTAGATATATTCAAAGTAATTACTTTTTTCTTCCTATCTCTAAATAAATTCCTAATTCTTTGACACTAAGATCTCCTGTTCTTATTTTGATAACTTTGGGTGTGAGTAGTCCAGCCCATCCCATAGCCCATTAAATTCAGAGACTTTATTATTTCTTAATTCCACACCAACATTGGTTGGAAAAACCTTCTTCTGGAAATGTTTATCACTACACAATTTAAAAAGGCACTGTTTCATCAGATGTACACAGATGGTGAGCATGTTTGTGTTTTAAATCTATACAAAACTTTATTTATTATAGTGTCTTTCTGTTAACAAGTTAGGAAATACTGTAAGCATATCCCTGTCATTTTCTCTTCAACTATGAATACAAATGCAGAATCCATGGTGAAGTTTGTGTGAAATGCATAAATTCACATTTTAAACTTGTAGGTATAAAGTGTTTTATGTGAAGTCAACTAAATTTGACCTACTAACAAAGCCACTAGTAATACTTTTGTCACTTTTGTGATCATTCTAAACATCCTGCTCAGCACATACTTTAGAGCAATGAATTTATTAATACTATAAGAGTTACTTTAGTGCATATTTTTGTATTAAATTAATGGCAGGTTCTGCCATTATAACAAATGTATGGCTATAACATTTTCCATATTTTTGGCTTTGAATTCTAAAACTAGTTTCAAGTATATACAGTCAAATAAATGTAAAGACTTATGTGCACAGATACACCAAGACACATACAAAAAATACACACTCAAGTGTACATTCACAGCTACTATATGCTTTGTTTTGCATATTTACCTGCTAAACTGACCCTGTTTTTGTCTTTGATTTCCTGCACAATTGATACACCTCATCATATATTAAACCTTGATTTTGTTTATATCAAAAATGATTTCAACTTACCTTTGAGAAATTTTTAATTTGACATATTAATTTTCTTTAATGTTGTACCATAGTGCCAAGAATGTGAATGATTTGGGTATTGTTTTTTTCCATAATTGAAAAATGAAAAATGATTGTGTCTAAGGACTGAGCATGGAATTTATAATCAATCTACTTCATTGTTCAGGAATGAAAAACAATAGATTTTATTTTATCACCTAGTCTATTTTATTAACATATCTTGAAATTAATATTGAGTAATATTTTTATAATACTGTTAAGTGCTATGATTTATTACTTCCTCATTTATATGGATAACTTAATATATTGGACAATATATTATGTATGTGTTAGTTAATCAACAATGTTTATATTGCTATGCTGTTTATTCATTAATCAAAAGTGAAATCAATAATTTATATTATAGAAACATTTTAGTAAAATTTTCAGTACAAAATTCTTATTCAACTTAGGTGAGGGATCATTAGAAATAATAAAAATTGAATGATTTTTTTGGATTGATCTTTAACTACAATCTTCAAGTGGAAAAATCACCTAATAGAGCCATATTTTTAATGAAAATTAAATAATCCAAATAGAGAATGTAGATCTGGGGCAAACTATGAAATCCTTAGTATATCTATTCATAGATTAGTTCTGTGAAAACAGGTGGCTTTCTGAAAATTATTTGTTACAAATCTTCAAGTCCTCCTGAATTCACTGAGACACAAATTTAGCAAATGGTTAAAGAAATGCCAGGTAAATTTCAAAATCAAATTTACAACGCTGAATGCCAGCAAAATGTACTAACCTAATGCTTATGATTTAAAAGAAAAATAATATCTTCATGCAGCAATGATCATATCCATGGCAACTATGATTAGCTTAATTTGGTTACATGATGCAACATCATTTTGAAGATTTTGTATCAATTATGGTTAAAAAATCTCAAGAGTAAAATATCGTTTATTATTAAGATAATAATTTTATATTAAGTATTTCTATTTTGTGTAATTTTTACAAGAAAATACTCTTGAAATAAAAATATTTTAAATCTATTGTATTTAAATTAGTGACATAATGAAATAAATTCCTAGAAAATTAGCTTAGCAGGACTACAATTTCTCATAAAATTACATCTTGCAAGTTAATTTTTTTCATTTGTGAAATTCCCTAAATTGTTGAATTTAACTAAATTTTTCATGGAGGGGGGGAATGTACTCAGAACATGACCCTGCAGTAGTGTTGCTGTAAACAGGAGATTCATAATAAGTAAAAAGAAAGTTTCATTGACAATTCTTCTACTGTCTAATGATTTAAATATTGTGAAAGCTAAATGTTTTGAGTGAATTAAATGAGACTCATACATGTGTAAGTGTTGTCGCTGTCACCACAAACAGAGGTGACACTGTCTGTCAGCCTGCAGACTCCCTCACAGTCAATCCCAGTCCACTCCTGCTGTCCTCAAAGGCTGCACACATTGACCCGCTGGCAGTCACAGCACAGCGCTGTGCCATGGTGGAATTCCATGTGAGTGAAATAGCATAGCAAATGATTTCCTTGGTCATTTTTTTTTTTTTGGCTCAAAATAACTTTGATATTCAAATGCACATTTTTGAGTGCATTAGCAAACATTTTCTCTTTTATTACTGACTGAAGTTTCATTCCATGCTATAACATATTTATCCACTTTCTGTTGATGGATATTTAGTTGTCCAATCCAGAATGAACAATTTGAAATTTATCAGTCTACTAATAAACTAAATTTTCATTTTTATTGCAAATATTTGCCCTGTAATTGCGGAAACAGAGTAAATCCACATTTTACTGTTACAAAGGTACCAGATTATATTCCTCAGTGTTTGTGCAAATCTACACTCATAATCAGTGAAGCTAAACTCCAGTTGCTTCATTTTAAAGGCCAATATTGTGTGTTGTCCGACTTTAATTTTGGACATTTTGATTGATGTAAAATAATATTTGTTTGTAGCTTTAATTTATTTACAGATGACTAATGAATTAAGTACTCTTCAAACACTTTTGAATGTATTTTTATGATGTGGCCCTTCCTATTTGTCTATATTTTATATAATTTTTCATTTTAATATTGACTTGTACATGATCCAAATATCACCTGGATTGAAAATGTGTCATACATTTATTGCAAACATTTTTTTCTAGTCTGTAATTTGCTTTTCATTTTCTTAAGATATTTTTGTCTGGTAGTATAATATAAAATGGCAAGATGGTATAATATAAATACTATACAATATCCAGCACAATTTATAATAGATAATTCTTGTAATCAGCCTATATATCCATAGACAGTTGAATGAATAAAGAAAATGTGGTATTTACACAAAATGGAGAGGGGTACTCTGCTATAATGAAAAATAAATTTGAGTCATTTGTGGGAAAATGGATGCACCAATGTGAAGTGAAGCAATTCACACACACAAGCTTAAATATAACAAACATGACATGGATTTTTTAATATGAAAAGTCCAAAATTTAAATAAAGAGCAAAATAAAAGATAACAGGGAGTAGAGTGATTAATCTTTCTCAATTCAGAAGTGGATCAAGAGAAGGAGCGTGGCTGGGCAGCATTTGCTGTGAATTCAAGGCCGGTCCAGGCTACATGATGAATTTGAAGCCAGCCTGAACTACATAGCAAGATCTTGTCTCAAAAAGAGGAAGATGGGGGGAGAGGAGCAGGAGGGAAGAGATGGAAAGGGGATTAAGAGAGGAATTAAGATGCATTACATGCATGTATCAACTCCACACAAGGAATGTAAACACGTTCTGCAAACTTGTACTAGTAAAATAAAACACAATGTCTAAGTAAACATAAGAAAATATAAACGATTACCCATGATCCAAAAGAAGACAGTAAAATAAAGCACAGGAAAAAGTAGAATGAATAAAAAGTACAACTTACACAAAAATTCAAATATCTTTGTGATTAGAGTCAATACATGTGGACGTTTATTTTTACTTAAATAGCAGAGATTGCATGATGAGGTGATACAGATACATGTACACTCCAGGATCTGTCAGGCTAGGCACACATGAATAGTTAATGTGAGGAAATATAATTGGATAAATACTAATGAAAGAAAGCCTGTTAAAACAGAATGCCCACTTTCTTTGTAGCCAGAGTATGAATCACTTCTTTGTAAATTTAAAAACCCTGGAAATCAAAATTCTGAAACTAAAATCGGTTTTATAAGGGTAGTAAAGTGAAGCAGATAAACCGAATACAAAGTCACGTCAACAAGATAACAGCAGTCCTGGGGCTGGCAGAACCCCGCAGAGGTACAGCGCATGCGCGGCACATGTGACCCCTCCTCACCCCACCCCCATCCATCCCTGCATCAGAAAATCAGCACAATAAGCAAACAAAACTTTCCCAGCAATGCTCACATCTGTCATAACAATGCACGTCAACATTTTACCCCCCCAATTAAAATCCAAAAAATTAACTATAGTGTCTAATTACACTAAAATAAAACTAACGTTTTGCTACTCTCTAAGGTGTAGCTAGAACACATTGACAAAGGGAGTTTCAAAGCATAAGAATGGAAAAATCTATAATATGAAAATAAATAAAATAAAGCTTGGAATATTAATTTAAGAAGGTATAAATAAAGAAGCACACAAGGAGATAGAAAGTATCATGTGGACTGATACAAAATATGATGTACAATGCAAATATCATAATCATAAAATTTATGAGCTGAACAACAGAACACTAAAAATTAATTAAGCAGAAAGTATTGGAAAGTCAGAGATATATTCAAAGCATACAAATGTACTTGATTTTAACACAACATTATCTGCCTATGTAACAAAAAATATGGAATAAATAAAGCTGTATAAGATTTGGAGATATCTAACTGAAGTGTTAGTTGAGTGAAAGCTAAAGAAATATGATGATAACTGAAGCTTTTTCTTTTATTTTTCATTTTCATTTTTTCTCTAAAAAGATATTTACATTGCAAGAAACTTTAGGGAATATGTGAAATAAGAGACAACAAGCCAAGAGGATCCCTTTTTAGTTATTGAAAACATATTTTTTCATTCACTATGGATAAAGGAGGATAGATTACCATTAATACAAACTTAGGTGTTTCATAATAAAATTCTAATAACACAGAGTTTAGCTGTAAAATGAAGTTTAAGTGTAACTTCATCTATACTATGTCCATCCAAAGTAAGAAATTTCTCAGCTTCTATGGACCATGAAGTTCATTGATAAAAATGTTAAAATCATTTTTATTAACAATTGCAATATAATCAAATGTGTATTTTCCCCAGGAACTCTCTATATTGAGACAATAACATGGCTGAATTATAGACCTTATCTTCCTTTAAACAAACATTGAATAATATACTATGAAAAGCTATTGATAAGACTTAAATTGTCAAGTAAATTCAGTTTGTTTGCTTATGTTTTTAAAATACATTTTAGACAAATCTGTATAGGGCTTATAATATATAGTAGCCTTTAAAAACACAGTGTCTTTTAGCATGGATTAACACATTTTGACACTATATTTTTGCACTTCATATTAAGTTTTATATTCTGCAATGTCCAATAGAAAAACTATTATAACAATTACTTATAGGGAAAGTTTCATTTTTTTGTCATATGTAAAATTATTCAGGCCTGAATGGAAGAGGGGATTCAGAGTCATTAGGTTTTCTGGGTCCAGTTCTCTTTTCTCTTGCTACTGTCCTTTGTGAAGAAAAAGAAAAGCTGCTGACCACTAGCCTTTAGATGTCTTTTTTATTACTTTATGTTTCTTAACAAAACTCAGAATATAAATCTGAGAAAATTTCCTTTTTAGGATTCACTTGCTTAAAGCCTGGGCTCCAAAGCAAGACTAAACAAAAACAAAACAAAAGAAATACAACAATTATTTTGACTCTTCTGGAATTCTTGGTTCCAATTGTGGCCTAGTATGAACTGATGTTCTTGAAATAGGAAGCCCTTGTGGGCTACTCAGAATTTTGAAAAGTAATCGGTACTGAGGAAAGAGTTTGCATAGTGTAAGTTTCAGAGCACTTTTTCTACCAAGAGAAGCAATTACAAAACTGTCAGAGATTGAATTAATTACCAGTTTGATGATTCAGCTCAAAGTTTTATTAAATGTGCTACTGTTTATGTATAGCTACAGACTGAATTGTACCTGGCCTCCAATGCATATCTTCCAGCCTTAAACTCCTTTATGACTATTTTGGAGACAGGGCCTTTGTAGACCTCAAACAAGGTTGGAAGAGTGGAACCCTAACCCAATGGGACTGGAGCCCTCATAAGAAGCAGTGACCTCAGAGAGCCTCTCCTCAGAATGCTCACATGAGAGAAAAGTCGTGCAAGAGTAAAGTGAGGCGGCAGCTCTCTGCAAACTAGGATGAGAGCCCTCATAAGGAACTGAATGGTCCTCTGCTTTTATCATGGAATTCAAATTTCCTGCACCTTTATCTAGGTAGTAACTGTATGTGACTTAGACTATCAAGTCTGGTATAATTTTAGGATAGCCCAAGGTACACATGTTCACGTGTGTTGGTGTGAGCATACATACAAATGTGTGTACAAGTGACATATAAGTAAATAAATTCTATTTCATTTAGAATAACAAAGTAATGTTGTGCATTGACTCTTCATTCTGTAACTTATATCTTCTTCAAATACTGTTGCATCACTGTATTTCAAATCTTGTATTTCTCATGGAGTTCTATGAGGAGATACCACAAATATGCAAGAGAGCTGGTTGACAAGTAATTATTACATTTCTATTTCAACAATTTTTAATCTTGTAAATGCTTGTGTTTTTATTTTTTCTATTTTGATCTCTTGTTAGGTTTGTTAAATAGTCACAAGAATATCTTAGGCAGTTCCCACACGTCCTTCATTCAGTCTTCCACAGTGTTTCTGCCTTACATAACTACAGCTCTGTTATCAAAACCAAAAAGTCTGTAAAATTTAGTATGAACAGCACATATTTATTGAATGTGTGGATGCTAACTCAACTCAGTTTTATATTAAAAACTGATCTATATTAATACATGCTGCTTTTTAATTATGAAATATTTGTGCCCAGTATGTAGTTTATTTCATTTTGTTTTATGTTTTCTACATTTTTGTCATTTCCTTTTCTGAAAACTGCATATAATCTTGCTTTTGGCACTGTAGACACTTTAATTAACAGACTGTGAGATCATAAACAAGGAATTATGACATCTTAACTGCAATCAAACAGCAGGAGAGTAAAATATCTGCTCAACATGACATATTTAACAATTAGCCATTCAAAAGAGGACATAAGGATACAAATTTAACTAATGCACTTTCAGAATGCATATGTGATTTACACGACTTTATTGAAACTACTATAAAGGTTAAGAAATCTTTCCTGCTTTGATTTTCTAAGCATTGTCAGAGAGAAAACACAAAAACATGGTAATGCTACCATTTGTAGTTTACAGTTACCCAGAACACTGTTATCATTATAGCTAATTTTAGCCTTTTAGTAGTAGTACCAGAAACTTGAATAAAACTACAATCTCTGTGTAATATCAGTTTCATAAAGGAATATGGACAGTCTACCTTCTGCTACCATTTATATCATCATGCGAAATAGACATTGGCCTGCTGAATCAAGGCATCTTATTCCAGCTATGCTAGACATCCAGGTTCCTGTCTTCTCTATGAATTTGAAGTAAGATATAACCACTGTGAAAAGAGTAATGACTAGCAGTGGCACCAGTCAATGCTCAAGAGAAAAGGAAGCTGGAAATCCATACTTTCATGCACTAGAGATTTTGTAATTACATATTTTATGCTAATTAAATTATGTAAGGTACTAATCTGAAAAGTAATTGAGCAAAGGTTTAAAATTGTTGAGTAGTATTTTATTACTCATATATTTTCTGTGATATTTAAATGAACTCATTGCTTCCTTAAATGCTTCAATTGTATAGATAACAAATTTCATTCTTAAATGCAAAGAGTATTTTTTAATGTGGTCTTAATTCCTTGATTTTAGCTTTGAGTCCACTCCAGCAATAGACTGGACCTTTACTATGAGTTACTGTAGATATTTGATTAAAACTCTCAAATTATTGTTAATTTAAGGAATTCTGTTGCATCTCTGAAATATTTCACTGAATTCATATGCCATGCTCATTTTTCGTAGTCAGATCTTTTACTGGTTGGCAGAAATAACATATGCCTTTTTGAAACAATTAATGAGCAGTAGTTAAATAAATATATTTGATCAATATATAGCTTTAAATATGTGAAGCACTTTACTGAAGAATGCAAGTTGCCAAGGACGTAGCATGTAAGCTGGTAACTGTCAGTCCATGGAGCTGATATACTAAGCCTTGGGAGTGGTATTTCCCTGTGAAGTGATAAAATTATAATAAAACATTTATATTCACATCATAGTTTAACTGTACAATATAGAATAAGTAGCCAGTCAAAAAGCATACAAAATAACCTGATAGTTGAGGAAAAACTTCAAAACTCTTTGTTAAAATACATGAAAAGATGGTGCCTTCTTTCAAGCCTGACACTTGGGTTTCTATTTTGAGTTTTCCTTAAAGGAGAGGTCATGCATCATGGAATAATAACATCAGCTTCAACACTGGGATGAGGATAAACAGAATCTGCTCTGTCCAGTTTTATTATGCACCAAAGACTCCGATTTTTCTCCTTTTGGATCCTAGCTATAGAGTAAATGTCATGGAAAGAGTTGAAAAATCAAACCAAATATATCACCTTTCATGGAATGCCTATTGGCATACTGGAAAGAAAATATAAGTAAGTGAACATACATGTAAACCCCAAATCCATCTAATTGTTCAACAAGAGCATGATGCTAATCAATATTAATTATTACAGCTACAGGGAGTCTTCGGGTTTCGGCTGTTTAATATGCCCAAGTCACTGACCAGCGGTGCTCGGCTCTACTGCATTATTTTATTCAATTATAAATATAGTTACAGTTTGGGGGCAACTATTGAAAATTAGCAAATCTATAGTGTATTTGGAACAAAGTTTTGGAGGCAGGTTAATGAAACCCATAGAGTATAATCAATACAGGACAGCGGGAGTAGAGTTGTGCAGTGATCCTCAATCATACATTGCAGTGTAAGCTGTGAGACTTGTGTAATGCCTTCCATAAATCTTCACATTTTCAAAGTGTAAAAACAGTAATAATTTCTTCCTCTTGGAATGAAGAGCAACTGAAGTTGTGTACATTCACTTGATGGGAAAAGAAATGAGCAAAAACATACCTCTAATTTTTTATGTTTTCTCTCTTTTTAATTAAGTTTATTGGTGCATTTTAGGTATACATTCATCACATTCATCAGTGGGAATTTGTACCTGTACATGATATATCTTGGTTCTTATTTTTTTCCATTCCCCTGCCCTCCCTTCAACCCCTCCACCACTCCCTATTTACATAAGCTTTGTTTCCATTTTTTTCATCTTTTCTCATTTTTTTCTTTCCTTCCTTTCATTTCCCCGGCCTCCCTTTCCTAGTTCCCCTTCCCCTTAACCTTTTCTGAGTGATACACTATACTGGTGGGTACATAGTTGATTATTCTTTATTTAGTCATTCTTCTATCCACCTTCATAACCATTTTTCATTATATTTTTCTTCTTTTATTTTTATGTTGCTTTCCTCATTGCCAATATCAGATCTTTCCCCTAAAACCCATGGCTTGTAAATGTGACTGACACCCCACAGCACTTTAAACCTCAAAGAAGAGAATGTTACTATTGCTATCAGTAGCAAAAGCAAAAAATTGACTCCATCGTAGTGTGTGAGAAACTTTATCATGCCTTCACTCGATTTGGCTGATCTCAAAAAGGTGGAATTTTGCATGCTGAGAGACATGATAAAGTGGCTGGGAACATGTCTGTTTGTCACAGCTTCTGGAGAGAGCTGTTGCTGGTATCAGATAAGCAGAGGCCAAGGATATTGCTGAGTATCTTACAATGCATGGGTTAGGCCCACAGAAGCCAACTGCCCATCCTAAAGTGGCAATCTCCCAAAGGGGGAAACTCGGTTTAAATGGACTTTGACTTTCATGCTTTTCTGACATGCAACTACAGTGTTTATGAAATGTGACTAAACCTGCTTTCCCCAGTAGTTTTAGCTGTGACAACAGTAAGTTTTTTTTTCACTTTTATATTCCTGTCTTTATTTTCACTTTCTTAAGTCAATATCCTTTCTTTTTCTGCCAGCTTGGTCTCAAATTTTACTTCTAATTTGGCTTATTTTTTTAGAATAACTATGTGTTTAACAAATTCTTTCCTTACTCTGATGTGGCTTTTCATGTCACATTCTAAAAAGAAAATGTGATAAATATATATTTAAAAAGA
>NW_004624753.1:24233452-24251213 GCF_000247695.1 Heterocephalus glaber | reverse complement strand
AAAGAAAGCTAAATATCACATGGTTTCTGTGAGAAATCCCAAATGTAAATATTTTTAACAGAAGAACAAAAGATGGATGATGAGGAAAATTGGGTAGACTTTGTGGAAATGGAGAAGAATCTGGAGATGCAGAGGCAGGGAGGGCGGGAATGGTGAGGGAGAGACGACAATGAAGATGTGGTATGTGTGTGTATGGATTCCCGACAATGAATCCAATTATGAATTACAAACACATACTGATTAAACATATATAAAGTTAATAAAAGTAACAATATTTCAAAAAAATAAAATTTAAGTAGAACCTTCATGATATGCCTTACTTTAAAATTAGGGGTGCAATCATATTACACATAGATTTGTTATGGATATATGTATGTGTTAAATATAAGGAAATATAAAACACCTTTCTACTTTAGATACCAAAATTTGTACAGTAAGAGACTACTTAAAACTCTTCATTATTCTAGTGGAAAGCAATATGCACAATAAACGAATTACACAAAGTGTGAAGAACAAGGTCTGCTTATTTTTTATTATTTATTTATTTGATAATCGACTTATTTTTAAATTCACGTATTTTTTTCTCATAAAAAGTACTATTTAGGGAGGTGAAAAGCAAAATGATCTTTCCACTTAGGGTAGTATATGGATTTTGAGAAAATGACTGGTTTCCAATTGAAAAATAATCAGAGTGTTACAAAATGATCTGTCCTGAAGGCTAAGTGTTACAGCGTTCCGGAACCATTTTGAGAATACTAAGGCAGCGACTTCATTATCTTCCACTTCTCAAAAAGGGAAATTGTGAACATAAATCAAAAAGTAAAGTTTATCCTTGCTTATGTATTTCAATAAAGATATGTTTAGTTGTTTTGAGAAACATTTTTCAATTCAATGATCTTTGGCAGAAAAGAGAAAGCTATATTTGCTCTCCAATCAGTTTTTCACTTCTCATTTTTTTTATGGCAAAAAGTGCTCAAGCCTTCCAGCAAGAAAGCATGCAGGAAAAAAATCACAACATGCCCAACTCACTCTCACAAATGAGAAGGGGTCTGTGTCAAGGAACAACAGAATTCTTGAGGAGTTGTTGAGTGAAATTCATGAAGCATCATTCGCTTTGTCCTTAAGTCAATGAGGTCATTTTTGGCAAGGTCTGCATCATTGATTTGCTGTCCTTGTTGTCAAGGAAAGGATTACAAATCCATGTTTCAATTTTAAGGTCATCTGAGCAATAGGAACCTTCAACAATTTTTTCAGGGTTTCCAAGTATCTGCAGATTTTTGCCCACAGATAAATTAAATGCTAAAATTTGCATAGTTGTCTTTTTCAGGTAACTTTAATATAAAATGCTCAGACAAAAGCAGGATTCATAATGATGACTCATGGGTCCTTGGATTTTTAAGGGTTTTGCTCACTCTTACATCCTTTAAATGGAACACACTATGGATTTATTCTACATTTTCAATCTGTTCTGAAAATAGCTTTTTTGTATTTTGAGAAGAATGAAAGTTCTCTTGGGTTTTGAATAATTTTTCATGACATGCTCTTTTAACATAGCAAATCATATATGATTGGCAAGCTGTATTTTTCTCTTCAGTGTTTACAAATCCACTTGAAAATATTTTGTGGTTTATCTGATGGAGGTATGATTTCAAGGTATAAGAAAACAAACCAGAATCACACAATCCTCGTGGACCCGATGCCTGCCCTGCAGAAGCAGTGTGCCTTCACATAGTGCTGCAGTCTTCACAGAGCTCTCATGAAGCCTCATGAGTGAATGGGATGTCAAGAATTATTTCCCAGCTGAGTTTTTCTTTAACCAAAAACCAACCTCAATTTCAAGTTGACAACATTTTCAGCTACTAAGTAGGATGAAAGAAGTATTATCTTGATAGACACCACTAGTGTCATTTAATTTCATGCTGAGGAGTTATGGTACATTCATTTCTCTAATAATCACCATGCAAGGAGGAGAAAACAGTATATTGTATAGCAGGATGTTAAAGTAACTGAAATCATTTGTCAGGTACATGGGTTCTTTTGTGTGATTTCCCCTGTGGTTCATATCCACAAACAGGTTGTACATCTTGCTGCACTAAATGCCCCCTTGAATCATTTTCTGCTTTATAAATAATCATGAGCAAATATTTTGTGCCAAGACAGGTCTAAAGTTTTACAAATTGAAGACATATTAGCTTGATCTTTTATTTTCTTTCTCCTGTACTCTGATGAGTGTATAAAAATATTTTAATTTTTTTCCTGAGCTATATTTTATGCTATTATGGTCAATCAAAATAAAATAAAAATACATTTGATTTTAAGTATATCTATTTGCTTATGTATTTTTAGTGAGGGTTGTATTCTATATAAGAAAATATGTCATAAACACAAAGATACATTATATCTGTCTAATTATAATCTGTTGAACTATTTTAGATATACTAAATGGTAAAAGCGAAGAGTATGTTACATGATAAAGGACTGCACTATCCTGTATCACTGTAAATTTTATAGGAGCAAACCATACTCTGAAAACCTAAATTGAGGTTCCCAGGCAAGTTGAGGTTCCTAGGCCAGAAATCTAAATTTTGTATTCTCATGAAATCTCATTTCAACTATTGTGAGAAAATTATTTTTAAGATTATATGAATTATGAAAAAACTAACATATTTTAACAAATGGAAAGCAGACAAAGAAAATATAACTCGAGGTAGCTCTGAGATAGCTGATTCACAAACCAACAGGGCCAAAGAGAAGAAAATAACTGGATTTGCAATGGAACACACTCAAAAGATCAGGTGACTTTTAAGTAGGGGATAAGGTGACAGAAATAAGAAGGTTGGTTGGACTCTATTTACTGGCCAATTAGTTCTTTACATTTACAAACAGCAACTTGTTATAAAATTTCACCTTTGTCATCCCACCTGAGGTAGAGGGTTATTTTCTCTGTGATCAATTATAGTGCAAGTGTCCATATCTAAAACTATTTCTCCTCCCAGGTAAACATAAACAAATTTAGAAAAAAAATTATTATTTTAATTTTGAGATCCACATTGGTAATGCTATTGGTAAGAATGAATGAATAACGAGATAAAGTGAAGTCCTCTACAAATGTTAACGCTTGACAAAGCTTTAACAATTATTTCTTGAACAATAATTTGACACATTTTCTAATTTCTACCAAGCGTATGTTGAAGAAAACATGGACTTGCCAAAGTAAAGGTAATCATCATGCTTTTGAATTCTGTACAAATTGCTTGTATATTCATGGATATTACTGCATGCCATGGAAAACAGAGTTAACTGGCGATGCTAATAGGTTATTATGGAGACTTTGAACTTTAAGTCACTTGTACTTCTTGAACATTTATAGTATTAACAAACAAACTAAAATTGAATCTTAATACTGAGGTATATGTGATGTGGCTGGTTGAGATGTCTGAGAAGTTGCAGATTGAATGATATGCTCAACGAAAGGAAGTTTAATTTTTTACTATGTATGCAGCATTTGTCTACCAGAGAAGAGGCTTTTCTATTTATTATGCATGTTTGCTTTCTTAGTGGTGAAATGGGAAGAGAGATATGGGATTAGAAAGAAGCCAAGTTTACATGGTAATGAATGTATAAGAAGCCACTAATAGTCAAAGGAATTTATGTGTTAGCTGGTAATGAAGATCTCAGTAATGTCATTTTCTTCAGCATAATAAATCCCTTGAGCCAAAGTAAAATTAGATGTCAAGTGTCTCCAAAACTTTGTGGTTTGAAAGCAAACTGGAAAGAAGTTGTTTAGATCTTCAATAATCTGTGCACATTAAAAAGAAAAGACAACTGTCTTTCATGATCAAAGGAAACACCAGATTTTAGAAGCCATGTATGTTCTTAATTGATTTTATTCCCAAGGGAGTTCTGGTCTTTAAAAAATCAGGCATAGGCACTAAGCTACTTGCTATCTCTAATAATTTGCTCTTAGAAATGTGAACAAAATCTGTTGCAGAAGTGAGATAAGCAATTCAAAAAGACCTATCAAAAATTGAAAAAGGCTCCCATGGTGAAAAGATCTAAAGGAAGGTATTTGAGCAATTATTATTTTAATTTCAAAGTATATTAAAAATGAAGAATTTCACTTAAAATTCTATTTTTACTACTGTTTCATACATATAATTTAGTAAGGCCTTCTCTTATGCATACATATATACATATATTTTAATGATTAAGTCTTGAGTTGAATAATAGTATTTTATAGGAGTTAAGAACATAAGAAATACCATTAGTAGTTAAATCCATGATATATGTGCTAATATTTTGATTCTATGATTTAACCACATATATTTAGAAAGGCTATAAAATTTCTACTTCAGAGGACTAGAGATGTGACCTAATTATCTCCAATTTCACTTTAAATAGAAAATTACTTCTGATTTACATATATAAAGTTTATGTCAGTCTGTCAAAATTTGCTTTGAGGAGAACTGATTCCAAGAATCCAACCTTTCAGAAGAAAGGGACTTCCAAGATCATGTCATGCTTCCTGCTAGATTTTAGCAAAGAGGAAGACTAAAGATTAAACCTCAAAATATGGGAAAGAACAACCTGTAGTCAAAAAATCCAAGTCTGAAAAGAAATCTAGTGTTTTTCATTGCGACATTCCTCATTGTAAGAAAAAATATATGAACAAAGGTTGTTGGGAAATTATGGTGTATGTTTGAGTTAAGACATTTAATAAAGTAAAATATATGCTGCCATTAATTCCTCTCAATACACTCCTCATAAACTCTTTCCACTTTCTGAAGCAGTTCTGGAAGTCCTCCTTCATGGATGTCTGTAACTGTGCAATCCTGATTTCCTAGGTGGACTGAATGGATTCAAATCGTTTTCCTTTAGTGATCATTAGTATTTGGGGCATAGCCAGAAATCACATGGCATGAGATCCGGTGAGTAGGTAGATAAGGATGCAATGAAAGGTTTTCCTGAGCCTGCCTTTCCATCATAGCTCACTGTGCAGCAGCATTCACTGAATATTTTGCCACAACTTAGAAAGACACTTGTGAAAGGGGACTTCCAGAACTGCTTCAGGGGCAGAAATGATGGGGATAAATGTATTTAAGCAAGCAGGAGTACTTTGAAGGGTAATAATGAAAATGTGGCTTTTATGGAAATAAATTTTTAACCCACTAGATATTTATCTCCATTTGTATGCTTTAGCCAATATTTTAATGTTGTTTTATAGTGAGCCCGAGCTTTTCCCATCTAATGAATTGGCAAAAGGTATGGGCAAGAAAGATTGTACCTTAGAGTCAAAACAAACCTGATTGTTTAGCTCATTTTCCTTGAAAGTGGGAGTTCATGGTGTGTGTTCTCAGTGACACTTTTGACAAGTAATATTTGTATATGTGGAAGTGCATAGTAAGAAAATTTAAATCACTATTAGCCAAAATAAATACAGCCTTGCATCATTTAATATTTTGAGAACAGCAGCATTAGTTGATTTCACAGTTAGTGACACTAACACATACTTACAAAAACCTAGATGGGACAGGTCAACCTCCTGGTGTGGGGTCGAGGTAAACATGAGACATGGTGAGGCTGATGCTCAACTAACATGGCACCATGTTTCACCGCAATCTTTTTTTTTTTTGTCTAAATAGAAGAAATAGATTCTAAAACAAAGATTGAAAAGTGCCATAGAGCAAGAACATAAATCAGGTGTTACCATTGCAAAGTATCATGCCCTGTGTGTAACTGTGTCACTGGACTGCTATGATTGGGAGCAGTGACTGGGTTGTCACTGTGTGGTGGAGAATTTTCCAACTACTATGATCTTATGGACCTATCCTGGCATACATTGTCGGTCCCATGGTGACTGAGTTCTTCCCTGAAAAACTGTAGTAAGAAAGACAGTGAAATCAATGCCTAGTCAGCATGTAGGAGATCAAGATCATCTGATTACTAAGCATCTCATAATAGACTGGTGGAGAGAAGGGGTACCCCAGGGAAATCACAAGACAATGTATAGGTTGACAGACTTTTAGGTAAGTTGAAGAAGTCATTTCTTCCCAGGCCTCAGACAATTCCATTAAGCCTTCAAAACAGAATCCGCCGAACCAGAAGTTTCATCACGGAAAAGGTAACAGGGTCAAATCGATATTCTTTACATAAGCTACATTGGTCTGAAGTTTCTGAAGGAGAAACTCTGTCAAAGAAATGAAATATAAGAAACAATTCTGCCAGAATTGAAAGAGGCCCAGAGACAAGGAAAGTAAGCAACCCCTAGAAGTTAGAAAGGGCATGAAAAAGGATTCTTCCATAGAGATTCCTAAAAGGAACACGGCCCAGCTGACACCTTCATTTCAGCCCAGTGAGAACAGTTTGGATTGTTAATCTACAGAATTACAAGATATAAATTGGATCATTTCAAACCACTAATTTTGTGGTATTTTGTTACAGGAGCACTAAGAAACTAGATCAAATTTATATGTAAAAGAAAACCTATTTCTTCTAATTACTAAGAAAGCGATGCCTCCCATGACTGGGGATTATCTAATCCTTTTGGTTCTGTAGAAGTATTCTTCAACACTCTTTCAATTCTATTACTATGTGTCTACTAAAGTAGGCCCGCTATTCTTTTCTGATGAAACATCCCTTTCACCATTATTGAATGTTCATTTTGATATGTTTTAACAGTCCTTGGGTAAAAGCTTATCACATCTGACACTGATGCAGCCACTCCAGCTTCTGATGTTATTTGTGTGGTATTTTTGTTTTTCTGTTCTTTCACTTTCAACCTGTATGTTTCCATAGACAGCATATATTCTGAGTTTTTATTTTTTAAATTCAGTCCGAAAATGCTCACCCTTTATAGAGTGTTTATTACTTTTTAGAGCTAACATAATTAGTGATGTTTTTATCCATTCCTGTTTGGTTTCTCTTGTCCCAACTCTTTTCTAGACACTTCTTTTTCTTTGGTTATCTGTGGCCAGTTCTCACTTTCTGCAACATTCCTAGTATCTGAAAATCCTCACGGTCCATTTCTTACGGCACCCTTTTGACCTGATGATTCCCACCTCCCTTTTCCCACTTTCCCCTTTGCCTTCCCATTTTCTAGTTTGTAAATGGAATAAACACTATGATTTCACTGAACTTCCCCTACTGTTGATTTTCTGATGGCAGCTATTTTATTTCTTTGCATGTATCAGAGCACTTTTTCATTTCAATTATTTTATTTCACAATTTCAGAATTTCTAATTCATTTTACTTTTCCCATTTTCGTGCTGAGAATCCCTATATTTTTACTTATTAGCATGATAGATTGCTGGGTGTGGTGTGGCACACCTGCATTCCCAGCATCAGGAGTACAGCAAGTTTCAGCCCAGCCTGGGCAAATAGCAAACAAGCCAGACCCTCTCTCAAAGCAAGAAATAAAAAAACAGTTGAGAATGTAGTTCAGTGTGAAAGTCATGGGCTTAATCTTGAGCACTGAAAACAAAAATAAATAAAAGGAACAAATGGTCCAGCTCTCAAAGCCCTGAACATATATAAATAACCCTGTAGAGTGAAATCAATGGACAAAGAGATGACCCATGTCCATGACTGTTGGGGTTTAGTCCAAAATTGCCAAGACCCGGAATTAGCCTGCGGACCCACCTGGGGATTAATAAATAAAATAGGACTTTATTTCACTTTTTATATGTCTCTTTTCCATTAAAACTATGAAGTAGGAGGGAAAGGAGAGAAATGAAGAAAAAAGCAAACAATGAGGTAACCTAAATCCCTTTGTTTTCAAAACTTTATTTACAGATATTTTTCAGCAGAAATATTCATACTGTAATACTTACCCAGTTATTCAGTCAAAACTTGTGTTCTCCTTCAACAGTGATTATAATTAAATGTTACTTAGTAGTACTTAAATATTGAAAATAATTAGAATAAATCAACTCTCTGAATCACAGGCCTTACACCAAATAACTATTTAATATTAAGTAATTTTTAATATTTGATTTAATATCAAGACATACATCTGAAAAATAAAGGTAGTAGTACCTGTATCATTTTAATATAATTTCCTGTATATTTTGAATAATTATTTTTAAAATAAATTAATTAATTTCAATATTCATTTTTGTCCTTTCTATGAACATGAGACTAATATGTTTGTTTCTTCCCTTGTGCCTTCCTGAGCCATGAGAAAAACTGATATCATCATCTAATATGAATTAATATTATACCACTTTACTGATCATATGCGTATCATTCCAATAACCATATAAGAAACTGCCAGAAGGGAAATTCTGTTGATATCTGTCCACTCTTACTGTATCACTTTATCATCTTCTCTTTTCATTATAAGCCTGAATATGCATTTGTAATGTTTTTAACTAAATAACTCAATACTGATTTAAAGAATTTAAGAAAACAGAAAAAAGCTCTCTTATTTGCTGTATGCCCATTATCTTGTAACTGTACAAATCTAACTGTAGATCTGAATTTTCATCTGAAATAACGCCTTTCAGTCTGAAAAATTCCCCATATTTGTCTTAACATATGGGTCTGTTGAAACCTGTCTCTGATATTTAATGTTATGTTTGTAACGAACTCGGCACATCTAAATAAATGAGAAATGTTATGGGTTTTCAGGATAATTATATTCAGCTTAAAATACACATTGCATTTTTTGTATTTACAAATAAATTATATGGAATTATCAAGAACTAATAGTGTAGGAAATTTCTAATTTGTTCAGAAGGAGTTAAATACCAAGTTGATATATTGAGCACATAAATATTTATGAAATTAGTCATGGGAAGGGAAGCAAAGGAATTAGCTTTCTATTGATTGTGCCTAGTTATCTGTTATGTGTGTGACAACATGAAAATGGCCACAAGCTGCTTCTATTGATTTACTGTCCAATAAATAATTACAGTTCATTACTTATTGATCATGTACTTCAATATCATTTCACTTCTCTCTTACTTGTGGTATTGATGTCAGCTTTACAGGCTGAACGGTTTACACATAAAAAATTAAAATTCAGTTTGGAAAACAATGTGCACTGTCAAATAGACTCTGCCCTGACTTGACTATTTACATGTGAAAAAAAGATGGGTTATTTTTGCTACCAGAATCAACACTTCTAAATGTATGTGCACAGCTCACTAAATAGGCAGTAGAAGCTGTTTTGTCTAGTCACATCATGTCTTCAGTTGTCTCATGTTGAAACTCTCTACACCAAGCACCAAGTCAGGGAACAGGTAGTCAGGGTGCTCAGAGTCCAGACTGCAGATGGCCAAGGGCCCGGGAGCACTTTTTCAGGCCATTATTTGCATTGTTTCATTCCTCCTGATGTCCCTGTTGCTATTAGTGCAACAGACTCCTGGCACTTGTTATTGCCAAGACAATCGAAAAGACAGGGACTACATCTTCCTCTTGTTTTACCACAGCTATTAACAAATATCAGGAAATGTTGAGAAGATCCCTTGAGCCTGTTTCTCCCACGTGTGTTCCCCAGAACGAAGAACTTTAAAAGTCCATATTGGCTTAAGTATGGAGAATGGTTTTCATCCAAAGCACGGAAGATTATGTGTTCTTTCTACAAGGACCACCAGACCTAATGGAAAATAAATAAACATACCCACAGGCTTTCAGGTGCATTCTCCTTGCTTTTCTTGCAGATTAACTAATAAACATGAAAATAATTGAGAAATCTTAAAATAAGTCATGGATAAAATGAAAATTTTACTTTACCTGGTTTCTGTGGGCACTGAGCATCATGGAATCAAAGTGAATGTTTAGGTTCTAAGTTGACCTTATGGAGACATTTGATTTGGTTTTCATCCAATTCAGTTTGCAACTAGAATCATGGAGAGAATGGGGTTCATTAACCAAGGTACCATGCTTGTGTTAGCGTATTAAAACATTAGTCATTGTGCTGTGTGTGTGTCTGTGCTTTATTTGTGTAGAATATCATAACCATGGCTCCAAAGAAAGTTACTGATGCCAGCAGTAAAGCTAAGAGGAAAACTAAGAACCAAGATAGCTTTAAGAAAAAAATTATTATGAAATGTGTTAAAGTCCTGGAAAAATGTTTTTATAAGTGTAATTTTGGGGTCTGAGAACGAAGTATTTGGTGTTCCATTTCTTATGGGAAAATCATATTCAGTTCTCCAACTTCACAATGTTCAAATATGATTTGGAACGAATGGAGCTTGATAACCAAGGTTGTCACTTAGCATACATAGTATAAATCTGAATAATTTCAAAGACACAAATGTTAACAAGTGAAAAGCAAATAATATCTTTTTAATAAATCAATAAATAAAAGTATATGAAATTTAACATAATATTTTAAAATTTATTTACTCTCAACTAATTTGTACGTTTACTAGTAAAATTAAAAAATCAGCAAGAAACTTTTTTAAAACTACTGCATCTGCTTTTTGCTATCGTGCTTATAAGTGTCTTTTTTCATATGATGTAATGAAATAAAAGCAATTCTTAAAATAAGTGAGAATTGAGCTCAATGTCAAAAAAATACTGCTATCAACACCCTGTTTATATTCAGTGGGACCGACTTGGAATGCAGCACCTTTATCTAACCTGACTCCTCCATACAAATTAGTTTTTTTGATCTTTTATTTTAATTTGGTTAAAATTATCTGTTCTTTCTTCTAGGCATCCTTGGAACTACCTAGATCTGTGGCTTTCTCTCTGTCACTAGTTTTAGAAAATCCTTATCCAGTGTTAGTTCTAACATGTCTGCTCTTCCAGGATCATTTTTATCGCTTCCTGGACATCTCAGTTGGTGTTTCTGAACCCTAAGAAGTGATCTCACAGCTTATGGCCCTTCTTTCATTCTATTTTATTTATTCTTCAGTTTCTCTGTCTCCACACTTCCATTTCTGTAGACTCTACTGACGACTGTTTGAGCAAATCCACTCATTCTTTGGTCCATCCTCTCCACTCTGCCAATGAGCAGATTGAGTTTTCATTTCAGATTCTTTTCTAGTTGCTAGGATTTCCTTCTGATTATTCCTTTTATTTATTTGCTTACATTAGTATCCTAATCTTTTATATTGTCTATCTGCATAGTATGCATTAATATTGGAATACAAATCATATTTATTTTAAGTTCCTTGTCTTATAATTCCAAAGTCTGTTTTATGGCTGAGGCTGCTTCGGATATTTACTCTGTATCAGAAATATTCAAATTGTGTTGTTGTTTTTTGGTTTGTTTGTTTGTTTGGCATTCTTGTAATTGTACCCAAAAGTTGTATATTGAACTATATTTCTAGCCCTTTAATTAATTAATTAATTTGTTTGTTTTTTGACACTGAGTCTCACTAAGTCACAGAGTTGCCTGAGCTGGGCTAGAATTTGCAGTCTTCCTGCCTCAGGCTCTCAGAATTCTAAGATTACAAGTGTGTACCACCATAACTAGTTTAGGTTGTGATTTTTGTGGTTTTTTTCTTTCCTGTCAGTATGCCTCTTACTTTTGCTGTTGCTTTTTTTGCTTTAGTTTGGTTTGGTTTAAAGTAGACGTGAAGTATTGTGCAATAGTAAATGACATGAAAGAAGCCTTCCTGGGATGTTTGATTAGTACTTCTCTCACTAGTTGCTGCTCTGTGCTCAACATTTGCTGGCTTTGAATTCCTTTCGTGGTCTTTAAAAAAAATCTCATTTCTAGGTAGAGGAATGAACCTTGAGACCATACTCTTAAGTGAAATAAATAGGATATGCATGTGTAAATATCACATTGTCTCTCTGGTGTGAGAAACCAAAAGTGTATGTTTTATGCAAAAAATGTTTAGTATTATTAGAAAATGAGTTGAGAGATAGATTACCAAATGAAGTGTATTCTTTTAAGATAATGATACACAATGTTTTTACCATTGTTATTCTTTCATTATTTTTGTTATAGAAATTATTTTTCCATAGAATGGTTTTGTGTTTTCTTTACTAATATCTACTTGTATTACATTAAAATAAAATTTTTTTTTAAAATCTCATGTAATTTTAGTTTTCACTTAAGATTTCCTCCTTGGACAGAGGTAGCACTGTTCAGTTCTTCTCTTGTAACCTACCATGATTACACACCAAGGCTGCTGGCCTGTTGATAAGATGGATAAGATGGGGAAGTATACTGTAATTTTTTCAATTATTTGCTTTATATCTATCGATTGAAATGTATACATATATTTTGAAAAATATAGCAAATATAAAGTAAACATTAAACATACATCAAATAGAAAGTCATGCAAACAAATATACTAGTCTGGCATTGACTCAACTAAACATCCTAAAACTATATGAATTTAGACACTAATTTGTACTTCAAAGTAAACAAGGGTCATAGTGATCATATAATGATATAAAAGGCAGTTCTCTAGAAAGAACTAATATTTCTTAATACAAATTTCACTAAACAAACCACCCAAGTACATAAGGAGAAAACATGAAATTGAAGGGAAAAATCCTAGATCCATAAATTTTACTGAAAATTTCAAAACACCTCCCTCAGTAATTGACAGCTAAAGAAGATAGAAAAGTCTGTAGCAGAACAGTCAAAATCAGCAACATCATACCTCATTTGGAGCATTGTACTGTATGTAAAAATTGCAGAGAACACAGTCCTCTCAGAATCATGAGTAATAGACATACAGACCATGCTCATAGCAAAAATTAACATTTCTAAAGAAATGGAAATCCTGGAAAGCTCTCATATCATATTGGCATGAAACCAACAGCAGAAACATACTTAGAATACAATAATTTTTTTTCTTTCTCTTTTTTCCTATTTTCCGTTTTTTATTTCGTATTTATTTATGTATTAAGTTTTCCATATAAGAGAAAACATGCAATGTTTAAACATGTGTCTGATTTAATTCACTTAACATTATAGTCTCAAGGTTCATCCATTTTCCTACAAATGCTTCAAGTTTATCTTTCTTTATGGCAGACTAATATTCTGTTGTGTATAAATACCACATTTTATTGATCCATTCATCTATTGATGGTCATATAGGCTGTTTCTGAGATTTAGCAATTGTGAATTGCGCTCCTACAAACATGGGTGCACATACATCATTGTGGTATGATGTCTTTAACACTTTTGGGAAGATATGAAGAAGAGGAACATCTGGGTCAAATGAAATTTTTATTATTAGGTTTTTGAGGACTCTCCATGCTGACTCCCATTGTGGTTGTTTCAGTTTACACTCCCACTACCAATGAAGAAGGGTTCCTTTCTCCTCGTAAGCTCGCCAGCATTCATTATTGGTTGATTTCCTGATGGTAGCATTCTTTTTCGGATGAGATGGAATCAGAGACGTGTCTATTCATTTCAGATGCCCATTTTTGACTGGATCTTTAAATTTGAGGGACCTAACTTTTTTTTGAGACAAGATGTTGGTATGTAGTTCATGTTGCCCTAGAATTCACTATGTAGCCCAAGCTAGCCTTGAACTCATGGCAATCCTCCTGCCTCTGCCTTCTAAGTGCTGGGATTACAGGCATGCACCACTACACCTGGCTGGGTCCTAACTATTTTTGAGGGTTTTTTTTTTTTTTTTTGGTCCTGGGGATCGAACTCAGGTCCTTGCGCTTGCGCAGCAGGCGGTGAAACCACTGAGCTAAATCCCAGGCCCTAAGTTGTTTTTTATATTCTAGTATTAGTCCTTTGTCTGAGGAGTAGCTAGTAAAAGTTTTTTTCCCATTCTTCAGATTATCTCTTCTCTCTGTTGGTTGTTTTGTTTGTTGTACAGAAGCTTTTTAATTTGATGTGATCCCATGTGTTGAATTTCTGTATTATTTCCTGTGAAACCAAGGTTTTGTTCAAAAAGTCTTTGCCTACACCATGTGTTCAAAAGTATTACCTATTTTGTCTTCCAGCAGATTAAGCATTTCTGTTCTAATGTTTAGATCTTTGATCCATTTCAATTTTAGTTTAATGCATGGTGAAATATATGAATCTAGGTTCAACCTTTGGCATGTGGAAAGCCAGTTTTCCCAGTACCATTTTTAAAATTTTATTTTATTGGTACATTTTAGGTATACAATATAATGACATTCATTATTGGAAATTTGCATCTTTAAACAGTCTCTCTTGGTTCTTATTTTTGCCCCAGCACCATTTGTTAAACATCCTATCTTATATCCAGTGAAGGGATTTGGCCCCTTTGTCAAACATAGCATAGGTGAGTGTGCCTGGAGTTGTTTCTATAATTTCTGTTCTGTTTAATTGATCCATAAGCTTGTTTGTTTGCCAATACCATGCTATTATTATCACTGAAGCATAGTAGTAGAACTTGACATAGACAATAATCTTGTAATTACTGTCCAGATTTTCAGTGGGTCAGTATTTCTGGGTGGACTTTCACAAATTATTGTCCCCTTAGATGAGATGAGAAACCTAAAATGAGTTGAAATCCAGGAAAAGCCTTTTTCCCTGATAAGATTCTCAATTGTTTTCTTCATTTGTTTTGTGGTCCCAAGGATCAAACGCAGGGTCTTGAGCATGCTAATAAAGTGCTCTATCACTGTGCTGCACCCCCAGCCCCAAGACACCAGGAAACCTGGTCTCCGAATGAAGAATGCTCCAGCTAGATCCACCAGGGGATCTTTTTGGGTTCCTTCCAGCACAAACCTGGCTATTCATGTGCAAATGAAGGGAATCTGACCTTATCTTACCCCACCACAAAAATCAACCCAAAATGGACTAAAGACATAAATGTAAGACTTAAAACTATTAAAAATGTGAATACCTAGAGGAAGTTTTTTGAAACTGATCTTTGCCATGACTTTTTGGGTTAACACCAAAACCCAGGCAACAAAAGTAGAAATAAACTGGCCCATGTCAACTAAAACATTTCTGCAGTGAAAGAAGTGATCATCAAAATGAAAAGGCAATCTATCAAGTGGCAAAAATTATTTGAAAACAATATATGTATCTAATGAAGGACTATTATCCAAATATATAATAAGCCCATGTAACTCAGTAGCAATTGTAATAATGATGATGCACTTAATAAATGTACAAAGTACTTCCATAGACATTTTAAAATTTATTTTTAATTTTTTCATAACAGCTTTATTGAATTAAAATTTGCATACTATGTAATTTACAAACTTAAAATTTATGATTGATTCAGCAGATTTTAGCATACTGACAGATGGACAACCACAACTACAATCAAATATAAATGATTTTTATAAGGAGACATAGAAACTGCCAATAGGCACATGCAAAAAGATTATCAGGATTGCTGAACACCCAGGATATGCAAACCATGTCCACAGAGAATATCACCGAAAGCCTGTTTGGATGCTTATCAATAAAAACTGAAAAATATAACAAGGGCTGGCAAGGATGTGACAAAGAAGGCACTTTGGTACACTGTTGATGGGACTGTACATTATGTGGTCATTTTGAAATAAGTATGGAGTTTCATCAAAAAATAAAAATAGAGCTACTGTATGACTGATCGATCCTTCAATCCCACTTGTGGGTATATATGTCCAGAGAAAGAAACTCAGTATCGTGAAGAGACACTTGCATTCCCATGTTCACTGCAGCATTTTTCCTACTAGCCAATATATAGAAACCGACAGGATATCTATCTAGATAGATTGATAGATATGAAATAAGCCAGACATATAGGAAAATACTGAATGATCTTATTTATATGCCATTAAAAGAAACTGGACTCACACAGTCAATTGAACAGTGGTGGGCAGAAGCTGAAGGAAAGCCAAGGAGGGACAAGTAAGTGAATGGGCACAGCCTTTCAGTTCTAACTACACCTGCACATCTGATGTACACCTTGGTGTCTATGTTAATGAATAACAGATGCTATGCATGAATTGTGCTAGAGTAGATCTCAAGTTCCCCTAAGGAAAATAAACCATAGCTAGATTCATTAGCCAGCCTGAAGGAATCATTTTACAGTGAACCTATATATATATATATCAGAAAACTACACTGGATACTTGAAATGTATACATTATTGCTAAACTTATCTTGGTAAAACTAGAAAAAAATATTATACTATATTGAAAATTATAGAAAGCCTGTATTATAACATTTGAATTCATTTAAAAGGGAAATTAAAAGGCTTTTGGGGGAGTTAGATATTCGGAAATGAGCCTTTTGCCTTTTCTGCCTTTATTACTTCCTTTGACATAAGACAGTGGTCCCTCGGTTCACAAATTTAAATCTTTCCATAATTCTGGCTGCAGAATTCACTCTGTGCTTCTGGTTGCAGCCAAATTTCAACCAGAATTGTGGAAAGAATTAAATTAATGAACCGAGGTATCCCTGTACAATATATATTTTCCTAATATGCTTCTGCAAAAAATTTACTTAATATATAGCTGTTTTGTGCATGTGTATATATCATGGTATTAGTTTTACTCTAGTTTTTAGAAAGATGCTTGTTATAAACTTCAGTTAAAACCTAAGGAGAAAGAAGGCAAGTTTGTGCCAAATTGCTGATTTTCGCAAAGACCATAAAGAATGAGATGACTTATGCCAGAGATTCCAATTACTGCAGTAATGGGTAAATTGACTGCAAATTAATGAAAGGATACTTTCCAAGTTTCCACACCCATATTTTATTGATTTTTTGTAAAACTGGTCTCTGGAGAATACCAGTCATGTGGGAAAAAGGATGAATGGCTTTTGCTTTCTTAAAGTAAATTCAAGGGCAGTTTCCATTAGGTATTTATGTAATCTATTAGACCCCTTAGTGGAATGTAAGCTTCAGTCAGCAAGTCATTTTAAGCAAGCCTTTAAACTGTGTGACATAGAAGGAAGCTGGAAGGATGAACAGGAAGAATCCATAATGGGAAACATCAAAAGACAAGGAGAATATAGGAAGCTAGCACTTGCAGTACATTATAAGTAACATAAATTTTTTCCAAGCCTTCTATGAAAAGACTTTCACAATATCATCAAAGGCAGCTCAAAAATTACACTTCATTATCACTGTTATTATTTCAATCATCGCTGCACACAAAGTCATGTGCAACTTTCATAGCCATGACAAACAGGGAAGGGGTGTCATCACCCTTCTTTGAGACTATGTACAGGGCATTTGAAAGCAAGGTGTCTTGCTAGCCCCTGTGTGAACAAAAAGTGTCCTTCAAGTGATGTTAGATTTCCTTTGATGTATGGGATATAAAATAATTCCAGTGACAAACACATTTAAGTACATCTTTTACGTTACTTTTTCAGTTAAATGACTTAGCAGATACCTACTGTACACCTGTTGCAAGATTAGGCCAAACTCTAGGTAACTTGGTCAAGCTCCTGGATTTAACATGTGAATGTTACCATCATGCTGGATAAACTAATTAATTTCATTTACTTCAGGAGTTCTAGCTGTTTATCATAAAATAATTGTCAGGATAAGATGGTCAATAGTCCAAAATGAAACAATTTAGGTTCTAGTAGACATAAAAGCCACAAAACCATTTTTAATAAAAGTTCTGGATATGTCGGCTAAGTAGGTACCCATGGAAAATCCATTATTTCCACATAAAAAGTCTCTTAGGCATTAAAGTTTAGAATTATTTTGAAGATTATTTATTTGTAGTGAAGGACTGTATATCATTTGTGTAAGTACCTTGAAATAGACTTGCAAATGACATTGATACTAATAATATTAATTCACCAATATTATATAAAAGTTACCTCAGAAAAAAGAAAAAACAGCAACATAGATTGAGTTCTAAATTTTACCAGCTCAGAAATATATAAATATATATATATGTA
>NW_004624753.1:24071784-24233334 GCF_000247695.1 Heterocephalus glaber | reverse complement strand
GTCACACATGCATTGATGCAACAGGTGAGCCTGGAGCTGCTGCTGCACTTCAGAAGCTGTGTGGGACAATGAGGGCCCCTCAGGACAGAGGGGTGCAGTGGTGCCAGGGGACACTGGAATCCCAGAGACATGCACCTGCATGCATTTTCAATTAAATAAATCTAGATACTTATGTCATTTACTTTCATAAACCAGTACAACACTGTTATAGCTAATTGAATGATTTCTTTCTTCTGAAAAATTGCAAATGACTTTGTAATTAATTATAATATTTTATTGATAAGAAGATAAAAACTACTTTTGATGCAAGCTGGATCTTTATTCATTTTTACTTTTATGCCAATCAATAAATACTCTAAAAAGAAAAGAGTTTGGACTCAATTTAGATTTAAAAAATAAAAAACTGGAAAATCAATTTGGGTTTCTTTTTCCACATAAAATGTACTATAGGTGGCTTTCTGTTGACAGAATAGAAGGCCCAAAAGTCAATTTGTAATTTGAATTTTTCTATTACTTTGACTTCTAAGGTACCTATCATCTGTCATAGAAATTAAGACTCAACAAGTTCAAAATCAACAAACTCAAACTACAGTTTAAATATGATTTATTGCGGGAACCAATTAATACAAAATCATATACAATAGATCCAATATTCAAATATAAGAAACACTTCTACAAAGTTATTTTTATCCTTGTCATTAAGTTAAATAAAAATTTGGCCTTAAATACTGAATTCCTACCACTAAAACAATATGATGTAACTCTTCTGTGAGACACTGATATTGATCCTCAGCATTGAAAATGTGAAAAGGAAAATCACATTTTAAAATATATAAATACTTTCTCAAAGATACTGCTCAACATATTTAACTTACAAATTTGATGTAAAATATGATGTAGAATGTTATATTGTGTCTAAATATAATAATCCTCTCTCAAAAATATGAAAACTCTAAGTGAAAATAATCAAAAGACAAAATTCTATTATTGTTAATTTATAAGTTATATAATGTACTTTTAATATTGCAGCTGTTGTACTTATTCTATATACTATTTCACATTCCTTAAAGGAAAAAAAAGTGGATCAATGGGAAAGAGGTAGAAAATATGTATTGCTATTTACAAAGTAAAATATATTTGAAGTAACAATAATAAAAACTTTTTGTTTAAAGACAAATTAAAAAGAGCTTTTAACACAATGAAAAATTCTGTTTTGATTAAAAAATTTCCTTTATTTTTGAATGTGGCTATAAAACAATGTGTTCAATGCAAAATAAAAATATAAATACACAAATTAGTAAAAAAGAAAAAACCCAAAATTATGTTTATAGTATAAGTTCATTTATATAACATATTCTATTTCCATGCCATCTGAGCATTATGCTTGTTTTAAAAGAGTGATGTATACAGTCTCACGCAAGTCAGTATCCAAAATGAATTAATAAATAAATTACACTAAACTGTTGCCAAATGCCTGAGACCTCCACCATAGAGGGTCTATTTCTGCCTCAGTGTCGAAGTATCAAACACCTTAATTAAGGAACTAAAAGATCCTTTCATCTTTCTGTAGATAGAAAGAGGTGTTGATTGATAAAAAGTGAGTGCTGACTGGTCCAAAGAAAACACCTCTACCCACAAGTTTGTGTACTTCGTTGAATTCAGAGTGAGGAGGGACCTAAGGAGGACACTTTCTCTGAAGTATCCCCAAAATTCATTGCAGTGAGCCCCAAAGAGTCCTAGGTCTAATGCAGCATGGAAGGATGAAGGGCTGTGGCTCCACCCAGCTGAGCAGCGCAGGGAAAGACAATCTTTCAGAGAAACAAACTGAGGGACAATAGCCAATGATCCTCCTCCCGCACAACACCAAGAACTATCTGGGAAACAAGAGTCCTGAGGCCAGAGCAGGTCAAACAGAGCATCTAGCGAAAAAATAATTTGGGCACAAGAGCTATACAGACTTAACTGGGATTAAGCCAATATCCCGCTCTGGCCCCAGAATCACTATGACAGAAGAGAAAGTTCCACTCTGTGTGGAAGCTTTATTCATATTAGACTTAAAAGATAACTAAAACCTTTTGCTATTCCAAAGCAAAGGTGTGGCTATAATAGAGATTATGAGAGAAGAATCTAAATCTCATCGCTGGTCTTCCCTTACCATATTTAGTGGTCTGAGTGATGAACATTGGGAAATTGCATCTTGTGCAATACTGAAAGGTTATAAACAGAGTGGAGTAGCTGTAACTTCACAAATATACCCGGTTACAACGTGGCAGGTCCGCTTTGACTGTAATATTCTCAGGCACTTCTGAGTCCCATGAGGGATGCAGTAGAGGGGAAAGCCAGCCCAGGACTTGAGGCTGATCTTCCAGGGCATTCTCTCACCATGAGAGGACTGCGGTGTAGACAGGGACACACCAGGCTGCCTGCCCCAGCAGTGTTCCCGTCTCACAAGCAGGGCCTCTCCCTGTGCCCCCAGCCTCCTCCTAGGTTCAGACTCGCATACACTAGCAGCATACTGTACTCTGTGGAAGACACGCTCAGGAAAAGATTTATGCCCCACCGGTCCTGGAGCTGGTTTCTGAAATATTTAGGTTGTTTTTCAGGGTATGGTTGTCATCAGCCTCGCTGGGAGGGAGGGGCATTGATCCATGGGCTGAAGCTGACTTTGGCTGAAGGCTCCTGACACTGTGGAAAGGATTCTGTACAGAGAATGACCCGAGGGCCTCCTCGTGCTGGGAGCCCAGTATCTCACCAAGGCCTTCCTAGTAGGTTCAGGATGCTCATCTGCATTGTCTTTACTCCTAACAGCGGCCCCTGTAGAGAGCTAACGTGGAATATCGGAGAGGGTAAATTAGAACTCAGACTCTCTTTGTACACTGTCTACTTCTATTTAAATGACTTATTAGAAGATTATATATGAATTGTTTTTATTACGTAGTGTTTCAGTTACTCTCAACAAATTCTTCAGGTACAAACACTGGTGGGGCTGTGGGAAAAAAGGAACTCTTCACTATTGGTGGGAGTGCAGACAGGGGCAACGACTGTGGAAATCAGTGTGGAGAATCCTCCAAAAATTAGGACTAGAGTTTCCATTTGACCCAGCTGTCCCCCTTCTCAGTATCTTCCTGAAAGAATTAAAAGCATCATATCACAGTGATATATGCACACTCATGTTTATAGCGGCACAGTTTGTAATAACTAAAACTCGAAACAATCCAAATGCTCATCAATGGATGAATGGATAAAGAAGATATGTTTTTTTTTTTAATACAGTGGAGCACTACTCTGCCATAAAGGAGGATAAACCTGAGACATTTATAGCTAAATGGATGCACCTAGAGACCACCTGCTTAAGTGAAATAAATTGGACATACATGTCTAAATATAACATTATTTCTCTGGTATGAGAAACTGAAAGTGTAAAAAAAAGATCAAAACGTATAATAGATAATGTGAAAGAGGAAGAAAAAGTTCAAATGGGAAGGAACAGGGGAAAAAGAAGAAAGGGAAAAGGGAAAAAATGAGAAAAGAAAGATAAAATAGAAACAAAGGTTTTGCAAATAAGGAGAGGAGAAGGGTTAAAGGGAAGGGACAGCAGTGGGGAAAAATAAGAATTAAGATTTATTATGTACAGGTACAAATTCTATATGATGAATATCATCATTATGTATATCTAAAATGTACCAATAAACTTTAAAACAAAAATTAAAATGATTATAATCATGAAAAATTTTTTCTGATGCAATTATACGGTTTTGATTTTGCAGAAGTTTATTGTACTAGGGTTCTAGGAGTAAACATTTCATGTCATGATTTGACAATTGGTATAAAAACTAAAAAGGAACAAGCCAATTTCTGAATGCACCTTATAAAGGATTATTCTTGTTATGTATTAAACAAGGCAAAATATAAAAATATGTTCCCCAGGAAAACCATTTATAATGAGATTACTTTAATCAGGAAACACATAATTTCAAGGCTCCAAGAAATCTTTCAAGTGAACCTGTTATGAAAGTAGCCTCCTGAGAGTACACAGCGAATGCACTGAGCTCCCAGTTGGAGGCAGCAGTGGGAGTTACAAAAACTGAAAAGCCCTTGCTAGACAGTCATCTTCTCCTCATGTCTGGGACTGGGTGTTGTTTACTTTTCTATTCCTCACTGTTCTCATGCTTTATGTTTCCCCTAAGCATAGCTCCTGCACTGCTCAGAGTTTAGTATATGATTTTCCCAGCTTAGCTAGCTCAAGGTTGGCATGCAATGGTGCCACTCCTGGTTGGTTTACCCAAGTACCCAAGTATCCAGTTCCAGAGAAGTCTACTCATTTCTCTATGTCTTATTCCAAATTACTGACAAAGACTTGCACAGACTCAGTCATTTGTCAAAGTGTGTCTTGTTTGAATTGTTCTTTGTGTTTGATGAAAATTTTCCCTAATTCATCTTTAAATAAGGAACAGATTTCATTTGTTTATTTATAATTGGGCCAGGGATTTAGCTCAGTGGTTCTGCTGCCTGCTTCATAAATGCAGGGTCCCGAGTCCGATCCCCAGTATCAAAAATAAAATGTATTTATTTGTAATTATTGGGAACTTCAGAAAGGAGATATGTCTAATTTATTAAAAATAGTTATCAAATCAGACAAGCTTATTTTTCAAACAGGGATAGAATATTTAATTTGTATTAACTTGTAATATAACGAATAACTTTTTTGTGTAATTTATTCAAATATTTTTCTCATAATAAAATTATTTTCTAAAATAACCACAAACCATTCCTTGGTTAAGTCTTTATAATTTGCTAAATAGACGGCATTTTATATATTATATACTTTGTATTTTTTTGCAACTGAGAAAATTGAAACACATTTAACAACTGTTTCCATTAATGAAATGGAACTGTTTGCTAGTTAGACAAAGATATAAACTATTAGTCAAATAAATCATTATAATAGAAGTAGAAAAATATAAAATTTCACAAGAAATGCTAATATCAAGAAGCATACATTGATTCTTGCAAGAATGCTTTACTAGATTAAGTTACTAGATAATAGAAACAATTTCACTGCTGCAAAGAATGCACATAGACTCAGAGGAAAAAATTATCAGTTCGATCAGATGTTTGGTTATTGGTAACTGATGGTATTTCCAATTTTTATCTTGGATAGATAGAAAAGCACACACTGACTAAAGATCTTTTCAGGGTCTCTATCCCAATTTGTATTTTCTGCATGAGTGCACTTATGCCATTATATTCTGAATAGACAGGATTATTAAGTACTCTGACAATGTTATATTTATAAGCACATATGCTTTGAACACTATTTATGGAAAATACTATATATATTTCCTTTCCAGATTCAAAATTTTCCCCTGATATTTGCTATGAAGTCCCTTTGGAGATGGTCTCATTTTATACATTTCTTACACGAGGATAAATTCTGTATTTACCTCAAAATAGTGAAAACTGTATTTGGGCATTTTGTGCTCTTTGTGTATTTGAGTGATAAAGATGATGTTATGATAAAAATGGTAGGGAAAATGGATTTATTTCAAAATATGATAGGGCATAGAATGAATCAGATATGACATAAAGTTAAGAAGTTAAAATATCATCAGTAAAAGAAGCAATACTGGAGCTCTACTAAATTGGAATGTCAATATTCATACATTTGTTATTTATTGTGTAGTCCTTTGTAAATGGGCTATAAATAAACACTAAAATAAATGTTTTAAAAATGTGTCAATATAAGAATGTACCTCAAAGAAACAAAATGATTTCTGAAGAACAAGAATTAACATGATTTTCTTCTATTTCAAATTTTTTTAATGTAGCATTCTAGAATAAGTTTAAAATTCAATATAAAATATCACAGGAATAATTGTTTAGTCATTCATTTTATTCAAAACATTCTATAGCACTCAGGAGGCTGAGGCAGAAGATCATGAATTGAAAAATACACTTCATGTATCAGTCAATTCTGTTGTTTAAATCTGAATCTCTATCAGGCGTCCATGTGTTAGAAGTCTGGTCCCTAGCTTGGAAATGAGGAGGGAGTTCCTCAGGTCGTGTGGGGCTCAGCCTTAATGGTAGCTCTGGGTCCTGTTTTCCTACTCTATCTTTTCTTCATCCAGTTGTCACCCATGAGGTGAACAGCTTTGCCCTCCCTGCTATGATGTGTTGCTTTGTCACAGGCCCTCAAATAATGGGACCAATGAGCACAGACTGAAATCTCTAATTGTGAGCCAAAAAATCTCTTCTTGTATGTTGATTATCTCAAGCATTTTGTTACAATAAAGGAAAAATGACTAATACAGTCACTGTAGGCATAAAATAATATCATTCATACAAAGAATAAGCATTGGATGTGAATGTAAAATAAGACTTTTTCTTTGAAGTTAGCTAGGTTGGAGATATAATGCATATGACATGCTTTAAAGGGTGAATAGGGTGTAGCGAGAAAGTCTAGTGGAAATAGCCCTGTCCCAATGTGTTCAGAGATAAGAGTCAGAAAAGGTAAAGGCTTGTAAAGTCCTATTAAAATTGGGGGAAAAAAGTGAGCATTTAATTCAAGGGCCTTTCAGTCTATGATAATGATTATTTATTCTACTTCATAAAAAAATGAGACATGGTTCAGAGGTTCAAGGAGAAAGTGAAATATATTTTGAGATAATCAATACATTGAACTATTTTGATCTATAAATTGACATTTGAGGTCAATGATGTTCATTCATCTATTTAAGGAAAAAAATTAAGAATAAATAGCAAAGTGCAACTTGCCTAAGAAGAAATGCAGAAATAAATATTTGTAGATTTAATCTAGTGTACCAGGGAACTAAAACTCAGGTTATCAAATATTAAGAATTTCTAGATTCAAAACATCTTTGTTTTGTGTTTGGCCTCAAGAATTAAAAAAAGAATAAGCACCCTTCACTGCCCAAATAAAATTTCTTTTTTTTAAAAAATTCAATTTCTTAAATATCTGTCTAAAACATTCTCTTGAATATAATGTCAATTGAGTGCTACTAGTTTCAGGACCTTCGTGAATGACTTAGCTCATCCCTAAAATACAGAACACAATATACATCTTACTCGGTTGCAGCAAAGACCAAGATAGGTATGTTTAGTTCTCTGCATGGTAGATAATACACATTGAATAAACTGCTTTTAGCTCACACTTGAATGCTGTGCATTTGTATTTGCTTTAGTCCCTGTTTCCTCTTGGACTTTAAAACAAGTACTGCCTCATGGGGGTCTCCACCTTCTTCAGATGACCTCAGTGGAACCTCCAGGCTCTCAAGTGCATCTCTATTGAGACAGCAATCTCTGCCTAAGATGTTTGTCCATAAAAGTGTAGGAAGAAGACAAAGATATATGCACAGTTAAAGGTCTTGTATATTGAAGAGATATTAAATATGTAATGAGTATTTACTACTTGTAATTCTGGGGTATAATGGAGAAGTATGGCACAGCCATAATTACGGTGATCAAACAGTTCCAGTTAGCTTTCATGGCATATTTTTTTTTTCAAATTCAAAAATGGTGACTTACTAAAGCCATAATTAGAAGTGACTGGATTTCAATAATTCCATTTAGAACAGTTCACGATTTAATTTTAGAAAGCATGAATTTTTCACAGTTGGTATCTCAATGTGCATTTCAAAAATACTGACTCAGTCTAAACCATTATTTAGGAACTGAGCTAGAAAGAGGTCATATTGCACACCTTGTGAGCTTTTCAAAATCCACCTTGCCACCAGTGGCTCCTCCAATTTCATTCCTCACTAGCCTCTGTGAAGCAGAAAACCTCCAGGAATCCTGAGCATTGCAAAGGATAAAAAAAAAAATGCAGTGTAGGAAACAGTCCCTACAACAATCACTGAAGCCTTTTTCCAGGATGGCAACCTACTGGTGTAAGCAATTTACCTGTCAAAAACTAATTATGCAATCACTCATTTTATATACAGAACACTTACCTAAAGTCAGTTGCTCAGAAATAAAATTCTTTGTTCCTATGTTTACCTATGGTTGGATATTGGCTAAAAAATTTCTGAATTTCCAATAATGGTTTTCTGACTACTTTTATTTTAGCCACCTTATTTTTCTAGGGATTATGGGCAACTTTCCTAAAATTATACAACTGATTTGTAAAAAACTTATGGTGGCTGAATTACTTAGTGCTATTAATATAGTTTACATATAAAATGTCCCCAGAAGTCTTACGTGCTCAGAGTTGATTGTATCATAGGCACACTACGCACACTTGTGGATCTGTCCATTCATGAGTTCACAGTGTCATCTACCGCTGGGAGGTAAAGCCTGGTTGGAGGTATATCTCTCACTATGGTGCTTCCTTCTCTCTCCATTCTGTCTACCATGGGCCAAACAGGTTTCTTTACCACCCCACCATCTACTTCTGCTTTGGATTCATGAACTGAACCCTCTGAAATCATGAACTAAATAAAGCTGTCTTCTTCTAAGTTTTGAGGAGAGATATTTTATCCTAGTTTTAGGAAAATGACTAACAGGTATTTTACAATATTTTGAATTTATATGAAGGTATATATTTGATCAAATAAATGATCTTATTACACTCATAAAAGAAGGCTAGCCTCTCAGATTTATCTTAAACATTCTCTCTTACAGAAAATAGTGAAATTTACAAATTTTTTACAAAGAGAAATTTCCTGATAAGTATACTAATTTGGACATATTAAATATCACTTGTTTCTAAAAGAAGGTTTTAGTTTTATCTAGAAGCAGTATGTATTTTTCAAACTTTATGTATTAATCTTTTTTTTTTCCACCGCACTAAGGTCCTGGTTATTGATAGCCTTAATTAATTAAGTACATTTGGGGAAGACACAAAGAGTCAATGCTTTCAACTTGTTAGATAAAGCAGTCTGGAAGTCAGATAAAAGGATTTTTTAGTCTCCTTTATAACACTTCTTCTTCTTTGTCTATTTGACTATGCTATTTAAAAGAACATTTTTGGTAATATATTTACATGATTGCTCATAAAATATAATTATATTCTTTGTTTTCTAGATGTATATTTCCTTGTCCCATTAGAGTAAGTCATTGTTTTGTGTTTTTTTCTAAAGTCATCATGTTGCTATAAGCCAAATATGATAAGTGGGAAATTCATCTGACAAATGCTTGGTGATATTCCTATCCACCAAATGGCTTTCAAATCACAGAGTAAAAAGGAGCCTTGGGAAATAAATCTACAGATTCTGGAACAGCTCTTCAAAAATTGCCAGAACAATCTTCATAGCCCAAAGGAAGATGTAAATTAAGAAGCAATATACTATGAGTGTAATGGAGCATGTACTTATAAATTCATGGTTCCATTCATCTCATGTAAACAGTTCACATATTGTAACTCCAAAGAACAATTATGCAACACCAAAGGGTTTCAAATTATAAATATTAATACAGCAAATTTTCTGTACATTTCTTTTCAAATACATTTGGAACAGATAAAAAGGAATATAATCTAAAATTATTATATTGCTTTTTAATTGTATTCTTTTAGGGTAAATACTAAAAGAATTAAAAAGAAAAGCTTTGAGCTAGGTCAGCAAGGGAGATGAGTCTGTCATTAACTGGAAATAGTTGTGTGCTAGCCCCGTGGCAAGACAGCAGTATGCTGAACAACATGCAAGCTGTTAGTATTAGGGAAAGCATGCAAAGTTTGCAGTGTTCATAGTGGTTCATGCTAGACACATTAAATGAGTAACAATTGATCTCTTCGGGTAAAAAAAACAAAGACTATTATCAGGAAACTGATAAAAAAGGTGTCTTGTATAAGAAGTCTTTAAATTTCCCCAAAGATGCTACCAAATGTAAGCTTTAGAAAGACTTCCAAATTAAGTTGATTGTGTTGGAGTATATTTTTGAAAAAGGAAAAAAAAACCCAGAAATATAGATTAGAGGCCCATAGATACTTTGAACTTGAAAAATAATGACTTCAAAAATTAATTTTCAGAATTTTAATAGATATCTATAAGCAAATTGTTTTAAAGGTATTAGAAAGACTACACAATATAGAAAGAAAAATGCCTACTGGTTGCACAAGAAAATATTTCATAAGAACAGCTAACTCAATAGACCAAAAATAGAATTTATGATAAAACCATCAGAATTCCGAAATCTTTGAGAATCTAATTCTCAAATTCTAAGAAAATTGAAGAATGTGTGTGTCCTTTTAAGGAAATAAATATGGATTTGGGAAGTAGGTTGCCAGTCCTAGTAATAATCATTATAAATGGAAAATTTCCCAATAAGACATTAAGGAACTGTTCTGGATAATCTTAGAAAAGAAATGAAAATGGGGTGGTATATATTTCAGTTATTAGTATTAGAGCATATCAAACATTCATCCATGAAAAAGAGAATAAGACCACCGAAAAGACAAAAATGGAGGTGAATCAACTACTCTGTCTGCTGTATTGTACGGTGACAAAATGTTAGAAAAAAGCAGTGAACCTCAAATTTTAAAATTAGAGGCATTTTGTTAATGATTTCTGAAAGCATCAGAATGGTGAATTTGTGGTGGCAGTTTCACAAATCCAAATTGTCTCTCCTGCTTTTGACGATCTCATGTTAGAAAGTCAATTTTCTTCAAATGAAAATCAGCTCTAAACTATGTTTTCCCGCAATATGGTAGCATTAGATCAGAATTGTACCCAAGCTAGACTTGGGGGTGGTGTATGTTTTCACAGAGGAAATGAAATATTCTAAGAGAATCTCAAGCTTACTAAAGGAAATAAATTATGAAATATTGACATAACAGCATTAAAATCTGGGATGTACCAGAGAGGTAGAGCACTTCCCTCTTGCGGCTGAGGCCCTAGATTTGATCCCTGGGTCTGAAATCAAATGCTTTTTTATGTTGACCCATTTGCTTTTTGAGAAGTATCTCCTACTTTTCCTGGTCATGCTATCAGTATTAACGATACCTCTTTTATTTTTGGTGGTTGTTCCCTTTCTTTGTGATTGTTTAGCCTCGTTAGAAATCAATCAATTTTATTCATCTTTTAAGAGTCAATTTTTGTTCTGGTTGATTTTCTATACTATTTTCTTGCTTTCAAACTTACTAATTTTTGCTTGAACTTTTATTGCTTATTTTCTTTAGATTTCTTCAGGCTTATCTTTCTTTTTTTTTTAAATCTGTTTTTCCAGGTGAAAGCTTAATTTATTGATTTTAAGCCTTCCATCTGTTCCAGCATATAATTTGTACTTTAAATTTCACGGAAAGTACAATTTCACTGCATCTCAAATATTTTGATGCATCCTATCAGCTTTAGATGTATATTTCTGTATATTAAAACTGTTCAATTGCTGTTGGGTGGAATACACTAGATGTCAATCATGTCCATTTGTTCAAAGGTGAGGTTCAACTCTGATATTTCTTTTCTGAATTTTTTTGTCTTGTCGATTTATTTGTGACAGTGGGCTATGAGATCCTCCATTAAAATTTGTTCATGTTCAAATGATCTTTTTATGTCAGCAGTGTTTATTTTATAAAGTTGTGCTTACTGGTATTTGGTGCATTTATATTTATAATTGTTACTGAGTGCCACATACAACTTTCTCTAAATATACAAGTCCTTAAAGCTTGCTTAAGTAAATACACAAAATCGAAATGATTCCATGAATATTATTAGATCATAGTGCAATGAAATTAGAAATCAATGCCAAAAAAATCACAGAAATTAGGCAAACATGTGGAAATTAAACAATATGTACTTACATACACAATAGATCACAGAAGAAATTAGACAGTTTCTAGAATCAATTAATACCATTACAACACACCAGAACCTATGGGACATAATGGAAGCAGTATTAAGTAGAAAAGTCAGAGCTATGAATGTCCACATCAGGAAAAGAGAGTTAGCCTAAATAAAATAATGATGCACCTCAAAGTGCTATAAAACACGAACAATCCAAATCTGAAGCTAGTGCAAGAAAGGACATTATGAGGATCAGGGCAAAAATTAATGAAATTGAGACACTAAAAATATAAAGGATCAATGACTCAAAAGCTAGTTCTTCAAGATAATAATCAGAATAGACAAACAGTCATACCAAAAAAGGAAAGAAAAGAACATATAAATTGAAATGAAAAGGTGAAATTACAACAAACAAATTCCAGAAGATTTTTAGTGACTACTTCGAAAACTTTTACTACAGTAAATTGCAAAATCCCAAAGAAATGGATAGATTCCTAGATACATGTGAATTATAAAAACTGAACCAAGAAGATATAAAATCTCTGAATACTCCAATAATAGTTAATAAAATTGAAATGGCAATTAAAATCATAAAAATTCCATGAAAAGATTCTTAGAATTTGTAACCAAATTCAGCAGCAGAGAAAGACACAAAATAAATCCTTAAAAATCAGAAGTACAGTATTCTTGTTCTACAATATGAAGTCAGTGTGAAACAAATTTGAAATACAATACCATTCATATTATCATCAAGAAAAAATAAGAATTTAGAAGTCACCTAACCAACAAAGTGGCCATCCTGTGTTCACAGACAGGCAGATTTGGTGCAGACAGAATGGTCATGTTTCCAAAGCCGATATATTGATTTCATGCAACCCCATCAGAATATCAGCAGTATTCCTCACAGAAATAGATAAAATACAAGTAAAATTCATATGGAAGAAGAAGAAACTCAGAATAACAAAACCAATCCAGGCAACAAGAGCAATGCAGGAGGCAACATGCTTCTGGATATCAAGTTATATTATTGAGCTACAGTGATAAAAACAACATGGTACTGGCACAAAATGAGACACATGGATCCACAGAACTGAACAGAGGAGATGGATGAAACCCAAGGTGTACCCAGCAATACTATCTTTGACAAAAGGGCATACATACATACATATATATGAGAGGGATGGACTCTTTAACAAATGGTGCTGGGGAAAGTGGCCCTCCACACACTCAAGACTGAAGTTCTCAAGGGGCACTAAACTAAATTTAAAATGCTTCAGAGTAGTGAAAAACAATCTATTGGAAGAAAAAATATGTAAAACTCTGGCCATAGGCTAGTGCTTTCTCAACAGAACCTCAATTGCAAAAGAAATGACATCAAGAATCAACAAATGGGTTTTTATCAAATTAAAAACCTCTGCACAGCAAATGAAACAAAAACAGAATGAGGAGACAACTACAGAAAGGGACAAATTTTTCTAGCCTCACATTGGACAGAGGACTATTATCTAGAATATCCAAAGATCTCAAAAATTTTAATTCTTCCAAATAAAAGACTCAGTCATAAAATAGACTGCTGAAGTGAACAGACACTTCTTAGAAGAAGTACAAATGGCTAACAAATACATGAAGAAAAGTTCAGCCTCTGCTGCTGTTACATAAATGTTAATTAAAACAACATGGAGATTCCATCTACTCCAGAAAGAGTGGAGTCATCAAGAAATCAAATAATAACAGGTCCTGGTGAGGCTGCAGGGAAAATGAAAATTCCTACATTGTTGGTGAGAATATAACCTATGGAACTACTATGGTAAACTTTCTGTAGATTACTTAAAAAACTAAAACTAGAATATCTATCTAACCCTGTGATTCCTGTTCTAGGTTAAGTCTTTTTCTGAAATTTCTGGTGGCTTCACGTTACAGTGAGGCATCCCTAATCATATTAACAGCAGCATGACACATAATAGCTAAATTGTGGAAGTGGCCTATGCATAAAATATGTGAGATTTATGCACAGTGGAGTATTGCTCTTCTTGCACCATTTGTGGGAAAATAGATGCACCTTGAGTCCATAATGTTAAGTGGAAGAGAAATAAATCAGATGTTCAAGCTTAAATATTACATGGTTCTTTTATATGAAAAAACAAATGTATGCTTAAAAAGCAAAATAAAAGCTAGTTAATAGGAAACAGGAAGACAGATCTTTGGAAAAAGTATAGGGCACCAAGAGATGGAGAGAGAGAGGGTAGGAGAAGGGGAAGAAGAAATAATTAAAATGTGTTATGTACGTATGCCAACTTCCCCCTGGTGAATGTAATCCTTATTCACAGCAAATACATACAAATAAAAATTGTTGTAAAACAAAATTCACAACAGAAATGCAAATTACTTATTAAGAATAAATGATAAACTTTAAATTAAAAATATAGTGTATACTTTAAAAATTGTTTATGGAGTATCTTTTCTTTTAAAAACTGCTTGTGTATAATTCTGAGAATATTACTTTATTTCCTCATAGAAGTAGATTATAATACTTTTGAGATTATTTAAACAGCTTTAATAATCATCTTCTAAAGAGACAGTAAGGCTGCTCACCTTACATAAACTACATCTCTTATTATCACCTTTTGTACTTGAGTACAAAAGTAATATAATTAAAATATTCTTATATTCCTTCCCTTTGATCTCATTTTCTTCAAAACTGCATCTTTGTTATAGAAATGACATCTTTGCAATTCCATTCATAGATATCTTTATTTTTAATAAGCATTTTCTTCACAAAATATATTTGTCACAAATATTTTATAAAATGCAGAATAATCCAAATGTTAATTTTTAAATTGCTGATAATTTTTACACTGAAATTTCAGTCCTTCATTCTTTCTTCAAATTCTAGTTTAAAAATATATTTTACTGATGGACATAGTGGCCCATGCTTTTAATTCCAGCTACAGAGGCTGAGGCAGAAGGATCTCCACAAATTTGAGAACAGCCTGGGTTACTTAGTGAGTTCAAGGCCAGCCTGAACTACAGCAAGATCCTGTCTCAAAAAAAGAGAAGAAGAATAACAACAAAAATTTTACCACTATGCCCATTTCAAAGAGTAACTTTCAAATTATCTGATGATAAAAAATTAAATATTTTTGTGACTAAAATTCCTATTTTATGAATATATGTAGGTATTTAGATAAATATATCCATGTATGTGTGTATATGTACACATATAAATTTATATCATATATGCTATATGTACATGGCATGTGTGTGTGTGTGTGTGTGTGTTGCTGAAAATGCATACAGGCAGATTAAGAATCCCTTAGAAACACACAAGCTAATACAAAAGACAGTGCAGACTATCACATTCACTTTAACTGCCCTCCATGCTCATCACTATTTGCACCACATTTTTCTCTCATTTATTCACGCATATCATGGTTTCGTCATGAGAAGCTATTGTTGGTTCTTGGATTAATGAATTACCCACTGAAGCCATCCAATGCTGAAGGACAAAACGTTTCTTCTTTAACAAATTGTTTCACTTTTCTTACCCTATTTACTCCAACCTGACCAATCATCTAGGCCTGAAATATCATTATAATAAAGCATCACTACAATAAACAGCAAGAAAAAACCCAAATGTTATTTATGCTTATTATTTAGCATAAAAGAAACCTCAATTATCAATGTTTAAAAAATTAGGGTTGCTGCTTTCACTGGAAATAATATTAGTATACAATCGAGGAAAGTTTACTTCCTGGAGAATTTCTCCTGCTGAGATGAAAATTCTACTTTTGGAAATGAGTTGGCAATGCAGTTTTCCATCTTAGAAATATTTTTCCTTCTTTAGGAATTCAAACTAGAGATGAAATTGTATGAGTATGATTGTTTTAACAAGAGAAAAAGAAATTGGCAACTCATTGTTAATGAGTCTGTATGTGTTCATTAGGGGTGTTACTTTTAAAAACTTATATTTTGAAGAAGAGACTGTGGAACAAAAAGGTTTCACATATTTCCTGTATTTAATGTATATTAATATTATGCTTGGATTGCTTCATATTTTCAATATTTTACTTATTAGTATACATGATATTCCATTTAAAATATGTTTAAAATTTTCATATTATCCATAATATAGCTATAGACATTACTTCTCTTAACCAGTTCCTTGTTATTGCAGATCAATATTTTCTTTTATCTCTACTATGAATAAAACTGCACTAAACAGCCTTGGAAATCAATCTTTGTATATACACTTATTAATTTGTAATGGTAAATTATGTGGAGAGAAGCTGAGATAAGAGAACTCATTGTATTTAAAGGTTTTTGTGAGAGAGCATATTAAATGCATTTTTAAATTCCTACACATATACTCACACACATATACATATATTTAATATAAATGTGAATTTACATATAATATGTATACAAGTTTGCATGTATTTGAATGTAAGTGTTCATATATGCATGCAGGTATGTGCATATGTTTTTATATATTACAAATATGTACATATATTCAATATGTGTGTATACACAACACACAGTAATGCAATTTAGTTTTACTTTCATAGTGCATACTAATGCCTATTCTTTTCTAATAATAAAAACCCACCTTTTAATTTTTATTTTAATAAACTCATGATGCCACACATGGTGTGTTATTTCTATATTTTTTACTCTTTGGGAGAATTATTTATCATATCAAATATTTTTTAAAATGTCATTTTTCTTTTTATACCTTTGATTCACTTCCTTATAAATTTTAATTTTTATATAATATAAACTTAACTGTATTTTTACAATTAAGTGATAACTCAGTTCTAGTCATTTTTTTCCAAATTTTTGTCGCATATTTATGATCATAATTTGACATAAACAAAAAAAATATAGTTTTGGCCAACACCAATTAAGTATTCTTGTTTTTAAAAGAAATTGCCTAAACTATTAACTTCAAAAATACTCAACAGGAAACAATAGATCCAAGAAACAATTGCTTGCTATCGTGAAAACTTTAACAACTGGACAAAAGCTCCAGAGAACACAAATGGTGCTGTCACCTACACCAAAACTGGAGCTGAAGACTAAAAAAAAACAGTATTTTAATGGTTTTGCAATTGCAGGTCCAACTAATGCATAATGAAATCAATGCAGTGAAAAAAATGACATACCAGAGGAGTTTACAGGTTATTTTGAAAGTATGTTTAAAAGGATAATTTGCCAAATCCCAATAAGGAAAATTAAATGGATTTTTAAAATGTTCAATGGAGAGTAGTTCAGAAGCCAATACAGTGATGCAAAGAATGTCAAGTTAATTACCTGATGTGGAAAGAAAACACAGGCAATGATTAAAAAGAAAAGTTTTCAAATAAAAACATACAATGTTAACATCACAGAGAGAAACTTTTATAGTTCCATTTCTGAGCATGTTGATTTATTTTTAATAATTGTATTTAAATGTTGTGAAAGCATTATTATTTTAACATATTAAGTCATTATCATTTCAAGATAAATTGAATAAACAATTTTCAGCCTTTTTATGTATCAGGCTTTGAGCTAGACATTTTCATGTATATTTTTTCAATCCTATAAGTAGAGTGAGCTGTTAACACACCTTCTCCAACATATGTCAAAAACATTTAGCCTATAAGCTTGAACATAAAAAGTCAGAATAACTAAAGGAGTTAATTTATAGTGACTGAAAACAACTTTCTTCTATGATATTGAAACAAAGAAGATACTATAGTTTTGACAAGAGAAATTTCCATTGACAGATGAATGGTAAAAGAAATGTGGTATACACCTATTTTATCAGTGTGCTATCTTTGCATTATGATAAGAAAACATTGAGGCAGCCTACTTACAAAGAAAAGATGTTTTTCTAACTCACAGATTTGGAGGTTCAAAAGCCTAGTGGTCTCATTGTTTCAGCCTTGGGCAAGAGCAAAGCTAGCATCACATCTCGGTAGGATTGTTTAGGAGCAAGGGGTCACATCTCAAACTACCAGCAAAGAGAGAGGGAAGGCCCAGGCTTGCTTTTATTTATAAATATATAATAATCTCCTCACAAGAAATAAGAAAAGTTCTATGAAAATCACCTAATCTCTTTCAAGGGATTAACTCCAGTGACCTAAGGACCTCACAGTAGGCAATACCACATACGATTTTTCAATACACCCAATGCCATTACCCGTGAACAAAGATGGAATTACGGGAGCTTTGGGGGAGACATTTAATCTACTAGGTGTGATTAAAAATATGGTGAATATTTAAGCCACTGAATACAGTACACATGCAGAGCTATTACTCCCCCTCTCATTGAACACACTTATCCCATTATTATTTCCACTTTCTGAAGCAGTTCTGTAAGTCCTCTTTCATAAGGGTCTTTGATTGCTCTGTCATGGCTGCCTCAATGTCCTAAATTGATTCAAAATGTTTACATATTTTATGGTTATTTTAACTTTGCCTAAGAGCCAGAAATTGCAAGGTGTCATATCTGGTGAAGAAGGTGGTTGAAGATTTGACGTAATATTTTTATCAGCCTGGCTTTCCACTCACCATCATTCACCACTTTTCTTTTTTAATCATACCTAGTTAACATATTAAAGAAAAGATTTCCGGCCTTGTTTCAGAAAGTGGCAATACTGATAGAACAAGTGTGTTCCAAGGAAGAGGGAGTATATTAAGGGAATTAATGGCAATGTGTCTTTTACTGTCAGTTTTAAAAAATTTAAATATTCATTATATATTTTGATCACACCTTGGATATTGAAACCATAGCACCTAAGTGAAATATCCAACTTTGAAAAAGAAATCCTGCCATTTGTGACAAAATGAGGGGATCTAGAAGATACTTTGCTAATAAGACCCAGAACTAAGCCAAATATAGAACACATTGTACATAACACTTGTGTGATGAATCTGAGTTTAACTCCTGAGGAGTTGCAAGTCAGTTGCCTGAGATGGGTTGAGGGGACAAGGGTACTTTGATTAGTCAAAGAGTACTGAGTTTTGTTAGACAAAGTAAGTCCTTGAGACCTACTTTACAGCATAGTGGTTACAGTTAGCAATACCACTCTGTGTTGTACACTTCAAAATTTGCACCATATTACTTTGTATTACATTTGAAAAAATTAATAATGTGAGATGCTATCATTTAATAGAAAACTTACACCATTTGTAAGAGATTAAAAACTAAAGCACAATATAAGAGATGAGAGGAAGCATACTTTTAACAGGTCTCATGGTAAACACCTGAGATAAAGAGTTTGGGAAAGGATCTTATTTTAAAACTTCCTCCAGGAAAGATGTGACGAGATCTTAATATATGGCCCTATAGTAAACATTCTTATGAATTGCTTGCCTTTGCCCAGGCAAATAGTCACAATGTTTAACGATAAATCATACTACCACTTCTCCCTACTAGAAAAGACTTGGCAAAGAGGTTTTACCTCTTAAAAGAGCCATTTGTATTCCTCCCTTAGGATGAGAAAACAATTCCACATAGGATAATTTTTCCAAGTTACCAAGCTGGAACTGAAATGTAGGTGTACTGACATATCCATAACCTAGTTTTTGGAGTCTTAAAAAATAATATTATACTCTGAGTGGGTAGAATTGGAGATGATGACTATTTACCTGTCCAAATATTTTAGTAAATATTCCAGATGACAGCTAAAATAAAACTATGATATAAAAACTACAGTGATTATTTTCAATGATACATAAGGATATAAGCTATAAAATGGTAGTGCATTTAGGAATATATCTATGTTTTAAATTTTCTTTAAGTTTGTGAGTTATTGTATTCTTTCTGCTTTCTAAATATAGTACAGGTCATACTTATCAATAGCCCACATGTATTATTTAGAAACAAAGCTTTCACATCAACTTATCATTGTATATTTAAAAAAATCAATAGTTTAGCTTCTATTATTTATGTAGAATGCCTTACTCTTTTGACGTTTCATCTTTTTTCTTGAAATTTTTAATTTAATTAAATTCTCTTTCTGAACATCAGGGAACTTATGAGTTAATAGGAAGTATGCCTTCCTTCACTGAACAAACATTTATGAAATGACTGCTATTTGAAGATTCCATGCAAGGCATTGCTGCTTTACTATCTGTTCAAGTTTAGGATGAGATTCTAGAGTAAGGAACTAACATCTAACATTACTGTCACATTCTAAAATCTCTAAGAGATTCTAGTATCTCTGAAAGAGATTATCATTATCACTGGTGGGAGACAAGGTAGCTTCTACGACGTGCTGAAATTTTTGCTCAGACATGATATTTTTGTATGTTTGATTGTTACATTAGTGATATATTAAATATCTTTTGGTGATTTTATATTAAATACAAATATGATATTCAGATTTTTTCAAATTTAGAGTAAGAATTTTACCTTTATTTCAAGAAATGGCAAATAATGCTTCTATGAACTAATTTCAGAGGAAAAATTGAGAAACCATTCTCAGGCATATAATTAGTCATCCCAAAATGAATCAAATGTGTCACATGTCAAATGGAATAAGTTTGATGAAGATGAAGTTCATAGAGCTTCTGAATGCCCTTTTGGTTTTAGCCTATAAACGAAGCTCAATCTAACATTTTGGAGTGGTGTTCTCATTATCCCACCACACACGTTGTAATTTTCTTACTTCAGCAGATAAAATTAAACTTAGTCATTATTTTCTAGGAAGCACTCTTTAAGTAGCTTCTAATGTTTGAGACAGGATTTTGAGCAAGTGGGAGGAGTTAGAAATTTCAAACAAATAACGTGCATGATTATGAAGTCTTTTCATTTTAGACAAAATTGAGGAATTGAATCCATGTGATATATGATATTTCACACAAAACCACCAGTCTGTGTGCTCAGGTTTTTACCTCAAATCAAAATCAGAAGTCATAAAACACTTTATTTAATTATCTTTGTAAAATAATATATGTAACATATATTGCATCTATATTTAAATTTTAAAATCAGCTTCATTGATTTACAAAAGTGTGTAATAAAATTTTCCAATTACAAGAATCTAATTTATGAGTCTTAAAAAAGTATGTAAACCCAGCTATCACATAAACATTTATAATTTTTATGTGTTGGCTAAAAAAAAAATCATGTAATTACTGCTATCAAGATCTTAATAGAGAGCATTTCTGTCACCACACAAAATTTCCCTTTGGAGATGCCTTCCTACTTCTTGTGGCTTTTATAACAACCATTCTGTCATCAGATTCTTGTTTTTCAGAGACAATTATATAAAAATGTGCTGTGTCTGTCTTCATAGTGGAATACCTTTGAGCTTTGTGTATGTTCTGCAAGTGTCAACAGCTCAGTCCTTTCAGGTGCTGAGTAATCTACTGCACCAGTATAGTTGGTTTTCTCTGCAGCAGTTGATGGAGATTTTGTTTGTAATTTGTGAAAATTATGACTGAAATGGCCATATTGACTTCAGGTTGTTGAAAGAAATTATATGTCTTCAGTTCTCATGTAATTGTCTATAGGAAGTACTTTAGTTAGAGATAAAAATCCCAGTTGTGTCTCCAATTACAACTCCAAATGTAGGGCAGAAAACACAAAGAAAATAACCCTGGGGTCTGTAAAGTAAATAAGAGGAGGAAGACTGTTGAGAGTAGCTAAAATTTTTAGAAAAATAAAAATGGTGTCAATAAGCTTTGCAGTTTATTTATTTTATTATTACTTTATACTTTCATGGGAGCATAGGATAAATCGAGGAAATTCATGGCACATGCTGTTAGCAAAACCGTGTAGGGGAGGCTGTATTTATGGCCAGAAAACCTTGGGGGGAAATCTGCTCACTCTGGTGTGTAGGAAGAGGTCTCATTTGTGTGTTTATAGCTTTTGTGTGTGGGTCTGTGAGATGGGGAAGCTTCATCCGTCAACTTGGTTTGATTGAGAGAGTCCCAGAGAGGTGGCTGGATCCTGGCGGCCCCGGTATGATCAAAGCTCAGAGCAATGTGCTCATGGCTGAATTTCCCTTTAAGGAGGACAGCTAAAGTGAGTCACCAGGGCCACACCTTTGGAGGGGACAGTCTCTCTGGCACTCTTCTCCTGTGCTCTGCTTCCCAGGTGAGGGAATGGTTTTGCTCCAGCCTGGTGCTTCTGTCAGTGCCAGCCTGTAATGGGATGAAAACTATGAACCAAAAGCCACATTAGGCCTCTGTTCTTTTAAGTTTCAGTTGGCAAGAAGATTGGCTAGTACAGGTGTAGGTGTGTGTGTGTGTGTGTGTGTGTGTGTGTGCGTGTGCATGTGCATGTGTCCTTTCACTGGTCTTACCCTGTATGTGAGCATCAGGTAAGGAGCTATGCTGTTCCTGTGTAAGAAGGGAAAAGGGAGCACCCTTCTCACCTAGAACTAGGTGAGAAAATTGTCCCTGTGGATACAAGAAATGAGCTTTTAATTTGCAAAAAATGTGAGAAAACTATTTACCTATTTCTTTTCTATATCTTTTTATTCCTGTCTGCTTCATACTGGATGTGCGCTATTTGTTTGGAAGTACACACCAGTAAGAAAAGATAAAACTCTGAGAGAACACTGAGTTCTGATCCAGAAGAGATGGAATGGGGCCCGAAGAACTGCATAATACAAGTGCAATATCCAAGAAAATACCCCAGGGGTACATCGGTCTAGGCATTGAATTTCCTAACCCTGCAGGCAGACAGTGATGATTTCTGCAATTTCCTCAAGCAGTGGATCACTACCAAAGGAATACACAGATTTTTCAGAACTTAGCTAACATATACACTTTCATCTAATTCCCAGATCAAAGTCTGCTAACAATATAGCAAAGACTTTGAACCTAAACTGATAATAAAACTGCTAAGAAAAGACAGTAAGAGAGAATTTGTGGACCAAATTTAGTTTGATATTTGCTTGCTACACAGAAATGCAACAAAAGAAAAACAAGCATTTTGGGGGGAACTTATTGGCATTTAGTCTTACAATTTAACAGCTAAACTGTACAAAACACAATGTAAACCTTCTTGACATACTATCAACCAGAGGAAAAACAAAAACACCTAATTCTTTTTTTTTTCTTTTTTTTTTGGTGCCGGAGATCTAACTCGGGTCCTTGCACTTTCTCAGCAGGAGGCGAAACCACTGAGCTAAATCCCTGGCCCCAAAACACCTAATTCTTAAGGGAAAAGATGACCAATGGTAACTCTGTAGTAAACTAGAATTTGAAACTATCAAGAATTGCCATCAAAGAAATTATTTTAACGGTGTTCAACAATTATAAATACACTTGAAACTAAAGAAAAGACAAATTTTCAGTAGATAGAGAAGTATATATAATTTTTGGAACTGAAGAGCAAAATATCAGTAACGCAAAATTAGTAAATGGTTCAATAGAAGGCTGATGAGGACAGCAGTAAGAGTCAGTGAATCTGAAGATAAAGCAACTGAAATGTTCCCCTCTGAAATAAAGGCAAACATTTAAAATTAGCAGAGTCTTAGGGCCTGTAAGGTAATATCGCAAGGTCCCTGGAAAGCCTGAATGACGAGGGCAGCAACAATATTTAAAGAAATTGATTGAAAAGACTGAATAGTAAAATAATTATATAGATATTCACAGTATTAAGAAACTCAATTAATTTTAACCAAGATAAACTCAAAATAAGTCATGACCAGAAAAGTCATAAACAAATTGTCTGAAACCAAAGATTAAAAAAATCTTAAAGTGGCCATATATCAGTGGTGCACAGAGAGGAACAATTCATATGGCTTGAAGAGCCACGAGTCAGGAACACTGAAGACCAGCATGCAGGAGAATAATACTTATAGAAGAAAATGGGAAAGCAGCCATTCTAAATCAAACAAAAATATTCTTCAGGGAAAAAGGTGAAGTAAAGATTTATGAATTAGGAGAATTCATTATCAACAGTCCTGCTCTGAAAGAGATGTTAAAGGAATATTTCAAGCTAAAAGAAAAGGATACCAGAGAGGTGGTGAAATATGGAAGTCTCTAGAAATTAATGAATTCTACTGCATATAAAATATAAAATAAACTTTAACTCTTTTATGTCCTAGGAAGAGATTCTTGGCTTTTGTAAGAATATATTTGTCTTCATAAGAAATTTTTAAACTATTTTCCAAGGTTTCTTTATCATTTTACATTTCCTCGATGCTGTACCAGTTTCTGTTGAGACTGATCCTCCCCAGCGTTGGTATTGTAAGCTTGTTTCAGCCACCCACATACACATATAGTGCAGGCACATCTTACTAACAAACCTTAACACAGAAAACAAGAAACTGCTATTTCTTACCAGTCTTTGGCATCATTATAAAGCTGCCTCAAAGCCAGTACACTATGTATATTATTTTTTCCTGGTGAGAATGGGTTTCCTTTTTCACAGATTAAAAGTTACAGAACAAGCAACACAATTTTTCATATTCATCTCATGTCAAATGTTCCTAGGAGACAAAATAATGTAAAAACCACTGTTCCAAGTTCCATTGTTAGCTTACTAAGTCTATCCATTACATTCCATTTTGTTTATTTGTTACCTGCTATTCACTGTTCTTAACTTTTGTTTAAAACAAAATTGAAATAAATTTAAATTAAGATACTCCAAAATTGATCATTTTGGACCTTGTTTTAACCATTGTTAGCTACAATCAAGGCAAGGTCTCCATTCAGGACTAATTTTACCTAAGGCAATGACACTTGGAGTACTCTACCAAAATCCTAGCAAAGTTTTACATTCTGCCTGGAGAAATATGAACAGTTCGCGACATTCTTAGATCTTCGAGTAATATTTCCTCTGCTTTGTTGTGTGCCTCTTGGTATTTATACCCACTCTCTTAGGCAGGCAATCTCCTAGTATATACATGGTCATTGGTACTCACCTGATGATTGGAGGGGGAAACCGCTGGTTACATCCGGGCTTTTTTTTCTGTGGCGCTCTCTCCTCTCTGATACTCTCAAATGGTGAGCTCAAGACATCCCAGGCTTGTTCTCAGCTCTCACCCCTTAAACCAAGGAATCGATAAGCCTCTCACAGGGTTCACATTCCAGCTTTGTGTCCTGGAAACTCTCTCTAGACAGTGATAAGGGGCCATTTTAGGACTCAAGTCCTTTGTTTCTTTTTTTTTTTCCTCATCAATTATCTTTAATTGCCTTATATCCAATTGCCTGAAACCAGAGTTTCACACATTTTTGTCCATTTTTGGGTTGGTCTTTTAGAAATGTGAGTAAATCTGATCCTGGTTACTCCATACTGATCATTTATTCTTGTATGCATACATCAAGACCTTGACAGTAAAGGAAGTAATTAAGGACATCTAAGAGTAAATACTTCAGCATAGGACAATTTCCATTTTGGGAAGACACTCACGTATTCACACTCAGAAAGAAAATAAACAGACTATTTTGGAACTTGCAAGATCAGTTCCTGCAGAAGCTTGAAAACAATTGGTGCCTATTCCAATTACGGCCACTCTGCTGGAACTGTCAAAAGTTAATGACAGAAAACCTATCAACCAACATTCACACCAGAAAGGAGCATGAAAAGGCTAGCAAAAGAAGGATGGAAGGTAGTGAATTATTTTTTGTTGAACTGCAAACACAGGACTTGCAGAGGAGAAATGTTTGGTGTTCCTTCTCCTATCTGTGAGCCTACTTGAAGCAAAATTCCAAATACTTACTTAAAGAGATTAAGCTGTGCCCTTGAAGTAGACCAGAATGTGTTCAGCTTTCAAATCTTGGATCAAGAGAGTTCTGTGGCTAGCTTCTGAATCTGAATGGTGAACCGAAATTGAAATAGCTGGATTCAACAACCCTGTACTTCCAGAATTTGTTAAGATTAAGTTTCTGTTTTCTGTGATGCTCATATGAGCCAAGCTAATAGAGAGTCAGCATAGGATTTTCTCAAAATCTTTCTTCAAGCAAAGGAAAACAGACTTCATCAGAGAGCAGCTAGAGACATTTTTAGAGGAAAATACATCAGAAAGCAATGATCCCAGGGAGATCGCGATAGGAAATTGAGGTTGAGAGGTCTTCAAGTGTCAGCTGTGTCTCTGAGGAACCCTGACTTCAGTCATAGCAGAACATGAGAGGCACACGTTTCCCCAGGCCACCAAGGACAGTGCCTGCTGACAACCTGTTCACTAATCACTTTACTGACAGCTGCCTTCTTATGGCCACTGTGCTACAACATCTTAGTTTTTGATTAGTGGAGATTGAACTATTTTAGAATGATCTTAATTGTATGGATCTACAAGTCTTGTCTTCCTGGCATAAGGAAATAACTGGAACAGCTGAGTTTTTTGGGGTTTTTTGGTATCGGGGATCATACTCTGGTCCTTACACTTGCAAGGCAGGCACATGAATCACTGAGCTAAATCCCCAGCTCCCAGCTGAGTTTTTGCAAAGGAAAAGCTTTAGGAGTATATCTTATAAATTACCCCAATTTACTGAAATAATTTTCCATACACATACAAACATAAACAAGGAGAGTATGGTTTTGAATTTTGAGACTATATTATGTTTGATAGTTGTCTCTTTGACTTACTACATAGTATATATTTAGCTCTTTTTCCTCAAAAGCTTTTTCTTATCTCTGTTCCATTAATGTCTGGAATATGAGCAGTGCTTTCCTCAGTGGGGAAAAAAAGGGACAGTGGTGATCATAGCAGTAGTAATGGACAAGGTAGCATCAGCGTCTCGGGACTTAATAGGAAGCTGAAGTTGCTACCAGGACTTCTCTGGTACATTAGTAATTAGCAGTAAATTCAAGGAGAGTTAATTATTCAACAATGTCAGTAGAGGCCACTTTGCAACAAGGTTTAATATGGATGATTAATCACTCTTAGCATCCCAAAGCTGAAGGACTAAATATGTAGATCAGGGTAAGATCACACAAATGTCTCAGGTACTTCATCAATTTCCTTGCCTTTGTCTTGACTGGTCCTGTTATTACATCTACTAATGAGTTTTAAATGCCACAGCCATCTTTCTTGGGCATCCAAGACAAGCATCAGAAGGTAGACAGAGTCTCAGAAGGGCTTGTGGGGTATGGCATGAGCACACATTTTAGCAGTCATATTCCAGAGATGCTGAACTGGCCTCTCCAATACCTTTTAGGTCTTGGGGCAATCCACTCGAGGGCAAACTCTTGTCTGAAACTTCAGCTGTGTATAAGGAGTAATGGCTACTCTATCTATTATAGGACTGTAATGTGGTTGCCTTACAGAGAAGAGGGCTGTTAGAGAAAACAGGCAGTGTAGCCCTAAATAAGAGAGAAGACTGACACACAGATCCTTTTGTTAGTTTTGCTGTCTTCAGGCTTTGTCCTTTCAGAGAGGTGAATAAGGAAGCTGAGAGAAAAATAGGTACTGCATTTTCAATTATCTTGCATTTGTCCAAAGTGAAAGATATCCAAGTTCAATAGACAGTGAAAATGGTGCTCTCCACAGTCTATTTTCCAAGATTCTACCAAATACTTAATTCTTTTCTCTTTACTTGCTTTTCTAATCCCCACAAGGTAATTGGAAAGACAAACAACAAGCAAATAAACATACAGTAATATCTCAGTTCACGAACTCTTCTATTTGTAAATAGTTCCATTCACAAACAAAAGCATGCCGCAAAATTTTGCTTCTGTTCACTAAGTTTGCATTGGTTGACAAACACAACCACAGTCTTCTTCCTCATGCAAACACACTTGCACCCTCTTCCCCTAAACTGTAAGGAAATTAAGTTCATAAACCAAGGTACCATGGTATAGGTATATGTGTATTTGTATGTATAGATGTATATTTATACATGTTTATGAATGTATATATATATATGTAGACACATACTAGAAGAATAAATATGCAGTGCATTTACTTGAATGAGTCCATTTAAAATTTAATTATCATTAGTTGAATTTAATTATCATTATGTGAGGATACATTTGGAAAAGATACAAAGGAACCTCACCAGACAATGAATCTCCTGCTTTCATCTTGGATTTCCCAGTCCTCAGAACTGTGAGAAATAAGTTTCTGTTGTTCTCAAGCTAGAAGCTAACCAATTTGTCATATTTTGCAATAGCAGCCCAAAGGTACTAAGATGTGATCTGACAATAGCTGCTCATGTTCTGACCTTGTTCTGACCTACAGGCTTTCAAGTCATGCCTCAAACTTCAGCAATTGTTTTCAAAAATAAAGAATTTAAAGATTCCTGTATTTGTTGACTAATTTAAGTCATCTGCCCAGTGAACCAAAGTTACACAAAGAGGCGATAGAGTAGTTAACATTGATCAGGAGTGAAATTCCTACATAACTTTTATCTTACTATTCATAGTGTACATAATATGACTTAAATTGGATTCTGTATAAAATAATGCATTTTATTAGGCAGTAGCTGGTTTTCAAAAAGTTTGTATCCCCTAAAGATATTATAACTGCACAGCAAAATAGTCAAAATAGTCTGAAGTGTTCTGTTCATCATAGCAACTTTAAAAAAATCGTTGTTGAGATATAAACAGGAAACTAACATGCTATAAAATTAGCATTTATGAAGTATACAATTCTGTTTTCTCAGTAGAGGAAGGGAATTTTGCAATCATTACAATTACTTAATTTTAATATAGGCTTATTGCCCCAGAAAGAAAACCAATATGCATTAGAGGATATTCTTCATTCCTACTTCCCTAGAACACCTGATTATCACTAATCAATTTTCTGTCTCTATTAATTTCCCTATTCTGAAAAATTTATATTTTATTTATACACATATTTTGCATATATAATCATGTAACATTTTGCATCATAATTTGAGTAATTGTCTGCCTGTATGTATGTGGATATATGTGTGTTTGTGTATGCATGTGCATGCGCGTGTGTGTTTGTCACTGTTTCATCACTGGAAAAAAATACCTGACACCTACAACATAAAGGAGGAGACATTTACTTTGGCTCATGATTTCAGAGGAGTCAGGCCATAGTCTTCTGGCTCCAAGAGACAGAAATGGCATGGTAAAAAAGCATGGTAGTACAGAGTTGTTCAACCTGTGACAACTAGGAAGCAGAAAAAGGGAAGAGAGGAGCGAGAGACAAGATTACAGGCTTTCAAGTCATGCCCCAAGTGGCACAAGTGCTCAGTCAAGGCCCAAATCCCTAATGGCAATTTCAGCTATGAATTCATTAAGAGATTATTTCACTGATAAGTTCAACACTCCCATGATCCAATCACTTTCCAAAACCTCCACTTCTGAATGTATGAGATTTGGTGGACGTTTTAGACCTAAACCTTAACACTCCACCCTGGCCATCAAAATGCTCCCATTGATCTTATTATGCAAAGCACATTTTTTCCATCTCTACAATTCACTAAATTACTAACAGCTCCAGGACTGTTCAAAAATCTGAGACTCAGGCCAACTCTTAGCCATGAGTCCTGTTTACATTAAAAAGAAAATCAGATACATCCAGCATACAGTGGTACACGGTATATAATCAGATGAAACCAACACTGAAACCCAGCAGGGCAAAAATTAAATCCTGTAGCTCTGCATCAGCATCCACGGCAGGTTGTAGTAGATGTGAGCTCCACAGGACATGGGCAGCCTTGTAAATATGTAAATCAGTGCCACATGGATGATGCCAAGGTCTGTCACAAACTCAAAAGGTAACTGGAGACCTTTGGTCCATGACTGCAGTGGCCTCCAAGTGCCTAATTTGCTGAAGATGGGGAAACACCATCCTAATTGGCCCTGAGTGAGCAGGGTACTCTAGAGCTTTCTACTCAAAGCAGTGTCTTTCAAAGAGCTTACCATCTTGTACCCTGGAGGTTGGGATCAGTGTGGTCTGGCCAATTCCTGAGATACCCTCATGGCATCTTCCCATATTGTCCCAGTGCAAAATATTCAGCCTCTTTTTAATGGTGTTAATCTTTTCAGCAAACACTCTCTCTTTGATCCTAACTCTACATGTGCTTCCTGTCTATTGGAAGTACAAAATTTTCATATTTTTGCTTCTGCTTTTTTCTTCTACTTTTAACCATAGACCTAGATAAGAGGCCAACCAAACCCATGCAACACTTGAATATTGGGCTACATTGAAATTTCCTCTGCTAGATTCATTAGTCTGCTAACTTTAAATTCAGCCTCACACAATATCTTAGAACATGAGAGAAATGTAGACAATTTTTTTGCCAGAATAAAACATGCTTGGCCTCTTGAGTCCTCATTCCCAGCTAAATCCTCATGAAGCTTGCCTTTAACCACCTAACAGTCAACCCCAAATATCACCCCAGCAGCATGTTTGTTTACATACTGACTATTTTAAGTGTCATTTGAGCAGGTGTCATTTCAATCGGTTGATTTTTGTATTGAATAAATTTGAAAAAAATGTTGTTTTTATTTTTCCTATTATATTATCTTGTAAAAATTAACCAAAAATACGCAGTTTGTGGTCATCATCTACTTAAATAATTGGACTGGTAAGTGGTGTTCACCTTTGTATCAGCATTTCCAGTCCTCTGAGCTTTAAGCAGAATTACCCCTCAGGATGTGCTTGTGGCATTTTAGGCTTTTTCTATCCTGCTTCTCTAAACTTTTCACAACTCCTCTTGCAAACCAGCTCCAAAGCCTTCTGGCCACATGTTTTGCTATAATCATAGCACTGGCCCCACTTCTCTGATGACAATGGTATTGGTAACAATTTTCTGTATCAGTCACCTTTCCACTGATGGGACAGGATGCCTGATATCTACAATTTAAGGAGTGTATTTTATTTTGATTCATTGCTTCAGATGGTTCAATAAATGTTTAGCTGGCTTCAAGGCAGAAAGGCCATGGGAGAGGAGAACTGCTCAATATATGCAAACCAGGAAGCAGAGAGCAAAGGGAGGAACCAGGGACAAGACTGTACCCCTTCCTGTCACACTAAGCTAACCCTCTTCTCCTTAACAGACCCTACCTTCTAACAGCATGTTCAGCTGTGAACTCAGCAACAAATGGATCCACCTACTCTTGAATATAGCACTGCCACATTCAGTCATCATCTATGACCCCCACCTCTGAACACATGAGACTTTTGGAAGATAATTTAGATCTATATCATATCAACATATATGTTTCTGTGTGTGTATGTAAAAATCATACAATATGTGAGCTTTGGTGTCTAACTTTCTTAGCATAAGAATTTCAAAATTTGTCAATGTTGTAGTATGCATCAGTATGCCATCCTTTTGCATTGTAGAATAATATTTGATTTGTGTATATATAACATGGGTTATTCACTCATCATTGGATACATACTTGGTCTGTCTTCACTTTGCCAGCTATTATTAATATAATTGCTTTGATAAATCATACACAATTTTCATATGTTTTACATTCTCTTTGTATCTACTTAAGAGTTGAATTCCTTGTTAATGTATAAAATCTATGTTTAACATTTTGAGAAACTGTCCAGTCTTTCTCCGACATGGCTGCGATATTTATATTTCTATGAGAAAATTTCCATATCTTCATCAATGATTATTTTTGTCTTTTTTATTTTGTCATTTTATTGGGATTGCAAAGCAAATCACTTGTCATTTTCATATGCATTTTCCTGCTAATGATGTTCAGCATTTTTGTGTGCTTTTTACCCATTAGTATAATTTCATAGGACCAATATTTATTTAGTATTTTCCTACATTCAAATGTGGTTATTTTTCCTTTATTATTTTTTGTTTAAATTGACACATAATAATTGTAGCATTTTATGTGTTAGAATGCAATGTTTTATGCATAAGAACATTTTATAATCACATCAAAATTATTAGCATAATCACCTTTCACATGTATAATTTAAACATTAAAATAAACATAAAAAAAACATTAAAATGCTCAAGCTTACAACACATTATTATTGATAGCCACCCTGCTGAATAATGGAAAAGCAGAGCTTATTTCTCTAGGATTTACTTGTGTACAATATTATATTATATTTATCAATTTTGCTTGTATGGAAAGATACTAAGCTTTCATACCTTAGCTATGAATAGTGATGAACTAACCATGGAACTGTAATCTTTTCAACAGACTGATTTTATTCTCTTTAGATATATAGCAGTAGTAGGATTGCTGGATCATGTATTTCTTCCATTTAGATCTTTTGACCAACCTGCCTTCATTTTCTATACTGGCTGTGACAATTTACATTCCTAGCATTAGTATAAAATATATTTTATACACATCCTTGCCAAAATATACCTTTTTAATTTTGATACTATGCATTCCAACTGAAAAGAGGTTATATCTTGTGCTTTTTATTTATATTTCCTTGGTGATTAGTAATAATCATTTCTTTTTATTCATCTGGTGGCTATATGTATATCTTGTTTGAAGGAATATCTATTCAGTTCATTTTATCATTTCTTTTCATTCAAGTTTTCCTTCATGGAGTTCTTTGTGATCTTTATTCTTTATACTAATCCCTTTTCAGATGTGTAGTTTACAAATACTTTCCAACTGCAGGTCATGTCTTCACTCTATTCCTTTGCTGTGTGAAAGCTCTTCATTTCATATAATTCCATTTTGCCACTTTCACTTTTTTCCTACACTTTAGAAGTCTTACACAAAATATCTATTCCCAATCCAATTGAAGAACTGCTGTTCTGTATCTTATAGGAGTTTTATAGTTACGAATTTTATGTTGCCATTTTTACACACTTTCATTGAAAGTAGATTTTGTATATGGTGAATATGGCTATCTAATTTTCACAGCATTAAATTTCTTACTAAATGTAATTTCTTACTATCTAATTTTCACAGCACTATTTCTTACTAAATGTAAGAAATCTGTCCTCTACTCAATGTTTTCTTGTCCCATTATGAAAACCAGTTGACTGTAAAATACTAGATGTATTTCTAGCATCCCTATTTTATTCCTTTTGTTTATGTGTCTATATTTATGCCAGTACCACCTCAGTGGCTTTTTTATGACAATAGCATGCTATTTTTTGTACTGAGACCTTTGCTGTATAGTTTGTAGTCAGACAGTGTGATGCCTACAACTGATCTTTCTGCACAAAATTGCTTTTGCTATTTGGGATCTTTTATTATTATTTCAATACCTTATGTATTCTGTATGCAAGTGTCTTCTCAGATGCAAAGCTTGAAATTATTTCATTTTCTCAGTTGTTACTTCACTTTTTCATAGTATATTTTGAAGAAATGTTTTAAGATGAAGAAATTCTGTGTTTACTTTTTCTATACTCTGTTATATTTGTTTCTGATGTTATATGTAACAAATCATTGCTGAATTCAAGGTCAAAAATATTTATTACTGTTTCTTTCTAAGAATTTTTTCAGTGTTACTCCTTAGATTTACATTATACTCTATTTTATATTATTTTTGTAGGGTTCTAATGCCACTGTTTTTCACTGGATATTCAGTTGTCTTGTCTTATGCCACTTTTTAAAATGATCTCCCTCATTGAACCGTGTTAATTCACCTGCCAAATATTAGTTAAAAAATGGTTTTTGAGTTTATTTCTGAACTCTTAAATATATACCACTGTTTTGTGTGTGTGTGTGTGTGTGTGTGTGTGTGTGTTTGTTGTTGTTGTTGTTGTTTTGGTACAGGGGATTGAACTTGGGACCTTGCACTTGCAAGGCAGGCAATGGAAACACTGAGCTAAATCCCTGGCTATACCATTGTTTTATATGTTCATCATTAAGGCAGTAGCACACTGTTGTGATTGTGTCTTTATAGTAAAGTTTTGCAATTTATAGCAATTTACAGTAAGTTTTGCAGAAACATGAGTCCATCAATTTTGTTTTTCACCTCCAGTATTTTGACAATTCTAAGCAATTTGAACCTCCATACAAAATTTAACGTCACTTTGTCAGTTTCTACAAAAAAAAAAAAGCAGTTGGAAATACAAATGTACACATAAATTCAGATAGTTTTGAGCAGTATCACCATCTTAATATTAAGGCTCGAATCAACAAACATGAGATCCATTTACTTAGGCCTTTCTTAATTTGATTAAATGACGTTTTCTACTTCGCAATGCACAGATGGAATTATTTCTTAATTTGATTTTAAAGAGTTCTTTCACAATTTTTAGATATAGAATTTATTTTTGAATACTGACCTCATATACTGAAGTAACTTTGATAAGTTCAAAAGCTTTTTGTGGAACTTTTAGAATTTTTCATATATAATACCATTCCATCTACAAAGAAAGTTTTACTTCCTCTTTTTCAATCTTTCCTCTTTTTCAAGTAATTTTATTTTATTTCTTGAGTAGTTTCTCTCAGTAGGACCCCAAATACAGTGTGAACTGAAGTGGTGAGAGAACATATCAGTCTTAGAGGTAACTGTTCAATAATTAGTAAGAGTGATGTCAGTTGTATATGTTCAATAGATATTTTTATCAGACTGAACAAGTTCCACTTCTATTCCCAGTCATTTCAGTCTTTTTTTTAATCTTCTGAAATTATAATGTGAATTTATAATTTATTCCATTGGTAATGAATACACTGATTAGTCTTCATTTGTTGGACCAGCTTTATACAGTGACTCATTTTTCTGGGATTAAATCCTACTTATTTTTTGTTTGGTTCCTAATTCAGTATTTGGCATTTATTTTGTTTAAGACTTTTATATCTATACGCATAAAGTTCGTTAGTCTATGGTATCTTTTCTCAGAAGATCATGGGTTTGGGATCAATGTATTACTAAATTCCCACTGTGCTGAGATAGTTATTCCGCTCTTGTATTTTTGTAATATTTTGAAAGATGATGTTATGTAATTTATAAATATTGGTAAGATTATCAGTAAAACAATATTATTTAGTATTAATTCAATGTCTTTGCTCATCATGGATCTGTTCAGGTTCTCTATGTATTTGTGAGTTTATTTTTAGTAGTTTGTGCCCTCACAGGGTTTTTCTATTTCATCTAAGTTTTCTAACTTATTGAATATAATTTTTCAGGCTCAATCATGATTTGTAAAAATTTTATATAATACACCCTCTTATTCCTAACTCAATGATTTATGTCTGTTTTTCAAAATCTTCTGTTAAAGCTTTATAAATTAAGTTTTATTAATTGATGTTTTTATAAATCAATTTTTGCTTCAATTTACCTTATTTACAGTTTTTCTGTTCACTGTTTTATTTCTTTCCATACTGGTATATATTTCTTTCATTCTACTTTCTTTATTCTCCCTTCTCTATTTACTTCAGGTAGAAGGTTAGAATACTTATTTGAAACATTTTTGTCTTTTTAATGTGGGTATATCTAACTAGAATTTTTTCTCTAAATCCTATTTTAGCTTCATCTCATTAGTTTTATTCTGCTGTGGCTTCGTTTCCATTTATTTCAAAACATTTTCAAATTTAAAGAAAATTATATGTAATCCAAATAGTAATTTTTCCTTGACTTATTAATTCTTTTTTGGAAATATGGTGTTTAAGTTAAAAATGTCAATTTCTAAAATGCTATTTTATTATTTATTACTCACTTCATTCGATTGTAGTCAGAAATCTACTCAGTGTAATTTTAATCATTTTACATTTGCTGAGACCTGTGTTACAACTTAATATAGGGTCTTTCATGGAGAATACTCTGAAAAGAACATGTTATGCTCTTTTGAAGAATGTTTACTGGAGATCTCTGGTAGGTGTAGTTACTCTAGAGTGTTCAAGTCTTAGTTTCCTTGTTGATATTGGCTCTAGTTGTTTTATCCACTATTGAAAGTGATAGTAATGTATTGAAATCTACAAGTATTGACTTGATACTTCAATTTTTTTCAGCTTTTTTCATGTACTGTGGAGCTTTGTTATTTATTGTCATGTTTTTCTTATTAGTTAAAAATTTTATTATAAATATCCCTTTTCTACCTCAGAGTTGCTGTGATTACAAGAAGGTGCAATCAGGTCTGGCTGTTCTTTTTTTTTTTTTTACAATCACTCTCAGATTTCCATGAATATGTTACTACTCTTTATAGTGTCCCATAAATCTGCTAAGCTTAGTTTACTTTACTTCATTTTTTCCTTTTCCTCAGATCAGATTATTTCAATTGACTTATTTACTTTTGTGGTTCTTTCTTCTGTGGGCTTTAGTCTGTTCTTAACTATTGAACACATTTATTTCTCATCTCAGTAATTTTCAATTTCAATATTTATATTTGGGTCACTTTTACCTTGTTTACCTCTTTCCTCATAATGTATATTTCACTGAAGTATTGTTCTCATTTTTTATTTAGTTCTTCAAATGTGGTTTCATTTGATGATTATCTATCATCTATCTATCCATCTATCTATCCATCTCTCTATCTATCTATGTAGATCTAGATGGATCTACACTATCCACTAAATCCAACAACTGGGATCCTCAGGCAGTTATTGCTGTTTTTCCCTGTGTACAGATCATGTCTTCCAATTTATTGAATGCTTTGGATTCTTTTAAAAGTGGACATTTAAAAAAAAGAAATTTAGCACTTCTTAAAATCAGATTCTCTAGCTCCCTCTCTGTAGTCTGAAGTTAGCTGTTGCTGTTTTATTGCTGCTCATGGAGGTATTTGCTTATGTAGCTACTTTGCTACATTCTCTAGTCTGTAAACTTTGCCTCATGCATCCATGAAGTCATATAATCAGATATTTTAGTTATCAGCTAGTGATTGGACAGAGGATTCCTCACATACTTAATCAATATCTCACCGTTATTCCTTAGGTGACCTGAGTGTGTTCTGGCATATCCCTTAACCATCTCATTTCATGAACACTGCAAACAGAAGCCTTTGGCAAAATTTTGCTTTAGTTCATGAACTCAGCATCGGGTGAGGAACACTACTCTGGCCGTCTTTCCCAGAGTCGTGGAATGAATTAAGCTTGCAAAACAGGGTTATCATATCTTCGGTGTTCTGGCAAAAGCATTCCATGTGTGCGTCAGCATTCATTGCTTGTGTATGTGGAATCTGGGAGACAGCTTCTCAACTCATTCCTGGGTATGTACAGAGAACTGCACAGGATCCTGGCCTTGGAGATTTCCCGGAGTACATTCCAGCTTTTCAAAGTGCCATGTTGACTTTTCACTTTCCACTTTTATGTTTTTCTTGATGGACTTCTTGTTTGTTCTAAATAATATGCACCTTTAGTTAGCTTGATGTTAAACTATTGCCACAGATTAATTTTTTAATGCCCTAGAGAAAAAATGCTGTAAACATTGAGCAAAATATGAATCAGATCAACTAAGGAAACACCTAGAAACTCAGGAATAGGATATTCATAGGCCTACCATGCTGGTTTTAGGCTCATCTGCATTTCCTTGTGAAATCCAGTTTTAGCTTCTCTAACACGTGGTGTACCTGCTGCCCTTGATGTGAGATCGCCTTTAGTACATGGTTGGGTTCCTCATTTTCCTCGATCCACCGCATGCTGGCTGATCCTTTGCCCCAGCTTGAGCCAAAATCCTGCTTAGGTAGGTAAAGCCACTGTCCCTATTATCTCTATTTCCACAGCAATTTTTCATCAGCTGACCATATCCTGTCTCTTAACTTGTGAATTCCCACTGGGCCATGCTATATTTGGAAGTGAGTCCAATCTTTCTCTTGTACTGAAAAATACATTGAAGTGTTTCCAATGTAAATCTCAGTATTCCTCAGCCTCCTCTCTAGATAATCTTTCTTCTTTTATTTAAATAAATTTTATTTTATCCCATCCCCCCTTATGCCCTTTCTTCTCCCTATGCACAAAAGCTTTTTATTTCCATTTTTTACTTCTATTTTCACTTTTTTTCTTCTCCCTTCCTTCCTTTCTCCATGCTTCCTCCCTTGTTCCCAGTCCCATTTGAACATTTTCTTCACATTTCCCATTTCCCAATATCTGTTATATATTTCAGTCCTTATTTCCACTTTTGGTTTCTCACTTCAGAGAAACAATGCAGGATTTAAACATGTGGATCCAATTTATTTCACTTAAGAGTATAGTCTCAAGGTCTATTCATTTAGCTATAAATATCTGAAGCTCTTCTTTCTTTATGGCAGAGTAGTACTCCATTGTATAAAAAACCCCACATGTTCTTTATCCACTCATCAATTGACAGGCCTTTGGGCTGTTTCCAAGATTACAAACTGTGCTGCTATAATCTTTCCTGTTGGAGACTCCTGTAGTCAGATTCCAGGATCCACCTGCCCAGTGTGTGACGCAGGCCTGAGAAAAAGAATACACTAGGAGACAGAACTAGAAGAGAGAAAGCAGGGTGCCAGGATGACCAATGCTGGTGCAACTGACAAAGGAACTGGACAGTCCCAGGCACTGACTTTTATTGGCAATCAATTGGGGTAAAGGTGGCATGTGGTTTCTATGGAAATTGATGTAAACAAGGCTCAGAAGGAAGAAGACAAAACATTCTCAAATTAGGAACAGAATAGACAAAATATGTTATTGTAATTAGAACACTGTCCTTCTAGTCTGAATGTTTTACGTGTGGGAATGGAAGTTGGGTGTGAGTTACTCAGACTTTGGTATGCAGGCTTCAGCCATACTCACTTCTCAAAACAAGCCAATTGTGGGGTTAACTCTTTACAGACTGCCTGGCCATAATCAATATTCCAGTCCTCTGCATTTCTTGTGATGCTTTAACAAGTGCCATGAATTTTCTTCTGTAATACTAACTTTGAAGACATTCAATACATAAAATATAATATCATGAAGGCAAACTATTTTGTCTTTTTTCCACTGATCTTCCTCAGTAACTAATGCCTCATATTATAAGCATACTTGATAAACATTTGTTAAGTAAATCAATGTATTTTACTGTTTTTTTGGTTCTGAATAATTGAATGTCTCAATATATTGTAATTTGCAAAACAACCCAACTGACTGAGAATTTATAGTATTTTGGAAAGAGTAGTGGCCACATGCTAATGCTGTGACTTTGTACTAGGAACATACATATAGTGTGTTCCACACTGTTTTGTTTACTCTATAAGATTCTCCATTTGAAGTTTTGATAGAGTTAGAAATATCCAGCAGCTTTCTCAAGTCAATAAATGAGTGACTAAGTGGAAATTGCAAAAGAGGAACTGAATCAGGAATCAAATTCTTACATAAGACATAATAACACTCCTTTTCCCAACTCTTAAATTTAAAAATTTTAAATGTAGAAAAAAATCAGTTAGGTATAATAGAAATTAAAAGATATAAATACAAAAAATGGCAGAGGTAATCTTTCTTTCCTTTTTTTCTAATCAGCATCTCAGTAGTTCTGAATTTAAGAACAGCAATTTACATTAATTACATCATAGGTCAGAATAAACTGACTTCCTGATTCATCCTTGAGAGGAATTCATGATGCATCAATTGTTTTCCTGCAGAAAAAATGAAGTTATAGTCAGGACAGTGAATTCTGCAATGGCAGGCTTTGGGGTCCATATTTCCTTTCTCTCATTCAGCTGCCAATACCAGCACTTCCCCTGGTCTTCTCTTTCCCACACTTATATAGTTGATCCCCAAATTCCATCTGATATGCCACAATATGACAAAATATGATGAGCCATAATATGAAATGATATGATGATGTGTAATTCAAAAGCTTATGTCTGCTTCTTGTTATAAATACTCCCATGCTTTATCATTGCCTAAATGGCAAATTCCAACTTATGCCACATAGAAGGGATTAATATATATTCCTAATTAAAATTCTTCATTAGTACATTGCTCTTATTCTCATAAAATATAGATCAACTCTTCCCTGAGGCTATAGGAGAATGAAGTTGAAAGTTAAGGCTTTGAAATTTCATGTTTTACCTTCAATCCCCCTTGTTGTCTTTTTTTATGTGTTTGAACATTGCCCAGTAATGTCATTTTTATGACCCTAATTTTGCTCCTCTGTAAGGTGGGATAAATTATACTACTCTGACAAGGTTATTACAAAGATGAAATGAGGTCATGCATATGTGCAGCAGAATATGAGCCACAGAGGTTCTCATTTGATGTCTTTTGTAATTGGTAAATAATATTATTGGCAATTTATTGTCATTCTTTATATATTTTTGATGAAATTTCAAGTAACATTCACTATTTTTAATGAGTCCATTTTTCCATTTCTATGTCATGTGCTGAGAGAATAAAAATACATTGTACAAGGAAATGTTTATCTGTATCAATTTGCATATTGTCTGGCAAAAATAACAGGTTGAACACATTGCAATTGAGTAAATGGATGAAATTAATATCTACTCATCATTTCAGTGTATATGTGCCTATTTCTATTCCAATATTTAAAAGAAATATTTCAATAAAAATATTCATATCAAAAACTCAACTTTATCAATACAGTGAGGTGAGCTTATAAATTACTCAGATCCAATATTGATAACTGCTAATTTCTAAACTGTTGTGACAATTTATAAACTACAAATATTTTATTTGAGTTATTCAGTTAAGCCTAAAGTCAATTGTGTATATTGTTTTATTAAAATGCTTGTTAATTCAATGAAAATGTGGAAATCTGTGTTAATTATTTGTCTACCTAATATTAGACAAAATAGCTGATAGAATATATGTATTGAATTAAGTTTTTGGATATTTATTATGGTCAAATGAAGTAACATCTGTCAACTAAAAATACAGTGGTTTAACTCTTCTACATGGAGTGCACTCTGATAGCTTATAGTCTTTCTAGAATCATAACCACCTCTATTTGCTGAATTGTAAGGGAATGTGAGGCAGTCATAGCATAGTGGGAGATCACCATAGGATGAAGAAGCAGGCAGAATTCTGGAGTTTTATTTGCCTCTCAGTAAAAGCAGGATTGGTGCTTTCTCCTGGGATATTGAAGGACTTAATGCCATTTCTGTTAAGAATCATGACACTTCTTAATAGATGACTAAAAGGAGAATGAAGTTTAATTTTCACTTTGTAACTTCTGGTACTCAAACCTCTTCTCACCTGGGTATGATGTACATTTAGGAGGTATCTGTTTAGGGCAGTGATGGCGAACCTCTTAGAGACTGAGTGACCAAACTGCAACATAAAACCCACTTATTTATCACAAAGTGCCATTAAACCTGAACACTGAGGTTTTAGTTTAGAAAAGGCAGCGCATATAATAACATATTTTATCTTAAAAGAAAATCACAATAACAGGCGTGCCACATGTTTGCCACCCCTGGTCTAGAATCTGGTCAGATAGGGTTGATTAGTCTGAATTTCCACACCTCGTCCTCATTTGAGACTGAAGACATGAAGATACAGGGACTCTCTTCCAAGGACTCTCAGTTACATCTAGCAGCCTTGGCTACCCATTGTTATGAGCTTGTGAGCACCTGGATTCTGGGAAAGGTGGGGCTCACATAAATGAAAGCATCCTAGAGGAAATAATCCCGTCCTGGGAACAAAACCTCCCCTCAGCCATAAAGACTCCAGAAATAAACAGCAGGAAAAGATAATGACCAAGAGACCCCAGCCCACCTGATGATCTTTAAAATCTGGCCTCCACCTGGCAGGTGGGCCCGGCTGAACCCCCATATCTGAAGGTGCTCCCTCCAGCTACCTGAGATGCAGTTCTTTCTGATCTTCTCTCTAACTTAACAAAATACAATTTTCTTTCATACAAATGTGTGTTTTGGTTCTAATTTCTATTTCTACTAAAGCAATAACCCAGGCTAATGGTTGACAGAACAAAGTACCACAAAGTGAATAGCTTCAAACAGAGTAGATTTATTTTCTTATTTTTGCAGAGGTCAAATGTCTAAAGCCCAAGTGCCAAACAGGGTGTATTCTTCTTCTATTTCTTATTCTGTTACTCTAATTGTTGCCATTAATACTACTGTTGTTTTGGAAGCCTGCTCTTGGAGACTGAATCCAGAAGATCATGTGTGTTAAGCTTGCACTCTACTACTCAACCAAACAGCCAGTCCCTGGGTTGAATTATTTCTGGAAACTTCAGAGAGACTCAGTATCAGACATCTTGAGTAACACTTCCACTAATAATGGTGCCCAAACCAGGACACAACCACCCTGTTTCTCATAATCATCTCCCCCACCAAGCAGACAAATTGATATGAAAAAATATAACTCCCAACCTGTGAGATATCAAAGATGCCCAACTGGTGGTCACATGACATTGAGGAATAAAGTTCCGGACCAAAGGAGGAAGTTAGGAGAGTTTTATGGGAAATCTGGGAAGCAGAATAGGTCTTAGATTTCCAACAGCGATCTTCAGTGGGTGGCCACTGAGACTCAATCAAGGGTAACTTACATGGCAAAATCAAATGTGGGTGCAACGTAGGTCAAGCTACAATCAAGCTATAGGATTACAAGTGTAGCCACTTAGCTAATATTGATCCAATAGGGGAGCAAGTCACATAGCAAGGTTATATGGAAAGAACAAAGGAATTTTTGAAAAGAGAGGGGAGTGTGAATCCAGATGTCTGGTCATCCACCTGTGTATCAGATGCCTGGACAGGCTCAATGAACCTTGTGGTGCTGATTACAGTATAACCTTAACTCCGTGTTTATCTCCAGGGAGCCTGCAGGCCTGGCTATTGCTTTCCCATCCCGAGGCCTGGCTCTCTTCAGCCTCCAGCCAAGGTTTTGCTGTCTTTATTTTTTCTGCTAACTTCCTTGAGGATCCAATCCTTCTCCGACTTCTTACTACTTTCTATCTAAATTAGCTGTCTATGCTATTCTTCTCTCACAAAATATCTTCTTTTTAGATGTATATATATACATAATTACTTTCAAAAAATGTTGTCATAAATTAAGAAACAGTTGTTTATTTAGTCAATCATAAACTGAATATGGAAAACATTTTATAGGTTAAAATTCACACGCTCTTTAACTCTCAAGGCTTACTTTTTAGTAACCAAAAATAGAAAACACAGGAAAATATTTTAGTAAAATACTGAGCCTTTGCTTTTCAATCTAGTTTTATAAATTTTACAAGACCATCTTAACATCTTTAAAAAACCTTAATTTTTTAGACATAGAAAGCTTAACCTTTTTTCTTTTTTTTTGGTACTGGGGATTTAATTCAGGTCCTTGTGCTTTCAGGGCAGGTGGCAGAACCATTGAGCGAAATCCCTGGGCCAGCTTAACCTTTTAATGACAGCCAACTTGAATACATTATGACAATGTATTTAATACTGTCTATTGAGGTGTACTGCCATAAGAATTTGGGGGGAAAATGGAGGAGTTCCATCAGTCAATTAAAAACTGAACAAATTAGTCAGGGCAGGTGCTTTTTTTTAAATAAACAGAATGGAGTTTCATCCAGCAGTTTTCTTGCGAGCCCAAGGGGTCCTCGCCCAGTTATTTTAACCATTACTTTAGATAACTCATGAGAACTAAATCATAGCAGGAAACTCTTTTTAAAGCTATTTCTATCTTCAACCAAAGAAAATTCTTGTTATTGTACACAGACAATAATAAACAGTGCATTTCCAAAATCATTTTTTGTTATTATCTTGGTTGTCTAACAACCTAGATGGAAGCATGTCCCCAAATTTTAAAATATCTTTACTCTTATCCACTGATTTAAATTACTGTTAAGCTATATTAAACACAAGGAATTGGCCTAATATCTTCAGTGTCTATTTATATATAAACAAACTAAATACATATATACATATAAATTATAAATATTTATGTATATTATTTAATGTATATATGTATAACATAGGAGATTGGGGTGTGGCCAAGCTGGCTGGGGAAGTAGGCATTAATTACAAGATCCTAGAACACATGCACAGAACAGACTTCTCAGGAGAACTCTAGCAGGTTCTAGAAGGCCTAGACCTGAAGTCAGCCTGAAGTGTGGGATCCCAGCACAGGCTTTCAGGATCTCTTATGTAGGAATTCTTGCTGGTTTGCTCTAGATTTGAGCTTATAAAATGACACAGATAGCAAGAAGAATTCCTACCTGGCTTTCCTAATGAGAGCCCTCCCTGCTTTCTCCAGGGTGTTCTTTTATCTTGCTTTTTCCTCTTTTATAGTGCAGGAGCTCACTCTGAAGAGCCAGTTTCTCTCTCATTCTTCACTTTTACTTTTTGCAATAAACTTTGCCACTGGTTTTTGCTTGTTTAATTCAATTTTTTGTTTGAGATGAGAAGAACCTGGAATCTAGTTTCAGGAGAGGTGGGCAACCCAGAACTCCATAATGTTTATTTGGTGAGCCACTTGTAGAAGGAGGTACTCGATAACAGAAACACAAATTTTATGTTGTCAAACATTAACACTTTTATTTGTGAGGCCTTTGTAAGCCTCAAAACTATCAGCCTTTATCTGGTAATTTTTCCCAATGAGTTTGGCTAATCTGGAAACCTATCCACCTGGTTTTCCATGGAAATCCCCCAAAGACCCAGAAGTTTACAAAGGCAAAAATAAAAGGAAAAATAAAATTTATAGGAGCCAAAAAAATTCTTTGCTGAAGTAATTGTAAGTACTTTAACTGGTCATTAACACAAATTAAACAGGCAGACAGACAAACATAGAACACATAAAACAATTACTTTTAAATCAAAGTACACTTATATATATTGACCAAGTTGAACTACAATAACCACTTTATAGTTCTAGGTTTGTAACTATAAATACACTAGTCAGAACTTTTCTTTAGGTCATTAATTAGCACTTTTAGGTGGATTAGAGTTCTCTTGTAATAAATTAACACCAACAAGAATTAGAAGGACAAAGAGAAAAAAAGCTTCTATAATGTGAAAACAAAAATTGTTTTTAAGTAGTACCCTAGGCTGACGGTTTGTTTTAGTCTTAGAATAGTTGTAAGGGCTCTCTGCTGTTTTGATAGCTACCGTTGTTTGACAGCTACAGCTGGTAGCCAAAATTGTTATTTTCATAGCCACTTGTAAATATTCTTTCTAAAGGAACAAACTGTTAAAGGTACAGAGTTGTTATTTATTTATTTATTTATTTATCTATTTTTTTTTTTTTGGTACCGGGTATCAAACTCAGGTTCTTGTGCTTGTTCAACAGGCTGCAAAATCACTGAGCTAAATGCCCAGCCCCCAGAGTTGTAATTTATACATTTTCTTTTGGCATCTATTTTATTTCTCAGGGGGTGCTCTGTCCAAGTCACAGTTTCCTGAAGCCTCCTCAGTATGTATTTCAAGGGTCGGGGAGACTAAGTCCTGCTGTGGCCCCAACCTGCCCAGTGGCAGATGTCCACTTTAAAAGAAACAAAGGCAGAGGATGCCTGCCTGCCCATCCTCACCTGTTCTTCACCCTTTCACCCAAGGTGTCCTTAGGTTTGACCCCATCCAGTGCCAACGGTGGTGAGCTGGATGTGGTTGAGGAAGTAGCCCAAACCGAGCTTTCTGTTCCTACTGGGGTTTGCATCTCCTTCCTCATGATCCTCTGGCCCCATAGGTTTTTGTTTTTTTTTCTCTTTCAGCACTCAGCATATCTCTGAACAAAGGACTTGATCCCTGGACTGGCGACAAGTTCTGAAAAGAAATCATGTCAGGAAAGAGGCAGTCTTCTGGGTACTAGGGGTTGTGGCCATCAGCTCCCTCAATACCTCTTTTGTTTAAAACTGTTATCAAAGTCCTAGGTCCCTAGGAATGTTTTCTTTTATATCAGTGAAATCATCTTGGCTGTAATGAACCTACCATAAACTATCTGAGTGGCATTCCTGAGGGAAGGGAAAGAGACTGTGAGGGGAGATATTTCCTAGTTCCCAGCCCAGTCCCTAAGGGCAGGAAGAGGGAAAAATTGGGATTAAAACTTTTGCATTTGTCCTTTGAGAGTTCAAGGGTTAAATCTAGACCAATTTTTAAGAACCTGGCCCAATGATTAATCATAGGAATTAGTAAAGCCCAGCTTCACTCAGGAGCCAGACTCGGAAGGATTTATGGAGCCATCCTGTAATTCACCATCTTGGAATTCAGTCAGCCACAGGGAAGCAATTCAGCCTGGATAAATTGAAACCCATTATTTCTCACAGGAGAGGCAATGGAGAAGGGATAGAAAAGTGCCTGATCTAACAGTAACTCTATGCAAGGCACAGGAACTTCATCCATGGGGTTCCTCACTACACATTTTCCATATCCTATCTGAAAAGTAGAAAGACAATGGAGACTGGAAATTTTCTTAAGATGGGTTCCTAGTCCTAAATAAAGCATGCTTCTAAAGACAAAAGCATCAACTGATACATACTCTAACAGATCTGTTTAAGAGTTTTCTGCTGAACAGAAAATTAAACCAATGATCAAGGGACCCAAATGACTGTTTTATAAATCTTTAGAGAGAGAGTAAGAGAGAGTAAGAAAATCAAAGGGCAGATTGGAGGTGTTCCATTAAATTATATAGTATTTAAAGCTCATAAAATACGTGTGCTTTGCAGACAGCTTTCTCTGGTGTGAACTAGAGATGAGTTCTCTCCACAGTGTCTCCAGAGGAGGGTTTTTCCTGCCAGTTGTATGAAATACTTTGCTTAGGTGTCTTCCTGGAATAGCATGCTTTCTGAGTCCCTTATAACCCAGTGACGGGGTGTGTGGTCTAAAAGGAATGCCTATCTTCAGTGCACTTATAGATGAGCACTAATTTTCTAAGGATTCCAGACCTTCCAATTGGAATAGGAAAAGATTTCCAAGATTGCAAAGAGAACCATTTCCTGATACTGATAACAACTATCCCTATGGAGGTAACTTACCAAAACCTGTCCCATAGCCCCCAGCTGAATCCTCAGGCAAGCAAAGAGTGTGAGCTGCAAGTGAAAGCAAAACCCCAAAAAGCTATCTAAAATAAAAGGAAAAACCATCTTGTAACTGCCAAACTACTCAAGTAAGGAATACAAGGATTACAAGTGCATCGAAGAAACACCAAATATGAAGGCATCACAATTTTTCCATTCTCTCATCTTAAAGCTATTATCACTTTGACAACAAAGGCATAATAAACCAAAAACAGGGCATGTACAACCCACAAACAGTAGATGGCAATTCTCAATTACCCGTGCGTCCCAATCCAGAAACCAGTAAACATATTTTAAGGGTTCCATGAAACAAAAGCAAACTCTCACCCTTTCCCCATGATTTTGGTGGGACCTCCTTATGAGATGGAGAAATGTGACTCCCAACCTGGTAGATGTCAGATGTGCCAAGCTTATAGTCTTACAATATTGAAGAAGGAAGTCACAAACCCAAGGAGGAAGTTAGGAGAGTTTTATTGGAAATAAGAAGAATAGCTCTTGAATTTCCAGGAGGGGTCCCAAGTGGGTGTCACTAAGGCTCTTTGCCAGGGGAAATTGATACAGGAACACCACAAAGTGGGTACAAGTGAGCCAAACTACAATCATCCTATAGGATCACAAGAATAGTTACTTAGCTAGCATTGTTCCAAGAGGGTGTGGGGTACGTAGAAAATGTGTATGGAAGAACCCAAGAATTCTTGGAAAGGGAGAGGAGTCTTTGCCCAGTTGTTCTGGTCACTCACCTGTTTCTGATGACTTTCATGCCACTGGACCAGGTGATTCTAATTAAAGCATAGTCTCAAGTTGCTTTTTATCTCAAAAGCCTGGCTATTGCATTTCCATCCCGAGGTCTGGCTGTACTCAGATTTGCCTCCAGACACAGTTTTGATGTCCTTCTTTTTTGGGCTAATGTCCTTGAGGGCCCAATCCCTCTCTGGCTGCATATTAATTTCTATTTAATTCATCTGTCTGTAATAGAATGATTTACCAACTAGGCACCCTTGTCTCCAGCCTAACCTTCATCATGTGGGAAACAAGTCTTCCACTTGTAAGCCCTTGCTCTCCTCAGCCATTCTATGATGACAGGCTGATGACGGAGCACAAGATCTAAGACTTGTCCTTAAGAAAGTCATTTCTCCAATGAAATTGATAATAGAGATACTTTAGATTCCATCTTTCTTTCTTTAGGTTTTAAAATTTCAAAACCCAAGGATGACACAGGGGCCATAAGGAATTTCCTCTGGGACTCAAGCGTTTAAACTGTGCTAAGTATAAGTTACCAATATTTAGAAAGAAGAGATAGATCTTTCTAAATAAAACTAGTTTAATAGGAAGAAGCATATTAGCCTTCAAAAATCTGAAGAAAAAGTCAAATTTCTTTACAATTAATAAACATTAATAACTAAGGAAGCTAGAAATATCTTTGGGTGAGCAAGAAATATCGGATTGTCTTATGGTTTTTTAGCACATTGTGTCTAGTGATAATGATTAAACTAAATGTGTTACACAGATGCTCAATATAAACTAATTGACAAGTTTTTGTGAGCGTCTATTATTTGCTAAATTAATGTGCCAGGTGTAGGTGTTAAAAATGTTTGCAAATAATTTGTTACTTTAAAATGTATCATTTCTTTTAAATTAATAATTTAAATATTCTTTTCAACAATACATGGTAAATATTTGTTACAGTAGGGAATTATGGTTAAACAGTATGAAGATAGAACTTAAGGTAACAGATTCATTAAAAATTATTAATTAAAATGTCAATACACATAAGGAGTGTATAGAAAATAAGTACATGTTGCCTATATTTTCTCTTTTTATAACTCCTTCATTTATGTCAAATAATTATGACTCTTTGTACTTTATCTCAGAACTTAATACAACCTGTTAAATAATTATGATACAAAGATACAGTCCCAAAGTTATACCTGTTACAAAACACATACTTTGCTTTTCTTATGTATCTTGTTCTAAGATAGGTTATAAGAATAAAGATAGGTAAGATGTAGGAGAAATAAAACTCCAAACTTGTCAGATGTCAGATGTCAAATGTCAGATGTGCTGAGTTCATGTCCACTGAAATCAAAGAATGAATTCCAAAGGACAAAGAAAGGTAAGAGTAGGAAAGGTTTACTGGGGAATAGGAATAGCTCCTGAAATACAAGAGGGGTCCCAGTAGTGGGTTGACATTGAGGTCTCTCGTCAGGGGTAATTTATACAGCAAAGTCACAGTGTGAGTACAATGTGGGTCAAACTATAATGAACCTATAGGATTACAAGTATAGCTGCTTAGCTAATATTGATCCAATAGGGAAGCAGGTCATGTAGCAAAGGTTCATGGAATAACAAAGGCAGTTTAGGGAAGGGATAGTCCAGATGCTCCACCCACCTTGGTGTCTGAATGCAAATCTGCCCTTAATTAAGTGGATGGTACTAATTTTAGTTTCAAATTATTCTTATCCCTGGAGGAAGAATGCAAATCTGGACTTTGTGATTTTATATTGAGGATTTGGCTTCTTCAGATGTACCTCCAGCCACAGTTCTGATGTCTTTATTTCTCACTGACTACTTTGAGAGCCCAGTCCCTCTCTGACGTTATATTAATTGCTATCTAACTTAGCTGTTTATAATAGGTAGAAAGGAGACAAGAAAAATCATAATTTTACAATTGTACTTTAAACAAATCTGCAACTTATGATTTATTTTACTTTCAGAATATTCAATTCTTAATTATTGTCTTAAGAAAATACAGGATAATAGGTTGAGATCATGCCTTTCTCCTGTAAAATAGGCTGTTCATGGTAAATTGACTATTTCCTTTCACCTATAAATTGAGCCTATTGAGCCTGAGCTGAACTCTTTCTTCCTTTAATATAGATTCACAAATTCTGCAGATCTCCAAGCCCAAAGCCACAATAACTCCCCACAGCCCTCTGCCAGACCCCAGCCACAGGCTCTTCTCTCCTGTGAGTCCCAATGCCAGAGCTTTCCCAGGTGCTGACTCTAATTTTGCAAAAAATCCTTTTTATGCAACTCTCTGACACATTCTGAAAACTCATTTACTGTGTTGGAAGTCAGCAAACTTATGACCTTTTTGAGATGTGAGTTTAGGGCCTCAGCTCCTCTTTGAAGACTCTTGGACCACATTTATAAGAGTTCTAGCGACCATATTAAATGGGGCAATTTTGTTTATTCTGAATTGCTTATGAACAGTTGTTACCTGCCTTCCTTTGTTCTTTTCATCCTTCTCTCCATTCTCCTTTTCTTCCTCCCTTCCTTCTTTCCCTCTTTCCTCCTTTCCTCTCTAACTTGCTTCCTTCCTTTCTTGCTTCATTCCTAAATCCCTTCTTTTTTCCTTCATTCCTTCAGTCATTCAATGAATTTTAAATATTGAATAAAAGAACAAGTGAATATTTTAGTATTCTTTTTACTTTTGAAAATAGTTTCTCCAAATATCTACTTTTGCTTGGAGTCTAGAATCTTTCTTCAGAATGTCACATTACATTTTTTTGGGGGGTGGTATTTTTCCCATTTACTGGAATTAGATGCTTTGTTAAGCAAAATTGATTACTACCCCTATTATAAGGATTTTTTGATGGATTCTTCTATGTAAAAAACTACATAAGCATTAAATCATAGCTTTAGCTAGTATTTAGGGTATGATGATATCTATTTTTTTTGCATTTCTGTAACATAATGGAACTCTTTTTCTTTCAAAGCCTATTTGATTTACTAGAACAACTAAGAAAGCCTATTATGTCTTTCTGTATTTTGGTACTGTGACTTCAAAACTATCCTTACTCTCTTTGTCATGGTGCTTTATGAGCCTTTTTTCTTTTGTCACTGACATTATTTGTGGCAGCTTTCTAAATTTGCTTATACTCTAGGGTAGAATGCACCCCTCTTAATCCCTTTCTCTACCCAGAGCTGTAGTTAGTAACATGATGTATGAAATGAGGATGGGAGTGGACACACACATGACTAAATACTCTTCTAATCATTAGTGTAATCTTAATATGGACAGGACAGCTGGTCCCGAGAGGACACTCTCCTGTGCTCACTGAAGCTGGCCTCCTATGCTGTGGTCCAGATAAGGAAGACAACACCCCACACCTACCCTGGAAGATTGCAAACCAATGCTCATGAACACTAGGCTTCTCTTTGTGATCTAGAGTAACCTGTTTTTCCCTGGAGCACATCAAAAGTTAATGTATGTGGACAGTGTTTTACACACACAATTATTAATGTAAATTCAGGGAAAGGGTATTTATAATAGATAACAGTGGCCATGACGCTGCACTCTGTAGATTATTCTGTCAGTCACGCTCAGGAGATCCCCCAAAGGGAGGCACTTTAAAGCAGGTGCAGTGTTTAAGCCTTGTGCCCTTCACCCTCTGGCACTTTTGCCATTTTTCTTTGCCCAGCACAGCTCATTCAGAGTTTACTTTCTCATGGATAAACTTTGCTTCTTGTTCTTTGCTGTCGTGGGCTACATCCAATTCTTTGCTTGCTGCACATGCACACAGGAACCTGGGAATCCTTCCAGACCCCATAACTTAGGATAACAATCTGCATTTATTATAACACCAATGATAAGCTAAAATCTCTCTCTTTCTACTTCTCTAGAGTTGTGCTATTCCCAAAATGGTCAGTAAATATGCAGGACATATTTTACATCTCATTCCATATCCATTAGTAAGTAATTTAATTATTCCAGAGTTCCCAAAATTGTTGTATTTAAAATTTTGTTTTTCATGTTTTAGAAAAGAATTATATTTAAAAACCTGAAAAGATTATAAAAGATGTGAATTCAGACCACTGCTTATTAGCATTTTCTTGACAATGAGTGTGCTGTGCGTGTACAGAATAAACACTGTAGAGAAGTTTCATGGAAAACTGGGGAAATTACTGTTTCCACAGGAGCACAGAAGAGCAGTTAACCGCATTTCCATTACTTCATAAGCATCTGATTGATAAGGTGTCTCCTGTTTGCTCTTTTATCCACCCCTCTTTCTCATCCCCATGGGCAAAAATTTTTTTTTACTAATTAATCTATTTCATCATTCTACTTGGTAAAATTATATTATTGATGTTCTTTTAAAACATCTCCAATTTAAACACAAAGTTTCATGGTATTAAATGATTGAATAGAGTGTACTCCCTGAAATAACTCTCCCAAAATAAGTTAAAGTTGGATGAAAAAAGCTTTAGTTGTCATCACAGAGCTGCTTTTTCAAGAGTAGACATTTTAGAAATATTGCTAAAATCCAGGAGTAACATTTCTAGATTACAAAATACTAAATATTCTTAGAACTTAAAGGAGTTGAGTACAATTAAAGCTGAAAAATTCTACATTATGCAAAAAGGTATATGGACAAATGGACAGTTTCTCCTTTTCGTTTGTTCCAAGTAAAATCTTGTTAGTTTCAGAAAGGAAAACACAAATTAACATGTCTGAAATAATTTCATTTTCATATTAGACTTGGTAGTATAATTTACCCATAATATTCTTAGAATTCCACAAGTCACCAACAGCTAGTCCATTTGCTGTGAAGAGGCCAATACAGATATATTAGCATTAGCAAAAATGAAATTAGAAAACTATAATAACACATAGTGTTTTTAAGTCAAAATCACATTATATTTACATTTATTCTTTTCTAGGAACTTAAAAATACAAATATTGAAATGAACCCCAAATTTAATAAATAGTAATATAATGGCCCATTATAAAATTGACTTTTGTCAATTTTATGCTCATGAGATTTTGAGGGGACATTAGATACAAGCAATAAAAGTGAGAGTTTTGTGACCTTAAAAACATCTATTACTCTACAGCTAACTTTATCCTTTTCTTATAAATTTGTGTAGTACATTTAAACATTCATTGCCTATGCTGGTATCCATAACACATCAGAGTCATTCAAAAAGTTATGGAAAACCCTCAGTTTGAAAATGGTTTTGATGATTAGCTAGAAAATGAGAGTGGACATGAGCCTTGGCTTTGAGTATTTTTAAGAAAGTATAGAATTATATAATTATTTCACAGTGCTGACTATAAAGAATTGATTAAACTAATTTAGTTAAAACATACATGAAGAAGCCTTCACATGGTTTATCAAAGAGATAAAAACATTACCCTGTACCAATCTTCCAGTGCTTCCCAGAAGAACATTTTCAAGATTCCAAGTGGCAGTGGTTTTTGTCCCTGAGGGGGACAGAGCACTGGCAGATAGATAGAAGATGTATTCTTCTGACTCACTAAGGAAGATCTTAGTGTTTTTTGAAGGCAAAGCATCTCTAAGTGACATTTGGAGAAATATAATGGATATAACAATGAGAAAAATTGACAAAAAATTCAAAGATTTAACTCAGTTCATAAAACTTGGGAAAAATCATAATTCATAATAGCATTTAGGTTATACCTACACACACACTTCCAAAGTACAAATTGGGCAATATAATCTCAGATGAAGTGAACTCAAAGATTGACATTGTTAAATATACAGAAGCTCCATATGCATTTTTTAAATGTTAAATAACAGTTTGTATTCAAAATCATCTGTGCAATCCTCATTTTTAAATTTCATTTTCTATGTTGATATAGCATCTTAAAATATACATGGAGAAAAAAGGTAGGTGGTTTGCCTTCAAAAATAGTTACTACACATTTTTGTGTGAAATTTATCTTCTCAAAATACACAATATATGGGAGAGAGGTGGATTTGGGCAGAAACAATATTCGGGGCAGACCATGTAAAAGCCTCCTGGAAAGTGCTTCTAAGTGATTAGTAATAGAAACATTCTCCCACAAAACACCTGGTATACGCAGGGCGAAGAATGAGGACATTACAGAGGGGAAAACCACTCACAGAAACTAATAACTGAATCTGTTCCTCTCATAATGGACAAAACATCTTTGCATATTCAATTGTATTTGATACATTATGGCACTTTCAAGAATACAGAAATTAATTTAATGCACCTTGTATATGTTTTACAAGGATTGTTCTTACTCCTTTGTAGGACTATACAAACCTATCAACATAAAAATCAGGCTTTGCAAGTAACCCATTTGGTTCAGTTTGTAGGTAATTCTGACATTAAAATGGATCATAAGAAATAAAAGGTAGGAGAAGACACAATCATAATTTAAAATTGTACTCTGAAGAAAATTACAAGTTCCAGGACCCAGGAGAAGGCCTTCCATGTGAGTGCTGCTTTGGTTAAATTTAGGCTTCTCGCATTCCAGGCCTACCATACCCAGTATTTCTCAGGAAAACCAAGTCTGTTAATTTGCTTAATTAGAAAAGTAAAGAGCAGGAACCTGATCCTAAGATAAAGGATCAGGTTGAGAAAATCTGAACAATGTCTAAATTACCTATTTTAAAACCTGAATGGGCCCATGCCTGTAAAACAGGCAAGCGCCCTTCTGGGGGGACCTTCTCCCATGGTTTCCAGCCCCCCAAGAGGCACATGGATATTCTCCACTCCAGCAAAGAAGGTGCTCATTTCTCTGAATGCCTGGACTCCACTCTTGAGTGTTTACCAAAACTTTGGACCAATAAACACTTGCCAAGCCTTTTACTGCCAGGTAATGAGAATTCTTATTCTACAGGTAGGGTGCGGAGGTTCTTTATCCCAGTTTTGGTAACTTCCCTGGACCCTGTGTGTGAAAACATAAAACTGTTTCTTCTCATTCCTCCCCCTCTCAGCGCTCAGTGACATCACTTCCCACAAGAGTCTCAGGTGGTCTCAAGGGTAGGATAGGTAGGTCTTGAATACATATATGGCTAAAATTTAAGATATGAAAACATCCTAGGTCATAAGGGTTTAATAGAACTACTGAGAAACAAGAACAAAAAATTCAGACTAGCAAGATACAGTTTAAAAACTAAATACAACTACTTTAAAAATGACACAGTATGAAAATCTCTTTATATTTTCCGTTGCCTCTCTTCTCTCCGTCCCTTTATTCCTTGACAAGTGCACTTGTTTAAGTCTAGCCATTCATCTCTTCCTATTTCATTGAAAATACATCTCCATTTGAATGCCCAAAAGCTCCAATATTGATACATCCATTCCGAGAAGGAAATGTATTAAGAACACTACATATTGTGATACAAAAGAACTAAACTGACAAATACATCAACATGTCCAAAAGTGTGTAAGAAAAAATGTATTTTTAGCAAATTTAAAGATTTTCCAACATTTTATTCTAATACCACACGTATTTTTACATGGACATTGATGAAACCAGGTAAGGCAAAATTTTTAATATTGCTATAGTGACGTTTTCATTTCTCCTCTTATATAGATATTTTTGCCTCCAATACAAATATATTGAATAAACTAGGGATTCTGGTGCCTGCCGTAAGCCCAGCATTGAGGGAAGCTGATGCAGGAGAAACACAAGTTGAATTTGCACTTTGACAATGTGTTTCAAAATAAAAATAATAAAAAGGGCTGAGACCTAGCTGAGTACAAGATCCACTTTTCAATCCCCAGTAAGCACACACACACAAAGAAAGGGATAAAATAAATTGCTTCAGAATAATTTTAGACATGCCAATATTTGAGTTCAGTATATAATTCTTATATGATTATATACTTACAATTTCTTATATTCCCAAGGGTATAATTTTTCTCCAAAACTAGATAGTAAAACTCTACGCTTTAGCTTTGACACTCGCCTCCACATAATCATGTAAAATTTCTCACCACTGTCTGAAGACTTTTCCTTCCTTGTTCTTAGAAAAGGAGTCTCAAGTCCTGCGCGAGATGGACAAGGAGCTCTCCGACCAAGCCCCTGCTAACTCTACGACACAGACAGCGTCTCAGTGCAACCCTCAACACCCTCTTTCTAGTCCTCTAATCAAACAAGCAGTTAACGCTACACTTTTTATTTCATGACACAGTTTGGAATTGTTGAATTGTAAGCTGTACAAGTGCAGGTTCTACGTTGTTTTGCTCGCCAAAGTATCTCTAGCTTATTGGAAAATACAGCAGAACTACAAATAACATATTTTGTCTGTTTGTTTGCTTTTGTTTGTGCCTGCACTGTGGATTGAAAGTAGGGACTTCACATGCTAGGCAAGCTCTAAACACTGAGGAACAACCACAACCAAGAAATAAGTATTTTTGAAATTGTCTTCTTTCTTATATATTTTATTCTTCTTTTTCAAATTGTGGTCATGGTTTTCATACTTTTATTTTTAAACCTTTCATATTTCAAATATGGGCATACTTTCATACTTAGATACAAACTTCTGCATGCATAAATTTAAATTATTGTATTTAATTTAGCCACTGTCAGAATTGGGCCTTTCCTTTATAATTCTATACATTTATTTGTTTATTTCAAAACGATAACGACTTTATGGAGATATAATGCATACACCATACAATTCACCCATTTAAAAACTACTCAGAGTTTTTAAAAGTATATTCCAACATGTACACCTATTACCATAACTGGCTTCAGAAATTATCATCACCCACGTGGTGTTCTTGACTCTACAAAGTAGGTGGAGAAATTGGGGAAATAGCAAACCAACACAATGAAAGGGAGGATTGTGAGTTAAGAGCTCCAAGAAAGGGAAAGGAGACATGAGCAGTCGGTTGCATCATTTTCTGCTCAGGTGTTTGATTTTCTCTTATGTTCAACCTGAATATTGCTCCATCTGACTCGAGTTCTAATGTTGACAGCACTGATGACTTCTGCTTATCAAATTTTGCCCTATCTCTAGTTTTTGTTTGCGTGCGGGTTTCGCCAACCTCCATTATGCATCTGATTCCTAATAATATAATTTGTTTACTGGTAAAGTGGTACCTCCAGTGTTCTCAAAGATATTGGTTTAAACATATGATAGCTCAGTGTATTTTTCAAATGAAAATATATCCTAAATAAAACAAAAATTATGAAATATAGCTTTTGCAAACTATGGTTATCTTATCAAATACACTGTGAACTCCGACCCCTAAAGAGTTACTGGACTTACCAAATAAAAGTAAAGTTAAGTATATTCCACATAGTATTTCCTATACCTACTCATTCTAAGATATTATCTAGGTTAACATTTAATTGTAATCTATGTGTTTGACCTAGAAATTCTAATATTATACATGATTTAATATTTAAAATTAAGAAATTCATTTTATTAATAGGAAAACTGAATGGGCAGAAATCAGAAAATTTACATGTGAGTTATTATAAGTGATCTCAGTACCATTATTGACTATTAAATGTTTTCAGAACTAAAGTATTCATTTTAAAGAATAATCTTTAAGATTGATACAGTTATTTTGCTTTTCATTCACCTAAAATGTCTCTGATGTATCATTTGAGGTAATTATGTATTTTCTTTTTTTGGTTGACTTTTACTATCACAATTTTTGTTATTTTTTGCCTATATTATCTCCATCATTTTAATAAATATTTTGTTATTGATGTTCTTTATTTCCTTATTAAATTTTTATGAATTTAATTCTGTTTTCAACCCATTGCTTCCTGTAATCTATTAAACTAGTAGATTACAATCCTAAAGATGTCTTATAAATCATTGACAGACTTCAGTTCAATTAAATAGTTCGTGGATTAATGGAATATTTTAGCATTAAGACTTAGTAACATTTAAACGTGGGAGGGCCAGGGATTTAGCTCAGTGGTTCCGCCGCCTGCCTCACAAGCGGAAGGACCCGAGTTCGATCCCCGGTACCGAAAAAAAAAGTAACAAAAAGATTTTATTGGGCCGGGGATTTAGCTCAGTGGTTCCGGTGCCTGCCTCGCAAGCGCAAGGTCACAAGTTCGATCCCCGGTACCCCCCCCCAAATAAAAAAAACCTAAAACGTGGGAATTCAAATTATTGGCTGACTGAAGTACACAAATATTTTATTAATATTTCAATCCCATGGAAGATACATGAGAGGCCTTCAGTCTCTTAACCACAATTCTACTATTTATGAATTTTGTATAAGTATATATATGCTTTCAAAAAGGAGGGAAGAGTCTAAGAATATATTTTTATACCTAAATTATTATCTAAGAAAACATGTTGCAAAAATGGAAATATATGGCTGTGAAACTTTTGTGTTGTGTTTTCCTGACTACATTATGCATCTGGTTTAAAGAAGCAAGTATATTCATTCAAGAACTGTCAAACTTTTAAGAATTTAGACATTTCTGGTACACTTGAATAAAATTTAAGAATGATGTGACAAAGCCTACATAATAAGAAAGTGATATTATTACATTATTTTGTGAATTTTTACTTGGCATAAACTTAACATTTTGTCTTCATTTCCATGTTTTATCATTTCTTCCATACTGTGAGATAAGCAATATCCTTCCTGCTTTTAAAAAACTGATGCATATTTTCTTTAATTAATTAAATCAGATTTCAACATAGGAAAACAGCTAAAAGGTGTACTAACAAAACTATAATGTATTTTTGAATAAGATTTAATATTTCAGGTAACAAATTTTAGCCACTATCACTCTGTCCTTGCCTGTGATAGAAATTCCATTCTTCCTCAGTGGGAAAGAGAATACCACGTTGAAGACAATCATCTGCTGCACTAGTTAGTTCTCCCCGGATTACAACCCCAGCATTAAATGCTGGTATTGATCTTTTGGGGCAGAATACCTTCAGGCTTCATGTCCTAGTCTATAAATTTGGAATAACTGCACAGGGCTGTTCTAGAGAATAAATCAGAGACACACGAGAGACAATTAGTGGTGGTTAAACCCTTTATTTCATTTTTGTGAACCAAATATTCCCAAGTCATGTTTTTCTTCCCTTGCACTCCATCTTGTTGTTTAATTTATTCACAGTCAGAACTGCATCTCAGTAGCTTTTCTCAGATGTATCTCTATCTACACTATAAGAAGTCTATTTTGCCTTCCTAAATTCTTAGTTTATCTATTTTTCATGCTTCTCATTGGCTAAACAAATAGAACGTTCTATAAGCAAGGGATTGCTTTAATCCAACACTTATTTTTCTTTGTCACATTGCAAAAGCAGGAAAACAAAATAATAAGATACAAAGCATGTTTCGACAAGTCCAAAAAGCCCAAACCTGAAGCAGAGGCTTCTCAGTGCTGTCTCCTCGGCAGAGAAGGGGGACATACAAAACTTTCTCTGCCACACAGAAAAGTCTGTAAGTTAACTGACTCAGAATGTGCCACTATATAAAAACCTTAAAATAATGAAAACTTTATCAGTCTTTAAAGTGTTTTGTACCAAGTCAAGCAAAAGAGTGATGTGCTAAAATTCCTTTTTCCTAAAATAATCTTAAACTAGAGATTTGGCTAAGTGCTTCTCATTTTGCAAAAATCTTTTATTGTAAACAAAAATTTCTCAACAAATTACATCTTCAAACTTTATTTGAAAAATCCTGCATAGGTATGAATACAGAGGAATACATCCAAAACATATGTGCATTATTTCCTTAAAACTGCACTTAAATAAGAGCGAAAGCTTATTGCAAATGTGTTGAAATAGTAATTATTATTTCATTTCTCTTTTTTGGAATAAATAACTTATCATATTCTAAATTTCCTAAATGATCATGTAATCTTAAAATTAGAAATATAACACATTATTAAGAGAGAGAAAAGGAAGATGATGAGACCAGTTTAAAAAATCATTTCTGAAAAAACCATTAAAGTATTAAACAGAATGTAAATGATAAGAGGGAAAAAGAGGCATTGAGCATAAAGAGAATTCAATAGTAAGCCTGCAGGAAATGATACAGTCATAATTGTTTCTTTGCTTACATCATTCTTTTGCTTACATCAAGGCAGACAGGAGGCGATCTAACACTAGACAGTTCTTAAGGGTTTTATGATTGTTTTTCCTCTTCTACCACTTTCAACTCAGAGTGGTCATTTCAACTAGAACTGTCACAAGAACTGTCACTAGGCTGGGTGTGAGAGAGTCCAGAAAATGAAACTAGGACCTTGACACACATCCCGCACCCCACCTGCACCCCGATCTGAGGCTCAGCTGGCTCAGGGACCCCAGGTCCAGGAAGAGGTTTCAGAGTTAGGATTCATAAAGAAGCTGAAATCCTAGAAGCAGAGGTAGACTGGTTACTACCAGGATTTGGGTGGAGGAGATAGAGTTATTTTAAAGAAAAATCAGAAGTCAGTAGTTAAAAAATTGATGCATTAAACAATGTGATTAAATGAGCATGAAGAGTGATATATTTAAGTCCAAATTCAATAAACATTTGGAGCATTAAACCCACTATGAAGTCACACAGTATCTTGCTGGCCTCTGATCTGACATGAGAAACTGATAAATCCATTCTTCTTTATTATATTCAGGCCACAGCTCTCCTTTGAGAGCTGTTTCCCCAGAGAGCTGGGGCAGCAGGCCCTGGGTCTGGCCAGACTCCCACACCCAGTGGTCCACCTGTCCTTGGCTCAGCCTCTGCAGTCCTTAGGCAGGCTCTGGGCCCAACCTACCAGCTCCCATCAGTGTGGCCTTGCTACCCCTGGAGAAGTAGAGGTCAGAGGCTTGGGCATACTTGCTGGTAGTTTTGTAAAATTTAAAAGGCATAGAAATTTTAACTGGCATTCCTAACCTTGGCACTGTGACTGAATGTTTCAACTTGTTTTGAGCAAATGCAAATAAGACTCAAATGTGTTATATATTTACTTCAGGAATAAATGTAGCAGTAAACAATCAGTCACAATGGTGAGATTCACATGTGCCAGAACTTTGATTTGAGTTGCTCATGACTGTTATGCTTCTTCAATGGAGTTAGCAGAAAAAACCACTACCAAGCACACACTCTATCTCCAGAAGAGACTGCCTATAGTTCTGCTCATACAAAACACTGGAGGGTGAAGGAAGTGAGGCATATTAGCAGTCTGTACCAGTTCCTCACCACTGCCTTGAATGCACCCATCATTTCCGGTGCATGTAAGTAGTTTCTGCAGTATTTAGTGTATTGGAGCTGCTCTGAAACTGCGTGCCACCTTCCCTACCTAGACACATTATCTTGTTGACCCCTCTCTCCTTGATGTCTCCTATCAAGCTGCCAGAAGCGCAGCCCTATTTACCACTCATTTGGTGAAACAAATTTTTTTTCTAATTTCAGAGTAAAAGCTGCACTTATGAATAGATGCTTTTCCAGGGTAGTATTGTATGACTCCAAATATCCTTCTCCCCTTTGCCTTTTCCTTTATCCTCTGCCTTTCTAAGAGATCTGTAATACAAAATAGTAAACAGTCTGATTCTATTTCTCATTTCTGCCCTATCATGTATTTTCTAAATAGCAATGAGAATATAATTTTCTAATGGATTGAAAGTGGATAAGAGGAAATAAATATATTTAGAAAAATATGAGTTCTTTTCAAATTCAAAATATATTTTTAACTCAAGAAAACATCACAATATAGAGCTTAAGTGTTTAAGTACATTGAGCAATCTGTGCTTGTAGCAATTGGATTAAGTTAGGTTAAACTAGAGTATCAAATATTCCCAAACGTGTGTTTTCAAACAATTACTTTTCTGCTCTGTGTGTTTTGTCCAATTCATTCCATTGCCAGTGATCAAGGAGGATTTCCCAGAGATGGTGTAGGACCAGGACTGCTGAGCAACTGCTGTCTGAAACGTGGTGATTCCACATAGTAGAGGGAAAAAAAGGTCTCAAATTATCAATTATATAATATAGACCTGGAAAGAAAACATCATTTAAAATACTTTGACTCGTAGAAATCACATGGTTTCACCCAAATCCAAGATGGTAAAAAGAAAGAGTAAAAATTTACAAATATCTCTCAAGGCTACTACAGTTTTGTTTATTACAGTAAAACTACTCTCATACTTATCTTTGTTAAAAAAGCATAATCCTTTAATAACTGTATATAAAAATAAAGAAAACTAAATGATTTTGATGTCCTTTAATTCCTCTTCAAATTTTAAACCAAATTAAAATGAACAACTTAACAGTTTGAAAATACAGAAATAGTTTTCTTTCCTTTTTCACATCATATAACAAAGTTTTCCAAAATATTTACTAAATGTCTAACTAGAAATCACTATATAATTGCCCTAGGATGACAACAGGATTCAAACATATAAGACTGGTCTTATCATCAAAGAATTTAAAATTTATTGAGGTAGAAAATGTACACAAATAAATTTTACCATCTGTCTAATAAAGCCCCTCTTTTAAACATCACAGAAGATTACACGATGCCCTACCCAGGGGCCAGCTCCTAGTTTTCTTTGAAACAGACCCCTCTCCACCTTGAAACACTATTCCTGGACTCTTTAAAAAATTCCCGTCACCTCCCCACCTTTCTGGCATCTCCTAAGCATTTTTGTTGTTCTTTTTACAAATTAATTTTCTGAATTTTACTATTTTTCTTGATCTAGAGACTTCTATATTTGATCACATATATGTAATAAAATGTTCAAAAAGGCAATAGTTCAACTTTTGGTCTGCGTTTCCGCTCCCAAAATATATCTCTTGTTATTCTTTCCCATTTCATTAAGAAATATCATCACTCAGGCAGTCACTAGCACCAGCATTCTTAACATTGTCTTCGACCCATAGTTCTCCTACACTCAAGACTTCCCATCCAAGACTTCAGCAAGTTTTATCAGGCAAACACTGGACAGAGTCTGACTACTTCATGATTTCTGCAGAGGTGAATGTGGCACTCAGGTGCAGCCCTGAGCTCCCTTCCCGGACTTGGTGGTTGGGCTCCCTTTGAAGTGCTGCTTGTCTGCTTTTGTGGTCTTGAGAGCCAAGGTGTTTTAATGGTAACTCTGTACTGGATATTTCCTCATAATATTAAGGAAAAGCTTAAAATTTATTTCCATCATTGCTAATTCAATTCTTTCTTTCCTATTTCTGTCTAAAGGTTTTACAATAATCTCAAATGTATAGCATATGTTATGAGGTATTGGAATTTTCTGCTAATTTTAAGCACTTTAAGAAAGTATCTGCATCTAAGAAATAATGGAAAAATGGCAGTAGTTAGCAAAAAGTATAATATTTTAAATGAGCTAAATCATAATTTCATTAAACATAATTTAATGTACATAACTATTTTTCTACTTTCCAGATGCCTAAAATGAAGCATGAAAAATATTAAAACGTTTTCTTGTTGAAATTCTCAGAGATTCATCAATGAGATTCTTTTGAGTTTTATTTTTTCTACCTCTTCTTTATCTATATTCTCTTGCTTGACCAAAGTATGCTCTCATATTGTTAACTGAAAGATCATTAAATATATCAAAAGCATAAAATAGAAACAATAGTTGGTTTTGGTAATTTAAAATAAAAAATACATTGATTTATTTTAATGAAATGTTTAACTGGGCAATACGTTTTACATTTGTTATTTAAAACATATTTTTCACATACTGCCAGCTATGAATTTAATTTATTTTTTAACTTATTTCTTTTTTTTGTACTGGAGATTGAACTCAGGATCTTGTATTGCGAGGCAGGCATGGTACTACTGAGATAAATCCCCAGTCTTATTTTTAAATTTCAGTGAAATATTTGGTAATTACTGTGAAAAAACATGACCTATCTTGACCAGGAAAAATCTTTCTGGAAAGTAAGCAATTTGTTCTTTCAATGAAGTTTAAAATTCCATGTGTCTATTTTTTCTAGTTCAAAGAATAATACTAAATATATTAAGTTCCTCAGCTTTCCCATAAAAAAAAACCAAACAAACAGAAAAATCTACCCAGAAGAAAATTCTGTGGAAAGCTGAGAAATGTGTCTCATGGGAGGAAAGTAAAGTGTAGTTTGCCTTCATTTCTAAAACATGTATTTCTAATATGGTGCTGATGTGTAAAATATATCATCCAATAAAACATAATACACTTCTTCTCACTCTATTTTATGCTTGTAATCTACTGTACATAGATATTTTTCAGCATGCAAACAGTTTTAAATTTGTTGTTTTACTAAACTATAATTTGAATAAACTAGAAATGTGCTAAGACTAAACAAAGCATGAATAAATACAAATATAAGAGATTTTCCACAGGCAAAAAGTATAAAAATGTAGATATTGTAATTATAGATGATGTTTTTAACAATTTTTCATTTTTCCATAAAATAAATCATTCAAAATATTATTATCAGTTCATTATCATTCATTTTTCTTTAATGGGAAATATGTTTCTAATAGGCATAATTCACTATTCACTACAATTATGGATTGTAAAGGGAAGAAAGCATCAAACAATATTATTTTGAATTGTAGTTTTGGAAAGAATTCACAAATCATCATGGTAAAGAACACCAAAACAACGTGAAAATCATTTGTTTCTTCTGGAAGTAAAAAACTCATGTTGGAGAAAAAACTACCACACTAAAATTATGAAAAAGCAATTAAATTCAGAGTCAAAGGCAAGATCTATTTACTTCTAGCAGATGTTCCTGGAGCCATAAAATGAGAAATTATACTTTCAAAAGAAAAATAGATACATTATTAGTTCTTGAAAAAAAATTAAGTATTTTAGGAAGAAGAACATTAATATAGGTCAGCCACTCATATCTCCATACAAAGGAAGATCAGTGGAGAAGGAATAAGTGTAACCAAAATAAAATTACCTACGTATTTATAATTGATCTGATACACAACTGTTTATTTAAATTTGTAGTAGCAAATGTATCGGGTGGTCATACCATGTAATATTAGGAAAATTAATGACTGCAAGAAGTCCCTGGAAGGAGGAATTTGAATGTACTCTTATGAGATAAATACAGTACATGTAAAATTCAGCAAAGTCATTTGAATGTGAAGATAAACTTAGATTAATTGTAAATTCATATTGGAAATTCTTCATGAAAATTTTTTAAGGAATTAAAAGGATATATAGTTAATATGATAAGTGATATGATTGAATTAAATGATGAGAAAAAATAGAAGAAATAGAAAATGTCTAACGTGGAAGAGAATATTGTGTTCTAGAAACTAAGTAAGTAAAATGTTTTCCAGCAGAAAGGTAAGTTAATCAGTTAAGAGAATAATACAGATCCTTGAGATTTTACCAGTGGGCTTTGGCAGTCATATTTCTGGAATCCTCCCCAGAGTTTCAGAGGCAAGTATCTGACTGGAACACCTGTGACAGAATGGAATTAATAACAGGAGAGAAAAGTAAATTCCTTCCAAGTTTTTAAACAAGGTTATTAGAAACTGGCAAAAGAGAAAAATTGCTAGTGTTATAAGATAGAGACAGGGTCAGGGAATGCAATGCAATCAGAATAAAAAATAATGTTTACATGTTCATAGAAATGATCCAGAAGAGAGAAAACAACAAAACTAAACCCTTTTATGATTTTCACAGGAGTTAGTAAAATTGCTGATTTGATAGCCTTTAAAAGTGAAACAAGGATAAGATTTGCTGCATTTTCGTTGCATGAAAGGAGCAGAAGGCAATGATTGCAGAGACTGGTGGGTGCTGGAAATCTTCGTAATTTGTGTAAGTCCTTTTCTGATTGCTTCAGTTCCCTAGGGCAGTAGTAAGAATGCATTTGGAGTGAGTGATGAAGTGGAATGATTGGGTATTTGCTGAGAGAGGAGAAAGTACATGAAGTCATGTTTTATAAGAGATAGAAAATAATAGACAAGAGAAACAGTGTGATTGGCAGGCAGTATAAACTTTTATGGTCAGCACTTAATTTACTGCTTCATGTTAGCTTAAAGCCTCTCCTAGAAGTTTAACTTTTATTTTAGATTTAAAGCCAGCTAACATTTATATTTTATCCTTCATTCCATTTCCTGACCCAAGCTCCAACCCCTACCCCAGGCTTAAAAGCTGCTGCCAGCTTCTCAGGAGCAGGTTGGGCAGCCTTCCCTATTTCAGACCCTTGGCAAGCTGCTGTACTTGTCAGAATAATAAATCTTTGGCCCTCCATTGATCATCTCCAGGTCTTAAACCTACTAACATTTGGTGCTGAAACCTAGGAAGCCTTTGTGAGATGACTTGTCCATACAGCAGCCCTAATGCAAGACCAGGTAAGACCAACAACCAGAAAATCATCCAGACAATGAGGGAAAATAAACTGCAATGATTCATTAACAATGCCTTCAGGACAACAGTGGGTATAATAAAACATGAAAGCTGTGAAAATCAAGATGGAGTCACTGGGGGCAACCCTATCGAAAGATGAAGAGAGCCCAGAAGTAATAAGGAAGGCTTCTTACCTATAAGTGCCTGACTGCAACTGTCACAGATACAGTATCAGCTGAGTCTGGCTTTCAAATTCTTCTTGATAAACATGGTTACTAATGAATATTCTTAAATGATTCTTTATGGTTCCGTTTTGTACAACTATCTTCTCCGGTTTATTTCATCCAGAATCCTACAGTTCTCAGTAAAAGGCCTCAGACCAACATCTAAACCTACTACACAAACCTACCTGGATCTCATCACCCAGCCCTAAGTTCAATTCTAAGCTCAAAGTCACCCTGTCTCTGATGATTGCCAAACTTGAAAAAGACCCTGACAATGTTCCCGCTCAGTTCGAAGTAATCACAGATGTGAACACTTCATCCCTTTTCAGTAATTTATTTGACTTTTCTAAATCATAAAAACTACAATAGCAGCAGGGTTAAAATTCTCAGCACCCCAACTTCTTTGATAACACCCTTCTTCCTGGCACCTACTGGAAAGTCATAAAACGCTGCACTAATGAGGAATAAAAATAGCACCAGATAAAGTAAAAACAAAAACCAGCCTTTCACCCCCTGAGCTAAAGGGACAAACACCTTGTCCCTAGACCTTTGGAAATGGGGCTAGCTGTTTCTGATGAAGGGCAACTCCAACCTGTCTTGTCCCACCTGCTGTAACTTGCTGCTGACCACTGACTAGGCCTGAGTTCTAAGCCTCCCGTGACTTTGATCCCCAAAACAGAACCCAGGATTTGTCTAAAGGTAGCAGGTAAGCTGTTTTTTTGTCTTTTGGATATGGGAACAATGTATTTGATTTTCAGAAATATGTGGAATTTTTAGTTTCCTCCACTGTGTCCACTATGGAAGTTGGTGTCCTCATCTCCAAACCACTCTGTACCAACCCTCTCCCTTGTACCACAAAAGCAACAGTTTTTACACCTTCCTTTCTAGCACCCTCAACTTCTCCCAAACCATTAGTGGGAGGAGACACACTTTCAAAATTCCATCCCACCATTCCACCCAGAGTTCCCAACCACAGCTACTCTTCTTTTCTTTAGCCACACACTCCCCAACTCAGATTCCACAAGCCCTATCTCACATTCTACTCCAGCAAGGCAGTCCCATTGTGTGAGATGCCGCACACCTCTCAGTGGCTTCTCTTCACAATCCCATCACAGTTACCTCCAAGATCCCACCTCCTTCCCCAGACACAGCATCTCCTCCACCCACAGGCCCCAAGGGAGAAATCACTGTCCCAAACTCCTCTTCATCCTACTTCTCAAACACTCCCATTCTTATGATACTCTGATCCTAGCCATAAAAAAAAAAACAAAGAAAAAAATGAAAATCATCATCTAGTCCAGGACCTACACTGTATGACTGAAGCCTCCCTACTCCCCATCTCCCTAGCGAGTAATCCATATCATCTCTCTCCTCAGCACTCCCAGGTACTCTCATTTTACACTTCTTGACCTCAGAGATACTTTATTTACTATTCCTCTTGACCCTAATTCCTCAAATCCTTTTGCCTTTACCTGGATGGATCCTGACAGAAAGACTCTCAATGTTTCATTTAAACTACCCTTCCTTGGGGATTCTGCAGCACCCCACACCTTTTGGACAAACACCATCCAAAGAGCTCCTGTCTCTTCCCACAAACCACAGCTGCAGTACCCAGAACCTGTTACTGTATAACCCTTCTCTGACTCTGTACACAACAGACACTGTTTAGTTACTTAGGATCTTAGCAATAAAGGAAAACCAGGCCTCTCCAGACAAGGACCACTTCTTCAGACTTCAGTCACCCACTCAGGAATGCATATCACTCCTACTTATCTGGGACCACACAAGACCACAAAACCTTCATTTCTCAGCTGTCCTTACCCCAATCAGAATCTGATCTTTAGTTTTTGGGGCTCTCTAATTACTTTCAGTTTTAGATCCCAAACTTTGACCTCAAGGTGAACCCTTATGTGAGATCATCTCAGGAGGCTCCAGCCCCACCCGCCTCCTTCTCTGTCTTTGGCTTTCAACCAGTTCAAACCAGCCCTCACTTCCATGTTGGCACTCAATCTTTCCAGGCCAATAAACCTATCAACCTATCTAAATGCCAAAAGAGATGTATATTTGGACTCTTAACTCCTTCACACACAAAAAACAACCTGTAGCCTACTTCACAAGAGTTGCACAAGAAGGCCCAGGTGGCAGAACTGTCTCTGTATTTTAAGGCAGTGGCTCTCTTAATTATGAAAAGCTGCAGGTTTGTTCTATTCTAACATCTTACAGTCTATAACTCTCATCCCTTACACCTATTCTACGTCACCACTTCATGCTACAAACCCACAAGATGTGGGTGGATCTCCTTCCTCCCCATTGTCCTCCTACACATCCACACCCACCTCCCACTCACCCCATCTCCCCAACTCCCCAACTCATCCAAACTGATATATGGACCTCCTTTGCTCTTGATATCACTCAGCCAGCAGATCCTCTTTCAGAGACTAATGGCCACTGCTCTTCCTAATTCATCAACTTCTGCAAAGCTTTGCTAAAATCTAACTCCTGAATCCCAATAACCAATTCACTCCCTTGTCACTCCTGCCAGGAAATAGGTCTACCCCAAAACTCTCAAACTCCAACTTGTAAGTCAAAATGACAGGGTCCCTATACAGTTTATCCCTATCACATCAACAATCACAAAACCCTTGTTTATTTAGAGGTGATTTTCCCTCTGAAATCCATTTTTTCAGATTAAAACTTGTCTCAAAAAAAAACAAACAAAAAAGCCTAACCTCACAACTTTCCTCAAAAGTAGAAATCCCAAGTTCAGCTTCTGACTTCTACAACTCTACGCCTCATGACTATCCCCAAAGGAACTTATCAGCTCTATCAAAGCAACAAACTGTGAACCAACCCATGACTAGTCCTCTACTACTCTACCTTATTCTGTTAGTCCATAAAGACTACTACTGGAGACTTCAAAGATTTTTCTCCTGATATACTCTCAGTCTGAGTAGAAGTCTCACTACACAACTGGGTCTCAATTGATCCACCCTCAAAGTTACCATGATCTACCAAATCTTCATAACCACCTTCTTCTCTTTCTCAATATCATAAGCCCCTATAAAAGATTTACTTCTATCACAACCTTTAGAATACTCCCTCGATCTCACCTTCAATCTTTTATACAAGAAAAATCCCTCTCTGGGCTAGAATTGCTACCTGTGCTTGTCTCTATCATCTTCAATTTACAGGGCAATTCCCACCCTCAAATCAGCCTGAATAAATACCCATACACAGCCACACCTTCCTCTACAACAGGATTTAAACACAGCCTTCCAGAATTGAGCCAATACCTTCCTTAAATCATACACAACACCCCTTGGCTGATAGGCCACCAAACTCCTTCAGACGCATTTCACTAACTTCTCTAAATTCTCTACAACTATCCCACCCAATTATTGGTCTCATAACCCTGACACTTCCTTCTTTTATCAAGCACTCCTTTACATTTACCTGAGAAAACACTTGATAGTCCCTTCATGGAAACACTTCTCAATGCAACAAAGCCTTCACTCTCAATACCCTCCCAAGCCTATCAGTGTCACGTTATGACATCTCACCTGGGACAAATGAAAAGTCCACTCAACCCCTGATTTTCTCCGGACCATTCATGATATCAATCTCTTCCCCTGGCCTAATTACTCATAACCTCCCTGAACTCTTCTCATGGGATTTCTTTAACGTATCTTCCTCCAATAACTCTCTATTAATTTAACCTAAAATAGGGGCTCTTTGACTGATTCCATCTTGGTCTGAAAAGTTAGCCACGCCCTTCAATTCAAGGGGCCTATACTTGGCAACATCTCTTCTCATTTTACATCATGATTTGCCTTTTCTGATTGGGAATCCTTTTCCTTTGTGGCCATCAGTGGCACCCGTGCTTGTCCTCTACACAGATAGGGACATATACTTTTGCTTCTTGTCCCCCAAAGTCAGTGTGGCCTCCAACAAACAATCCCTCCTCATCCCCATCATTGACCATGTCCATCAATAAAGGGCAGTCACTCCAATCTCCCTTCTAACAACATTAGGAACACACAGAAGTGGCCACTGGTTTGGTGGAAGATCTAACCACTTCTCTCACCTTCTACCAAAGCTCATCACGGGACTCATATAAAATCCTCCACGAAGTCTCTCAATGCCTAACCAAGACCCAGGACTACTGAGACTGCTCTTGTTCCACACTGTGATGTCGTTCATCTAAATGACTGTCCAAAACCTCATCCAATACCAGGTGGATAGCATCCTTCTATTTAAAAAAAAAGAGTAGATATTAACAAATGCCTTGTCAAGTGGAAAAAACAACAACATCAGAACATAACCCTGAAGTATAGGGTCAGGAGTCTGTAGGCAGGGAGAGAATAGAATAAGATCCTTATGAGTTTTTCTGGCTAAGCCTGGTGAAAGGAGTTAAAACTTCACTAGAGGAACTCCTTTGGAAACAATTATGAAGAGCAAGGTAGAGAGAAAAAGAAAAAACAGGTGTGAAAAGACACCAGGTAGCATAGATGGCATTGGACTTAACAGAGAGAGGGGAAACTGACAGGCAGAGCACAGGGAGATTTGAGTACACAAAGCCCAGAAGTCAAGATTGCTGTTTCTCCCCAGCTAGATAGAATGGAGGGGAGGCAGAGTGGGGAGGGGCTGCCTAATTTTGGGAAGGCTCTTAGTCAGTATCCACATTTACTCTAGGGTCATTATGTTGCTACAGTAGATACTCACATGTTCTTTTACTAATCTGACCTTGGATAGGTCTCTTCCTAACCAACCAGCTGCCCAGCTCAGAGAAAAGGCCCTAAGAAGGACAAACAGGAGAAAGAAGTCACAGGAAGCCCACCAAGAGGAATGCACAAGTAGGCAAGGGTTCCTAGTTTAATCCAAGGACAACAGCGAGCCAATCAGGTTGTGAAAGATCCAGGTAGGGGTAAGGGTCCCTAGCACCCAACAGAAGAAGCCAATAACAGAGGCCCTGGAGGAATCCATTTCTTCAACACCACCGCCCCCACCCTGGGGCAGCTGTCTACATTCTGCTTTCTCCTCCTTACAAATAAATTGTCTTCCCCCTCTTAAACTCTTTATTGGTGCTGAATTTACAGTCCTAGTTAGCTGCTCATCCCAGCACAGCAGCAGTGCTCATCTGGACACTACAAAACAAGTCTCCAACTCAGCAGAAAGTAGCCAACAGAATGCTCTGGCCCATTCCCAATCTTTCCTTCCCAGTCCTCAACCATCACCTCCCTTTTTAATTATTTTATTCTTTATTATTATTTTTTCTTCCTTTTTTCTATTATCTCTATAGCAAATGGCTAAAATATTAGTTTAAGGCCCCTCACCCTCCTTTTGGCAACCTAACTTCTAGGTTTAAAGCCAGCTAACTTCCCCGTTCCATTCCAGGCCCAAGCTGCCCTGCCTCTCTGAGAAGGGCTGAAATATCTACTTCAGACCCCAGAAATGTTGCTGTACTTGTCATGTATTCCATTTTTCTTCCTTCATCAGTCATCTACAATTCTTCAATTTATCTAATACTTTACATGACCTTTAAAAAGGTTTTCAAGGTATTCGTAGTCATATGAATTTTCTAAGTTTTTTTCATGAGCAATTATTGCTGAGCTGTTATGGTGATAAAATTTTTTTAAAAATTAGTTTTGTAGGGGCATATTTTAAGATTTCTTCACTAACATTGTTTTTTACTATAACAAAAGAAATATCTTAATTGTATTTGAAGTCACTAATGTGGAGTCCAGATACTTTATTAAAAGGAAGTTCAATGTCATTGGAATTTTATAGTTACATATACAGAAAGTCAATCCAGAAAATTTAAGCAGCAGAGCTCATTTATGTAGTATGGGTGGTTTATAAACAATGATTTTTCAAATGCCTGCATAAATTTCACAGATAAGAATGTTTTACTGCAGAAATTTTTCTCTGGCAGACTCAATGGGAAGTACATATAAATGGATTCCTCTAAAAGGAAAGCTATAATGTTTCTATATGACCTACCTGTTGCACAGATTAACTATGTCATGGTCATGCTGTAAACAGTGTGATGCATTTACAGTGCCCTTAATATATTCTTGAAAGTTCTTAACATTCTGCATAATGACAGTGTTGACCATAAACAGGGTGTATATTCTTTTCACAATCACTTTATGTCTTAAATAGTATATTTTATTAGGCTCCTGTGGAGACTATTAATTTGAATATTTTTGTGATAATGTGCGTGTGGGTTGAAATATTTCAGTGGTTTATTTTGCTCTTTTTAATGATACCTCTTTACATTTTTGCCATTTTGTGATGTTCAATTGCTTTTTGGTAATAACGATTCACAGCAGTATTTTTTTTTTAATTTTGGTAATGGAAAGTCAAGTTGAAATTATAGGCAGCCATGAATTGGAATTGAGAAAGTTAGTAGCCCTCCTATTGAGATAAGTATTAAAGTTAATTTTTGTATTTCAAGATGAAACCATGCACTCTACCCCTAAATTCATTCTTTTCTGAATAATGGAATCATAAATTATTCTAGTGGATGGACATAAACAATTGACCTATGTATTCTTATTGAACAATGAAATATTTGTTTGTCTGCTTCCAAAATTTACTTTTAGAAGACTAAATTCACATGTGTTGTAAATTACAGCTTTTAAGGAGTAACTCCCGCCTTTAGTATGAATAAAAACAGAGCACTATAACTGGGCTAAATCCATGAACAATGAAAGTGTACCGAAGGTAAATCCTAAGTGAACTTGAGAAAGCAGAACAGTGTTGCTTGACAGACTTTTATGCTCTCAGTTTTCTTGTTCAAGAAACATCCACAGGAACAACTGTACAAGAAGAACTGAAAAGAAAACAAACAACAACAATAAAAAGCGGTAAACAGCCTGTGTGAGATATCAGCGAACAAGAGAATTTCCCAGTGGTCCTTACCCGATGTGTGTGTGTCTTAACGGGACTGGACTCACCTATTGCCATAAGCAATATTCTGCTGTTTTCCAAATAATTTACTGCTGCCATCATTTGGATCTTAATGGTCCCCGAAAGACTGTGTATGAAAGGCTTGGTCCCAGCTTGCTGCTATTAGCAGGTGGCAGACTATGTAAGAGGTAGGGGCCATAGCAGGCCTTAATCGTTGAGGGATACAGAGTGAGGGAGGGATGCTCAGCCACCTCCTATCTCTCTTCTGCATCCTAGGCAGGAGATGAGCAATTTGCTCCACTACATGGCAGAAATAAAATGAGTTTTCTGTGACTCTCCAGAACTACCATAGATCTTCCACAATCGACTTGCCTTACATACAGGTCTGTCTGAACTGCACATATAGCCCAAAGGAAATATGGTGTGGATTTCAAATATTGTCATTAAATGCTGCAGCCTCTGGTGAATGGAGTTCCAGACACTGGAAAGGTGTCTAATCCCTTCCTTATGGAGGTATGAGCCAGCAGTGTCCTTGTCTTTTATTGCTAAGCAACAAGTATCTCCTTGCAGATATTGAGAGGCAGAAATTCCCCCAGACAATGGAGCCAGAATGAAAAGCAGCTTTCTCACACTGAATGTTCACAAATGTAATGCTTCTGAAAGTTACTATCTCCAACTTAGTGTATGTGTTAATGGGAATAAAGGACATATCAAAACTTCTATTGAATTTATATTAATCTTAACTTTCATTTTGCATATTTTATAGTTAACATAATATCTCACTTCTAATATCTAACATCAGCACATATGTATATTGAAAGCTTAAGAAAATGAAATATCAGCACTTTATGTATAATTAAAACTATCCAAGGCTTAAACTGTTACATATTATTGATTGTAAAAAGAAAACTATTGTTATTAAATCATTGTTTAAAAATGACTTTTCCTTATTTGATTCATAATTAAAATTTAATTTACATTGTTTTATATTGCAAAAAAATTACAGTCTTGTGTCTCTTTAATTTGCACCTACATTTCCCATCTCTTCTGCCCATGATATTATGTGTCTCTTAGGCAGAAGATTTCAGATGTAGTATGCAATCCTCTAGCCTGCTTGTGTTCTGTGCATAGTTGAGACACCTTGCCAAACTCTGGAATTAAAACAAAATGCATAAAACCTGAGAAGTAAGACTTTTTTATATCTAATTTTTAAGTGAAAGATAAAGCTGTACATTTTTATTGTGCACAACATGCTATTTTGAACATTGTGGAATGGCCAAATGAAGCTGTTACCTCACGTGGTTCTCATTTTTGTGATGAACATTCAAATTCTACCATCTTAACACTTTTGAAGAATGAAGTATGTCTTGGCTTACTAGAGTCATCATGTCCTATAAAAGACCTCTTGAATCATTCCTCATTTGTAACCATATTTTGTACCATTTGGACAATTCTCCCACCTCCTTCCAGGACACACCCCCAGCTACTGGTAATCACCCTTCTCTCTATGCAGTGTTTGTCTTTTTATGTTAGACTCACTTCACTTAATGTACATATTGGTTTTCCTCAGCAGAGACACAATACCTGACATGCACAACTGAAAAGAATAGAGCCTCATTTCGGCTCATAGTTTCAGAGATTTCACTCCGTGACTGTCCATGGTTGCAAGGCAGAAACTGAATGGTGGAAGTATTATACACAGCAAAGTTAGATAGAAATTAAGATACAATCAGAGAGTGAAAAATAAAGACATTGTAATTGTGGCTGGAGAAGGCCAGGCCAAAGATAAAGATGCACAGTGGGGCTTACACGCCTCCTTGAGGGATGAACAGTAACTTGAGATTAAATTGTAATTAGCATTACCTGGACCATTAAGTCCAGATAGTTGTCAGATGCCCAGGTGTGTGAACAGAGCATCTGGACCTGTCCCTTGCCAAGAACATTTCTGTTTGAGAAGTTACAGATGAGCCAAGTTAATGGTGCTAGCCATATGCCCTCCTACATGCCTCCCTTCCTTATGGGATCATTATTAGCTAAGCAGCTACACTGCCCTTGTAATCCAACAAGCACATTATAGTTTGACCCACCTTATACCCACACCGTGAGTTTGCTGTATAAATTGCCCCCGAAAAGGGGCCTCAGTGACTACCCACTCAGACCCTCCTGTCTCTCAGGATCTATCTTGAAATAAACATTCCTTACTCTTCTTAGTCTCTGCTGTTCCTTAGAATTTATTCTTTAATTTCAGGGAATACAAACTCAGGACACCTGACATCTAGCAGATTAGGAGTTATATTTCTCCTATGTCAGAAGGAAAGCTGTTCAATTCATGACATCCAGGAAACAGAGAGAGAGAGAGAGAGAGAGAGAGCAGGGAGAAGAATACAGCCTCCTGGTCATGCCCCAGGGAGCTCTCCTTTGGGATTAGTCCACTGATAAATACAGCACCCCCAACACCCAACCAGCCAACCAATTTCCAAAAGCTCCAACTCTGAACATGTGATTTTTTGGGAAGAGGGTATGCTAGATCCAACTCATAAAACTTAATATACTGTCCTCCAGGTTTATACACAGTGTCACAAATGATATTTTCCTGTTCTTATGGTTGAGTGTTAAATGATATTTTACTATATTGTCTTTATCCATTCGTCTTCTAATGGACACTTAGGGAGATTCAACACTTCAATTATTAAGACACTGATAATTTAAGAATTGTTTTTTTTGCCATAGCATAGCCTCATCCAAGATGACAAACATGATTTGTTAGTAAAATCATGGGAAACCTTGAAAAATTATGAATAAGCGTGTTTTTGATTTTCAAGTCAGAGGGGACTTTTTGAATAAAACCATTAGAAATAGCCTGTGGTGTTTTGTTATAGCAGTCTGAACTGCTGCAATTACTGATGGAAAAAAAAAACCAAAACAATAACCTTTTTACATTTTAAATATTAAAGAATTGTTTATATTAAGTGACCACAGAAAATAAAATTGAAAGCCAAATAATAAATTTTAAACAATTCTCAACATAAGTGGGATCCATTCAGTGTACAATATAAATAAATTCTAAAAATTAGTACAGAATATGAAAATAATTTAAAAGGGCCAAATCATGAAGGCAAATTTATAAGTAAAACATTGTATCATTTATATTTATTACATATATTTTATTGTACTTATTATAGCAACAAATATAAATGGAAAATAATAAAATCTTTCATTTATCCATATCTAAAACTCTCAACTTACATAATACCATAGTGTATATAAATTGTCCAGGATTAGAATCTCTCAGTTATCTGTACTTCTGTTTTCTTCTCTCCTGCAGCATCTATTACTTAGTGATGTCCTAACCACAGTGGACCAAATCATGCTGCATTAATAAGAAAGTCAGAATCGTAATTTAGAAGTTTGCTTCTTGATTGTGTGCAATGCGAGACAGCGACAGAGAGGGCACTATTCTCCTCTCAGGGGCACTACTCAATCTGGGATCTGACAACCCCAGTGCTGTATTTCATGATTTAGTTTACTGGGAGAAAATAACAAGATGAAGAGTCAGTTGCAGACAACTATGTGGTATGACCAGGAAGTACCGCAAATCCCCTACATCAGAATAAACTACCTGGAACTAAGCACATGTTCCTGCCTAGCGACCAAAAGGTTAACCTAGTGCCAGGAGTCAGTGTAAGGGACTAGGGAGAGATGTTGGAAGACCCCACTACTAGAGCCCTATAATGTACAACAGAAGAAGCAGTTTAAGTATCGTGAAGCCAATTTTCAATAGTACATTAATGACCATAAAATAAATGTCCATTAACTTTGATCTAATAAAATTTCTTCTTTTTCCAGTACTTAGAATTGAACTTAGGAGTTTCACATTTAGCTACATTCCCAGCCCTTTTTATTTTTTTATTTTTTGAGACAGAGTCTCACCAAGTAGCTAAGTTGACCTGGGTGGGCTTGAACCTGTGATTCTATTACCTCAGCCTCTGAGAGTGCTGGGATTACAGGCATGTGCCACAACCCTGGCTATTTTTTTCTTTTGACTGATTTAAATAAATTTTATATACAGGAAAAACAAATTTAACATGTATCAGATGCTAGTTGTCCTTCCATTTAATTTTACAAACTTCCATTTAATCCTTAAGAGAAGAACCTATAAACTGACCAGCATTACTCTCTTTATAATTGTTGATTAAAAAAGAGACATGGAGAAGGCTTGGTAAATTTTCCAATATCCCTTAGCTAGTTATGGTAGTTAACTGTGTGAACTTGAGTAAGAAATGCACAAATAATTTGGATTTAATGTATTAATTCAGCATAATTCTGGCTGTGGAAGTCCCACCCTATGAGGATTTTCACCAGGATGGGATAAAAGGTAAAGGAAGGAAGGCCTCCTTCTCTTTCTTCAGAGGAGCTCCAGTCCTCACCTCCACCTTGGGGTCACCTTTTGGCTTCCAGTGCAGACCCTTCAGCCTCCCACACAGACCATTCAGCCTCCTGAGAAGGATTCACACGGGACACTGCAGTGAGCTCCAGGCCTTTGACTGGGTCGTTCGGTCTCCAGTGTGGAGACGGAACCTATGCGCTCTTCCACATCTGACTCTGTGGGCAGCCAGTCTTGTAAATTCTTATATATTTGTATATATTGCATTAAATCTGTTTGTCTAGTTAGCACTGACTAATGGATTAATAAATTTCAGAATTGCAAATTGAATTCAGATGATATTACCTAAATGTGATGATGTTAATCCCTACATGTTCCAATGCTACTCAAATTTATGCCCAATGTTAATTTTCAAGACATTTTTTACTTGTGAGTTAATGTTTGGAGGAAGAAAATAACCACTAGATAATAGGGCGATGGCTCCCTAACCATATGATGAAGCAAGCACCGTCATAAGTAAAACAAAAACGTATTTGAACTACATTTAGTGATGTGGAAAATAGTTTAAACAGTAAAACAAATATGTAACATACAGAATCAATACATTTTTTAATCATTTTAGTCTTTTCTCACTCATTAAATCATTCATAAGAAACACTAATTGTGCAAATATTATTTCCTAGACATTTTACTATCATATTCAGGGTACAGTAGTGAAGAGAAAGGGAACATACAGGACTATAATGAGAAAAGGAAGGATAGGAGAGATGTCAATTTACATATGGTAATTACTACTCTGAAAACCTTTTTTTTTTTTTTTTTTTTTGGTCAACTAAATGACCAGTGTATCTTGATATATCAGAGTCAACATTCTGGGGAAGCAGAACCAGTGTAGTGGTGGCGTTGGAAAATACTTGACAGTTTCAGAGAGACAGAAATAAGGCTTATTTGATGGAGTTTGATTAGAATAAAAGTGAATAATGTCAGGTGAAGTAAGAGAGTAAACTAATTTGTATTATCCGGACATGTAAATCAGAGCAAGTCATCAAGAATTTATTAAATGACTTTTTCCAATGGTGTAAGAAAGACAATGAAACAGAGAGACATGATTTTTCAGGAGCTTAGCTAAACTGGAAGAAACTTACAGTCAAACCTCAGATTCTTTCCTGTGGTGGTTTAAATAGGATGAGGAAACAATAAGCACCATTCATGTCCCACCATTTCATTTCCCCACACAGAGCATAGGGCCAGATAGATCAGCCTAGATTGAGGGTCCATTGCTTCTGGGGGCCTAAAACAAAAGGCTCCTATCTTATGACGCATCTGGGGTCTAGGCAGATGGGCAAGACATGGAGTAGAAAAGTAGTGAGGAAAAAAGTGAAAGTGGAGAAAAGTATCCTCCTTGTTTGTCACTGGGTGGAAAATGAGGAGATTCCCCCAAAGGAGAGATGGGGACCCCAACTTGCCTCAGCGTGGGTTCTTTACACTTCATCAGAGAAGAATGTCAGGATGTGTCAGTGTGAGGCACAGGCAGATTTATTAGCGGAGTTAGAAAGTAAGACAAATTAGGAAAGAGATTTCAGCTTGAGGAGCTGAAAGGCGCAGGGCTCTGATAGAGAAGATTAAATTGCTCCTTAACAAAAACAGGACAAGTTTTTATGGATTAGAGCAGGTGGGTTAGAGTCTGGTTGATCATTATTTCAGTTCTGTGCTTGCAAGACACCCCAGGGAGAGGTCTCTATTGTTTTCAGGGGTAATCTAGCCTGAGCGAGATGATTACCTCTGCTTGAGGCATTCCCAAGAAATCCTGAAGTGAGAGGGGATTACCAGAAACTGCTGGGCAAGCATGGGTGGCTGAGTGTCCCTATAAATCTCTCGTCCTGTCCTCAGTCTTAAGGGGGATGGGATAGACTGCATCACTGTAGATCTAATTCATATGTTTCATTTTGGCAGCTTCTAGACAGATATGCCCTATATTCAGATTTAACCAGGGACCTGATCCAAAGTATTAAAGTAATGAAGGTCAAAATAAAGGTCAAGCTTTGATCTACCTTCAGTTAACCACTGGGCATCTATAGAATCAAGTGAGAAGTCACCGGTTTTTGTTGTTGTTGTTGTTTATTTGGTGTGTTTTTGATTGTTTGTTTGTTTTTGCTAAAGCTGCTTTAAAGGCCCTGACACTGGGAAGAAAATATGAATCATGGTTTAAATGAGTAACAGGTTAAGCAATCTGTTTTTGTTTGTTTATTTCCTCTGTCCCTGTAACAGTCTCTGTCTGTGTCAGGTTCTTCTCAATTTTTTGGTAAAAGATTTTTAGACAGAGCACCTGGACAAAGAGCTGAAGGTCCTCAATAAAATGACCCATGAACTCCAGGTGCCTCTGGGCTGCAGGTACAGAGGAGAACTTAGCTACTGGGAGGCCACATTCTTTTTTTCCCCACTTTTCTTGCAGAAATAGGAATGGAGCTCAGGGCCTCACCAATGAGGTGAGACAAGTGATCTCCTGCAGATTCACACTTATAGCTCCTGGAGTTCCTTCTCTTGATGGCAATGGCCTTCAATATGCTGTGTGCACACTTTGTCTGGTATGTGCCACTTGTCTGCCTATGATCAGGCCAGAAAAATCACATCAGCTTTTGGCCACTTGCTGAAATCCTTACACTTATGTTTCTCAGCTTGTCTATATGGAAATAGTGTGAATGTATATATGTAATATTTTTCATAGAGTACTAAGACCTCTGCAGATTGACAGATTATCTTTCATCAATACTGTCATCATTATTTGCATTGTATTGTGCATTGTAAACAGAGGTGTGAGATTCTTACACCAAGAAAGAAAGTGTTCTCCAAAAGTTGGCACAGTGTAGAGGCATGAAATGAAGTCAGCTGCAAGGAGTGGGATTTGTGTCTGGCTTAGGATCGTGAAGTCCTGGATACTCAAAAAGGGAGGGTTTTATGGAAAAAACAAAACAGAATAGTAAGCTAAAACTCTGAGGCTGATAAGTTTGTGAGTTGTTTGAAGAAAATCTGGTAAGTCTTACTTGATTCAAAACCAAAATGCATATACATAGCATGGTATTGAATACTCTTAATGTCAGGCATCATTGTTTATATGCATTGTCATAACTAGCACACAGTTACTGAAATTATTAGGAAGGAAATGACAGGATTAAACTTATTTAAACTGGAGAAGATTCATATCTAATTGTGGAAACAACATAAATTCAAAAAATGTTGGAGTCAAAGCTGTTAGAAATCTGTAATAGCAAAGTCTATTAATGTGCAAGAGACACATCCTCAAGTGGAAGCTCCCTGATGATTACATGCACTTCCTTGGCCTTTGGTTGCTTTACCATCCTCCTGTATCATGTGCAACACCTGCATAATTCTGATTATTTATCCGATTTCTTTACAATGTGAATGAGAGTTGGTGACAGGTTTAAGAGTGAACTCACAGTGCAGGTGGTTAAATGAGACAAAAAATTTTCTGGAAAAGTTCACAAGATTTTTTCTGGGAGTAATTCCTTCCCAATTTCTGTAAACAGCAGCATCGTATCCCTAGTTTCTCATGACAGTCATATTATGACCATGAGACAATAAGTGATAAGAAGAAAATAATATTCTGGTTGATAATTTGGGAAAAATTAGAACAGAAACTTCTGGAATAGAATTTAATGGCTGGATCTGCTAATCTTGATGTCTATCTTAACATTAGATGCTTACATGAGTGAATTAGTTTCCTTGATTTAAATCAGTTTGTAGAAAATTTCTTGTTGCATCTTAACAAATGTCTTTTATTTACATACAGGAAATCTGCTTAAACGGAATAGTTCCAATAAGTGAATATGATCAGTAATGATTATCTGTTATATTTTATAAACCACTTGAGACCTTGCCTCTTTCAGAAGTCATAATATTCTGAATTCACAAACTCTGGTATCTGGAATAAAAAATTCAGCTACTCTGATTATTTTCCTCATCCTGAATAAGTTTGATAGACATAGGTCCAGAACTGAAAAGTTCCCGGTGCATCTGCATAACCTACATCTCACAAAGACCTCAGTCATCTGCAGAGGGGAGCATGGTCACCCTGCCTCTTCTCTCATGCTTCTGCAGGTAGTTGAACTGGGAGCCTGGCTCATCTGGGACAACTGAACCTCTCTTTTTAATTCTAATGTATTCTAAGCTTTTTCAAATCATTGTGGCCACAGGGAAATATTTTACAACTGACAATAAAAAAGTCTAAAATCTCCGAGTCTTAACATTCATCACATGACATGACTTTTCATGTATTCCAATGGTCAAGGAAATCACAGGCCAGTCCAAAATCAAGGAGAGTAGAATCAAATTTAGACTTCATTTTTTCCCGTGAAAATCATAATATAAATGATATAGCATAGGCTTTGACAATGAATACTTCAATAAAAATATCACCCAAATGAGATAGTTTATAACTTCACATTATCACATGCCTGACAAATGTTTTGAGTGGCTATTTTTAGAGACACAAATTTTACAATGCGTTGCTTAAGTTATTCCAGTGAGTTTTAGACTGTTCATCCAGGAATTTTTTAATTGAAGGATGGAAGGAGGAATTTGCATAGAAGCCATGGAATAAAACTGATTTACACAGTCTTTACAGTTCCTATTTCAACCCTAGTAGTACAAGAAATATTGCTCAATGGGTAAAACAGATAATTTTGAGTGGCCATGGGCTATATTTCATTTGAACAAATAATTCTACTACTAAAGACTATTTTAAAGGACTTTATATATTCCTATACTATTTTATATAATTTACCATATTCTGAGACTAGACTCTTTAAGTAAGCAAATGGTGACTGAAATATCTTACATTCATCTAAAGCTCATGTTTTCAGGATGACAGAGTGTAATAAGGTATTAATCTCCCTGTATCTACATATGAAAATACAGGATTTTGAAGTTGTTTGTATACCAAACAAGATATTTTCCTGTTGTATAATTTGTATCAGTATCATTTTCAGATATTATTTTTAAATTTTGACTAAGCATAATACTATCAATCAGAAAAGATTTAAATTTATTTGCTGCATCAAAATAGTGATAATTGCCTCACATATATGTTAAATCTAATAGTATTTAACTCACCACATGACATGATAAGATGCCATTCTTTTTAAAAATTATTTGCTGGAAGATTTAAGTAATTCAGTGGACTCCATATGCTCTTGCTGTGCCAAACAAATGAGACTTAAAATTATGAACATTGTTAATGTATTAGTAAGATACTGATTTTCTTTTAACCTCAGCTGTGAAGTACAAAGCAAAGGAAAACTAGACACATTTAGAAGTTTCATGTGAGACAAGACTGAAGAGACTTTACTTCTTCACTACATTTATTTTCTTCTTTCTGAAGAGCTGGACTTGGGTTAATGCACTTTTCTGTGCCATAAAAGAAATTTCCACTGAATATAGATGGAGAATAACCCTGCCTTTCATTATGATCCATCATATCACATCTTGTACATTTCCAGTAGACAGATTAGGTGAAATTTCTATTTTTTTCTTATCACAATAAGTCAACTTTAAGATTGCCTATATTCTTAGACAAAGGTTTAGTAATTTCCAGAGCTGGAACCTTTAATCATTCATTGTGCCTGTTAAAAAAAGGTAGAACTCTTTTCAGAAATAGCAACCTTGTCACTTGGACTGAAGAAAGAAATCCACAATGTTAATAGATTACTGTGACAGGTTTTGTAGTTACAAATGGGACTGAGGCAAAAAGAGAAAGTACTGTTTCTATTTATCTTTCTTAGTGCCATGGACAGACAGAGAGAAAGAGGTAGAATTCAAGCATGCAGATATTTCATGATGGTGGAGATCAAGAAAAAGAAAGTTTTCAATTTTATCCACTGATGTAAACCCTACGTTGACAGATAATCAAACTATTCTATTTTTTTTCTCAGCTTGAGGAGATTTAGTCATGCATCTAATCATTTTATCACTTGCTTATTTATTCTTTCAAAAAGTATTTATTGAACACTTTCAGCGTTTAGAATACTGTGTTATTCAGTGTTGTTCCAAAAGTGAAAGACTATACTATCAAAATAGGGTACCAAAACACCATGAGCAGTCAAAGCATTACACAGAACTTTCAAAATGTAGTCATTTCTGATAAAGTGTATATATTCTGCTACAATTGTGCTACCTACAATTTTAAACCATGTTCCACTGGTTTAAAAATTAGACCATCCAATATTATATAGAGGGCAAATTATGTAAAAACAAATTTATTAAGACAGAAAGAGCAAATATTTAAACCAAAATATGCTTTAATAAAGACTGTTAAGTATAATGAAATATTTCATAAATGTGTCTTACCATCTTGCTCTTATATAAAATATACACTACTTTTCTTTTAGAAACTTTAATTACCAGTGGATTTCCCTAATGCCATTGAATGCTGAAAGTATTTTGGATAACTATGCAATCACAACTTTATGATTCTACTTAAGAGCTCTACTGTTTTCAAGGGAGCATATTAAACCCACAGACACATAAAACACAAAATATTTTGCTTATGCGGGCATCACTCTTTCATACTGTAATAAGGGTTAAGGGTAAGGGGCCGGAGTTTCACCAGATCAGCTGCAGCTCACTGACTGCTCATGCCAGGATGGGTCGAGAAGGGAAGGCATCACCAACCTCTCATCTCCACTGGGCACTGCCTAGAGAGGATTCTCAGTAGACACCCGGCATCCACCACTCCACCAGCATTGTCTCCAAAAGCAGGATCCATAAAAGGGAAATTTGACAAATTGGGCTTCATCAAAATTTAAAAAAGAATCTAACTTTTGATATGTGAAAGTTCAAATTAACAACATCAAAAGACAAGCTAGAGATGGCAAAAAAATTCACAAATCATATACAAGTCAAAGGTTTATATTTTAAAAACTAGTAAACAGTCTGAGAAGGAAATTAGAAAATGGAAAAAAAAAACATGAACCTTCTCCAAAAAAGAGAGATGGATTGCAAATAGCACGTGAAAAGATGCTCAACATCATTAGCTAGTAGGAAAACACAAATTAAAATCACTATGAGATGTCACTCATAAGTATGAATGCTAACAATGAAGTGACTAAACAGTGAAACCAAAAATTATTAAAGCAAATGAAGACACTGATTCAGTCCTACACTGCTGTTGGAAAGTTGGATGATACAGCCACTCTGGAAAATAGTTTAGCAGTTTCTTAAGAAAATAAATATGCAAACAAACAATTACACACCTGTGAACTTATTTCAGAAAATTGAAAAAAAAATACGTGCACAGACATACACATAAACCAATGACGCAGATGTTTGTAGTCTTAACAAAAGACTACGACACAGATGTTTACCTCATACTTAACAAAGTGTCTCCAGGGAGTGGATGGTTTAAAACACTGCTGTACATCCTTCTAATTGAATATTACTCACCAGCAGAAAGGAATCTGTTATTGATATATGTAAGAATTTAGATTGACACAGATTTGTGTTGAATATAAAAAGCCATTTATTGAAAGTCACATATTGTGTAACTCCATCAATTTACTGTTGCTGAAATGACAAATGTGTAGAAATGAAAGCTAATTAGTATTGGTAGGAACATATTGGCAGGAGGAGAGAGGATGTGGTCAGAGAGAGCGGGGTGAGGGCTGGTGTGTGAGGGGATGTTTTGAATCACGACTGTATGAAGGTTAATGTTTTGGTTGTATACTCTTTTAGGCATTACCAGTGATGTAAAATAGCTATAATACTTGGGATTTCTCTGTATTATTTTTTTAAATTGCATGTCAATCTATAATCATCTCAAAACACTGAGATTTAAAAAGTAAAAGTGAATATGAAAAAATTTTAAAAGTTACAATATGAAGAGTTGTTTTGAGTTTAGAGCCAGCCTATAATAGTCATTTTATAAGAATTTAGTATAGTACCCTAAAATTACCTGGTGAGATCAAATTCATCTCAATGAATAGTTTTACTTAAAAGTTTACACTGGTTTTTCCTTTAGACATAAATGGGCAAAATATCCTTAAGTAATAATCTATAGAAAATTATATTAGCAGATGATCCATAAATGATATGAATAATATATTTTTCAGAGAATAGGAAAGATTTCTGTAAATTCACATGCTTTTTACATGAATAATTTATACTTATAAATTTTGGGATTTAATTTCAAAACTAAATTCATTTATTTTTTGTTACATGTTAATTTAAATTCACTTCGTGTCTTTTTTCATAAATATATTTCCATTTATCCAAAACAATATGTAATTATTTATTTTAGGAGGGACTGCACATGTAACTCAGTGGTACAGAAATTGCTTAGAATACACAAGATCCTAGCTATGACACCCTCCACGGAAGGAAAAAAATCATTTATTCAATAACTGTTTCCTTTGGATTTTTCTAGAAATACATTTAAAACAACTAGTACAGAATAACCTTATAATACATTGCTTATAAATGTATAAAATTTCAAAAGGCCTCATTTTCAGAGGCAATACTGTCCATGGAGATTTTAAGTCGCTGATGAAATACACCAGCACTCAAGTCTCAGCCACTGAAGGACACCAAAATCCTATCTTGTGTACTCTGATGCTTCCCACCTGAACTCTTCAAGAAAAAGTGAAAGAAACTTCATACGAATTACCAGTATTTATTACTAGCCTAGTATTTCCTAGTCTGTGCAAGAAATGAAACAAACAAAAACAATGAAAGGCAAGTGGTCTTTCCTGTTGAGTAGTTTACAGTAAAGAAATTTTTCAATTAAGCTGTACATATTTTGCTCTTCAGAGTCAACAATTTAAAAAATATTAGCTCCTATAGAGGGTCTGTGGCAATCTTCTTAAAAATATCTTTTAAATATCCCTCATGGAGGGATAAAATGAGTACAGCAAGTGGAACTATAATTTACTATACTTTTCAAACTCATCCTAACACGTACTTATCTTATACTCAATTTTCTATTAATCATTCTGTAATGTTTTCCTTAAAGAGTGTTCCCAAATTGAAAGATGCTTCAAGCTCCTGAAGGTCCAGTTAAGGTCCATACTACCTGCTGGACCATCCCATGTGGTACTGAGCCCTCTGTCCTCTGTCCACTCCCATACAGAATGGCCAGGCCTTCCACGCTGAGATTTCCCTTGATGTTTGGGTGGACCTCAGCCATCTGGCTGCTTAAGGTGGCCTCAGTCTGTGTTTCCTGCTGTCCCCTCCTCCTGTGGGATCTGTTCCCTGCTGAGAGCCACTCCACAGTTCTCCTCTATATCCAGGATCTCTCGCCTTCTCCCTACCATCTGTGAGGCACAATACCTGCAAACAGAGCTTCTCCTGTGTCTCCCACACCTGGCCACATCATTGGAAATGTCAGACAGCGCAGACCTCTCATTGGAGCTCCATCTCTCATCCAAAAGAGAGGAGAAAAGCATTGTCTTTCACCAATGCAGGCTGTCTTCTCCAAAGTAGTTCCCCCCAGCTTCCTGGACAACTCTTCTTGCAGAACTCCATGGACTGAGGGCAAGGGAAGCCTGCACCCTCGCTTCCCAGCCCAAACTGTGGGGTCTTTGACTTGAGTGTTTAGAGTGCTGCATTAAAGTGGCATTTAGGGTGCAGACAAAATCCTGATGATAAGATTTTTGTGCAGCCACTTGTTACATGGATTTAAAAAATTTTTATTAGTATATGTTGTGGTGCATGTTAAATATAGTTGCCATTGGGAACTGGTAAATACACATATTGCACCTCGATCCTTTTTAATTCCTTCTCCTCCCCTCCCTCATGGCTTCCTCATCCCCAGATCCTTTTCCCATCTCCATGTATCTAAATTCCTGTTTCTCACCATCTGTCTTTGTCTTGTTCTTTGGATTTTGTATTATTATTTATGGTATAATTTTAAAATCGCTTAATCAAGCTCAGCACACTGATTCACACCTGTAATCTCAGATAGTATAGAGCCTGAGGCAGGACAATCACAATGTCAAAGCCAAGCTGGGCAAGTTAGCCAGCCAGTCTCAGAATAAAATAAAAAGAGCTGGAGACAAAGAGAGCTTGTGAAGCATGCTCAAGACCTCTTGGGTTGAACCCCCAGTACCATAAAAATATTTTTTAAAATGAAATTGCTTTGTTAAAATAGAAAACTATGTCTTAGTCTGAAAATAACTCTTATTTACATGTCCTATTATAAAAGATGATATCCTTTCAGCTTTTTGCTTGAATCATTTCTATTTTTTTTTTTTTTTTTTTTTCGGGGATCAAACTTGGGTCCTTGCACTTGCACAGCAGGCAGTGAAAACTCTGAGCTAAATCCATGGCCCCTGGTCATCTTTTTCAATAATAAAATTTTTCATATCTAGTTCTTTCTCACAAAAAAATTCGTGTAGGAAGAATTTTAATGTAAAAGTCAGAATGGTAGTGTGTCTTAGTGGGTGATTTAATTTTAAATGCTGGATCTTTGTTTGATCACTTTGTTTTGGTTCGCATGGATAATAAGAGGCCTAAATATATTAACAAAATCACAAGACCATCTGTAATTTTATGCAGTTGCAAGCACTAATAATTTGTATCAATAATTTGAGAGGTGACAGAGAAAAGGTTATTTTCAGCTGACCTCCAAACTTTCCCACTTTGTCCCACAGACATGAAGTTAATGTTTTTGTCAGGAAGTTTAAGGTTCAGGGAGATCTGACAATACTATAAAATAAAGTAGACATAGACCATACTTTTAAAAAAGTGTTATTGTTACTATCTGTGAGCAGCATTTATGACTCGTATCCTACATCTTTTCTTAAGAAAGCATAAATCCTTTACAAATGTACTTAGCATAAAAATAAAAAGTTTCTCTAAGAGAAAAAAGAGTTTTATTTTGGAAAGCTGAGACAAATGCATAATTTTTAGTAATATCAAATGTTGGTTATTTGAAATTAAGCTGATGTTTACTGAGTATGAAAATTAGTGAAGAAGTTATATCACGAAGTTTTATTATTCAAGCAAATTTCCCCAAGGTTATGCAACCCAACATGATTATTTAATTTGTTCTAAAACCTAACTAGCTTGAAGCTTCAAAATTCTCTAGTGTAACATAGTGCAACTGTAGCTCTTGTTTTTGTTTGTTGCAGTCAGTGAAATAAGCAACATCAGGCCTCAGGACAGTGATCATTAAAATTGTCCAAGAAAGTAGGGATGGTAATAGTAACAATTATCAGGGGTCCAAGATAATTATGTCAGGAATTTAATGTCCATCTTGAATTTTTGCTGAAATCAAAATGAGAAACTGTCATTTAAAAAGCAGAAGAGATATGAATCTTGCCTGAAATAAATGCTATATAAATCAATCTTCATTCCACAAAATGATGCACTCATTGTATAACATTCTATCCAAATACAAGTGTTGTTAAGTAAAACTGGATGCCTTTCCTTTTAATGTAGAATCAAAGTATTTTGAGTTCGAGAAACAATTAAATGGACATCTTATATGAATTTCTATTAAGAGTTAAAGGAGCAATTTCTCACTAAAAGCCATCTTTCGCATTTTAGTCAACTTAAAAAGTCAAACTGAGTATTATATCCAGAAACTGGTTGCATATTTCAACTTGAAGAAAAGCACTAAATGTATTCGTAATCCATCTTTATCTTGCATTTGGCCATTTGGCCCCAGAAAATACTCTTTTATCTATTGATGAAGCACTTGGATATATTTTCCAGTGTGCATAACACTGTAGCTGTTGAATGAAAAATTTTAAAAGGTTGTCTATTGAACCATTTTAAGAAATGAATATGTCATCCTAAATTTTTTTTTCAGTCCTGGGGATCGAACTCAGGACCTTGCACTTGCCAGGCAGGTACAGGAACCACTGAGCTAAATCCTGGGTCCATCCTAAATATTAAATCAAAAACTGAACACTCTTTTTTTACCAATTCAAGAACCAAGGTTCATTGATTAGATTTCCTAGGAAGATTAACCACAGAAAAAACTTTTACTGGCTTTGTCACATCGTAAAATTATATACGTGTCATTATATACGTATATATATATACAATTTTATTCTTTATTGCAGAAACTCACGTTGTCTCTTTTACTCCTTCCTAACAACAATTGGCAATAAGAAAAGACCAGCTTTCTCTTATGTGAGTGTTTCTTAGAGTCTGTGGAGAAGATTTAAGCTGAATGACAGTGATTGGAGAACAGACAGTAACGTCACTGTTTTTTATATTGTCAAGTCGAGACCAGGATGAGCATCAGCCCAGGTCATTCCTCACAAGAGCACCATATGGTTTGGAGTAAGAGGCCACTTATTTGCTCAGGCAGCAATACTCTGTATAAAGGATGCATCCACACATTTCTCAGCGCACCTTTTCAGTGTATGGCAAGAAATGGTCTTAACCTAAAATAACCTAACTTTTTTTGTAATGTAATTTTTTGTGTGCTAAAATACAAAAAACTGTGATGCTAATTCTAATATATTAATGTGCACATTCTGCGTTATCATTCATACGTTCTAAATCAGTGTTTCCAATGATGTTATATGCAGTGATGTAATCCCTGGCTTAAATATTTTTCAACTGTATTTATTTCATCTGATTTTTTCCTAAACATGATAATTCTTGATACCGCAAAAGGTTTTCATGCTCTACTAATACATTCACTTATGGGTGTTTACTTAGAAGAAGAGAAATAACTGAGGTAAAATCTTTCTAAAAATTATGTTTTAGTTCCTTAAATTAACAATTGTGGAAAAGAGTTACTGAAATTGTTTAAATGGCATAGAAGTGTGGTATATAAAAAATAAATAGTTTAAAAATAAAATATTCTTGGAAATTTAATCCAACATTGATAACATTTCACTGATTATAAATTTTTATTCTTTACTACTGTCCATTACTTTTTAATTTTCTTATTTAAAATCATGCAAATATTTCTCAAGTTTAAAAAAGATTTATTTATTTACAGTTCAGTTCTCAGTCTAAAGTATTTTCGGTTCATTTTTAGCTATGTTCAGTGTAGTCAAAATAATGTTAAACTATTTTCCTATGTGTACAGATATTTTCGTATCTAACATTAAAATATGTCATATCTGATACAGACAAACCTGGGCTTATGTTAATTGACCCTTAAGACTATAGATGCTGTTATTAGAACTGCATCCTTAAGAAAAATTATAAAAATTATTAAAGCATAACACAGAAAGCATATTTTCAGTTTACAGAGTGCAAAATGGATATTTCTTGACTTTATTTGGAAAAGATCTAAACTCTAAAGTTTGAACACATATTGTGGTTTTAATTATAATAAAAGGGTTGATAATTTTAGAAAATTGTTCCATGGTGTGAACATGGATTCAAATTAGGAGAATGAAATTTTCAGACTGTTTAGAATTAAAAGTTTATTAACTTCTGGTTTCCAGTCCAACATGTAAAGAGGTTTGAAGTCACTCCCTGACAATGCTGAACTAACTGAAAAATGACCAAGTCTTAGATCTGTCAGAGGAGTGGGATCACAGGGGAAACTGGTGCCACAGATACTGGAGACTGAGGAGGAGCTGCAGAAAACCACAGCTCATCACAGCAGAAACTCAGGCGGAAGAGACTCTTTAGGAACCAGTGCCAGGGATGGAAAAGCTACAGTGTGATGATGATTACTAGGGCCTCAGGGAAAGGTCTGCACTCTGGACATCTAATTTGTCCATAATCGGAGCTCCCACACTCCAGTGAGCTCTCCTGCACCTGCTGCCTAGCACTCAGAGGAAAGAGCAGAGGAAAATCCTCTGTGCACCTGGCTGAAGGAGGAGAAAAGAACCACATTTAAATATGTGGGAGCATCCTTTTCTTTTAAACCAGGCCTTCCCCCAGGAGATACTGTCTTAAGAGAGCCCAACTTTCTTGGGTTGGTCAGATTAACTTATTTGGTAAAGTGAAATTCCCAATCCTAGCTCTTTTTCTACACTCTCTCCCTCCTGGGCAAGAAAAGTTAAAACAAAAACCCTAGAAGCATTAGAGACTCACAGACCAAAGGCACGGAGCTTCCAAAACTGAGAACTAGTTATGGGGTGTGGAATCCTTCCCACACCTTACCAGCACATGGTAAGGAACTACTTATTGGAGTTCTCTTCAAATAACACATCATGACCAGATTTCAACCAAAGACTTCAGGTGTAATGAATGGCAAAGACCATAAGTTTAAGATACTGAAGCAGTGTTGGACATGGCAGGGATGCTGAAATAATCTGATGAGGAATTCAAAACCATCATGGTTAATATGCTAAGAACATATTTAAAAGGAAAAATTAACAGCATAAAGAATAAATGGCAATGTAAGCAATATATGGAAATTCTGAGAATTAAAAAACAAGTGCTAGAGATCAAGGTTGTTTTGTGTCTGTGGGGGGGGGTGTTACTGAAGGTTGAATCTTGGTCTTTGCACTGAGCTACACCACAGAAATTTTGTATTTTTTTTTGCTTAAATTCTTTAATTGGTACATTTTAGTTATACAATTCATTTACATTTATCATTGGGTACTTGTACCTGTACATAATATATCTTGGTTCTTATTTTTCCCCATTCCCTGTGCTTCCTTCAAGGGGAAAGGAAAGAAGGGAAATGTATTTTTAAATTTTATCATGAGACAGGAAAAATAAGGGAAGGAAGGAAGAAAGGAAGGAAGGAAGGAAAGAAGGAAGAAAAGGAGAGAGAAAAAAGAAAGAAAGAAAGAAAGAGAGAGAGAGGGAGAGAGAGAAAGAAAGAAAGAAAGAAAGAAAGAAAGAAAGAAGGAAAGAAAGGCAGGAGATATTTGAAACAATTTACTCTTGAACAATCAAAGCATCAACTAAATAGGAAAATTAAACAGGAGAATAAAAAACTTTTAGGCAAATAAAATAGAGGCCATATATTAAACAGTGTACAGCAAAAGCAGTACTAAAAGAGAAGTTTACACAATAAATGTCTACAATAAAAAATTCTGAAACAAATGGACTATGGTTCCAATCCAGGAAGCTAGAAAAAGAAGAACAAATGAAATCCAAAATCAGTGCAAGAAAAGTAATAAAAATATCAGAACAGGAATAATTGTTAGAAATTAGAATAAAACAATGGAAAAGATCACTGAAAGGAAGTGGTAGTTCTTTGAAAAGAGAATAAAATAGATTAACTCTAACTAGACTGCAAAAAGGAAAAAAAGACTCAAATATATGAAATCAGAGGTAAAAAGGGAGACATTGCCACTGACAACACAGAAATTCAAAGCATAGTGCTATTAAAAACAACTCTGTGATAACATATTTGGTAACCTAGAAGTGATGGACAGATTCTTGAACACACATACATCACCAATTGTGAATTATGGAGAAACAGGAATCATGGACAGGCTCATTAACAGGACGGGATCGAATCCATAGTTAAGTGTTCCCCATGAAAGAAAAGCCTAGAACTGAAAGACTTCAATGCTGTTTTCTAGCAAACACTTAAAGTAGAAATAGTGTGAATTCTCCTTAAAATACTCCAAAAAACAGAAGAGGAAGGAAATTTTCCACTTTATACAAGGCCAACTTTAGCCTGATACCAAAATCAGATAAAGACTTAAAAAAAATAAGTACCAATATTCTTTATGAACATAAAGGAAAAAAATTCTCAATAAAATACAAGCAAGCAAGAATGATCAAATGTGATTCACCCAGGGATAAAAGGATGATTCCACACGTGGAAGTTAATAAAATTGACAAACACTATCAACATTAAGAGAAAAACCCACATCATCTCAATAGATAGAGAAAAGATTTGATATAATTCAGTATCATTTTATAACAAACAGTGAAGAAATTAGGTATTAAAGGAATACACCTTAACCTAATAAAAGGAATACATAAGCTAACAACTGACTTTCTAAAGTTTATAACAAAGGTGTCCACATAGAGCACTTTTTATTTAAGAAAGTACTGGAAGGCATAGCCAGAGCAAATAGGCAAAAGAAAGACATATAAATTGGAGAATGGAAGTCAAATTTTCACTGATTGAAGCTGATGTCATCATATATATTAAAAGCTCAAAACAATTCATCAAAAATATTAAAACTGATAAGTGAATTCTGTAAATTTACAAGATACTAAATCAACACTAAAGATCAGTGGCAGAACTACCATATGATCTAGCACTCCTATTACCATGTATCTATCCAAAAGAAATGAAATCATTATATTGAAGAAACATTTCACTTCCACATGTATTGAGGCATTCTTTATAATATCCGCAATATGGGAAAACCTAAGGGTCCACCTAAGTGATGAAGAAATAAAGGCCGTGTGGTACATATAGAAAATAAAATGCCATTTGATCTTTAAAACCAGTGAAATATTGTCATTTGAAATAACATGTTGGAACTGGAGATAAATGTGAAGAGATATATGCCAGGTACAAAAAGATAAGTAACATGGGATATTACACAACTTTATAAAATAAAGTTGATCTCACTGCAGCTGAGAGTAGAATGGCTGTTACCAGAGGCCAAGGAGTAGAATGGGGACAGATTAATCAATGACACTGAGTTACTTATAGATAACCAAAATGCACAATGAATTTCAGAAAGCTAGAATAGATTATTTTAAACATTTTTATGATAAAGAAATGTTAAACACTTGAGAGATACATATGTTTAACTTTATTTAAGCTCATACAATACACATATGTATCAAAATATCACATGGCACCTCATTAATATTATTACTTTTTAATTTTATATATCAACTAAAAATGAAATTTAAAAAGGTAGCCTTCTTCCTTAAGAAACAAGAAAAAGAAGAGCATACTATATCTAAAGTGAGCATAAAACTACAGTAGATGAGAAATCAATGAAATAAAAAGAGATTGATAGAAAATTAAAACCAAAGGGTCAGTCTGAGAAGAACAGCAAAGTCTTTTCCCAAGCTTACTGAGAAAGGAAATACAAATAACTAATCTCAGAAAACAAAAATGTGTATGATAACAGACCTGCAGTCATGAAAGGTATAGCACGAATTATAAGCAACTCATTGTCTAGTGATGCTCTGAAAGAAATTGTTGCATCTGTGTCTGGGGTCACTAGCCCACCCTCTAATCTCTCAGGCTTGTCTCTCTTTCTGTGGCTTAGAAAGAGAAAGAAGAGTCAGAAAACTGCAAAGCAAGTGTAAAGTTTATTTAAAGAAGGAAGAGAGGAGCAGATGCAAACCCACTCTGAGGAACGGGGCCCCAGAACTTGGTACCCCAAGTATGGGCAGCAGGCCTATTTGTATGGGCTCCCTGTGGAGGTCCCTCTCTCTGGGGACAGCTCCCTCATTGGTTGATCTTTCTGGTTGTTAGAGGTTTGATCAATATTGCAGCAATTAGGATGGATGCAGACTGCTTGATATTTACACAAGACACTGCAGATATTATTCTCCTAAGTTTTTAGGAGGCTGTGTCCTTTTTTGACCTTCCCCAGGGTGGTACCATTTATCCCTATGAAATGTACCAAATCTCTGAAAAACAGTGTGCCAACTCATAGAAGAAATGGACTACATTGTCCCAAAAGATTGGACTATATTGACTAAAGAAAATAAATCAATAAATTAATAATTTTGTAATATGGAAAAAATCATGCTCAGATTTAATTGATGGATAAAATTTATCAAACTTTTAAGAAAAAATGTGCTATTTCTCTACATCCTTATTCAGAAAAATTTTAAATGGAAGGAATATTTCCTAACTCATTCTATGAGGCCATATTACACTATCAAACCCAAACAAACATTTTACAAGAAAAGAAACAATAAGTTAACAAAACTCATGAACAAAGATGAAAAATCTTCAAGAAAATTAGCAAATCAAATCCAGCAGTTTATCAAACAATTCTATAAAACAATCAAATGAAATTTATTTCAAGTGTGCAAGGCTGACTCAATATTTGAAACTCAGTTAATGTAATCTAATAACCAATAAGCTAAAAAAAAAAAGAAAATTACATGGTCATAGAAATATATGCAGGAAAAATATTTGACATAGCCAATACTCAGTTATTTTTAAAAACTCTCAGAAATTTAGGAATGGAGTTAATTGCATAAATTGATAAAAGAATACAAAGTATTTTCTACTAGTTTCATACTCAATGATGAGGAAGGGGAAATTTGCTTGATAAGATCAAGACAAAGCAAAGATGTCTCCTTTTACTATGGCCATTACTCTGCAGGTCTTGCAAATGTAAAAACACATGAAAAGGAAATAAAGTTGTTTAGATTTGGAAAGAAAAATATTACACTTTCCTTTTTTTTCACATGTTATGACTGTCTACTCTCAACAGTTTTTGAAAAACTCCTGAAACTAATAGCTAAGCTGTAATAACAAGGTAGCAGAACACACTGTAGTGCACACACATAAAATATTTTCCTAGGATCTATACTTCAAGTCATTTTACAACTTTTGGAGAAGTTTTATATTTTTCATCTCATATTTCAGGATGCTATTAGATGGAGAAGATAGCATCATTCCCATTCTACACGTCAGGAGTCAAAGGTAGGTAGTGTGATACTGGAGGATAACATTTCTGATATGACACTTGAACCTAGGATTTTTAAATGTGTGAATTGAGTGGTGCTTATTGTTTTTAATAGACCTCTCTAACTCCTACATATAAAAGACTTCAAATAAATTCTTTTTCACTTGCTCAAATTTGTTAGACACTCACTCAGACTACCACCCCACACAGAAACACTTTCCCTTAGCAATTTAGAGGCGCATTTACAGCAATAGAGCTAGAAGCTGAATGTGGTCTGATATGATGACACAACCTGAAAATAGGGTTTTTAAAATTTAGTGTGTATTTTTTATTTATTTTTCTATTATAAAAGTTAACTGTAGAAAAAAACACCCAATAGAAAATCTCTTGATTCCATGTTAAGCTTCTGGGTCCTTGTTTTCACATAGAATAGCACCTTAATAATAACACTTTAATACTGAAAATCTTAATAATAATAACACCCTTAATACCGAAAATCTTTTCTTTCTAAGACTTCCAAGATATCCAAATCATATCCAAAAGTCCAAAAGTATCTGAAAGGAAGTTCCACAAATAACAGCTTCCAAAAAAAGTGTGTTTCATGTATACAAGTTTAGAGTATGAATTACTCTCTAAGTCTCCATTTTACTTAGTATATTTATGAAGACCAGGGCACTAGTTGGAACTGGTCCATGGGTTTGCCATCATAATTTCCACACTGTAATGTAGACTTTTTATAGCATAAATTAGCCTACATATTTGATAACATGTCTAATTTTGTCTTTTAGCTTCAGAACAAATTCTTTCTTTGAACTTATAGTTTAAATTGCAAAGTAAATTTCAGTAAGATAGTAAAGACCATGAGTATGTATCTGGAAATTATATGCAATGAAATAAAACATGTTTATTAGGATTCTAAACTTGTAGGGGTTTTTTCCTCAGCTAACTAGAAATCTTGGACCCAATAGGTTAGAAGCTTATTACAAACTCCACCTTCAAATAACAGAATTGTACATTCTGGAACTCCCTATCTGCCTGTCAGGCATAGCATAGCAGAGTTTGGCTCCACAAATGCTTAGCTTTACTGCATGACAACTATAAGTTGGCTTTGAGTCATGATTCACAAGTATAAAATTCAGAGTGACTTACTATTTTGCTACTTTTGTGAATTTTGTCAAAATATTGAAATAATGAATGTTTTTCCCACTTGAAAGAATGACCATGATAATTATTCCTAACTTTCGGAGTCATTATGAAAAATAAAAATTTTAATGTATATAATGTATATAATATAATGTATATGGAATGCTATTAAATTGTGTAATAAATGAAGTATAATTAATGATGTGGTTTCATGATGTTTTGGATCTTGGGAGCTATAACTACAATGGTTCCCATCTATTATTTCAAAATTTTCCATTAGTAGCACACAGTTTTATAAAACTGTGATATCATTTGACTGATTTTCTCAAAAGTCCTGTTCAGTACTGAAGCAATAATTTATTAAAGGTGTAACAGAGGGAAGGTGAAGATTTTGTCTTACACAATTGTCAAAGCATCCAAATAAAATTCTCAAAATATGATTTTATGAACAAAATTCTTTCTTTAATTTTCTTAATTATTTACATATACCTTATTTTTCTATATTTTGTGCACCATTTAAAGACAATTTTAATCTTTTAAACGTATTAGTAATAAATCTACTAATCCATGCCAATATTTTGAGAGTAAAACTAAAACTTTTATCGGCAGTAATATAAAGCAGGATAAAAATTCCAGTTAAGTTTCAGTTTTAAAAGTACTTCTGAAACATTATTTATAATATTTAAATAAATCACGTGGTAAGCACAATTCTAAGGCATTACTTACAATTCCTGCTCCAGATGTACACCTCACTTATAATCCCCTATTCCTCTGAATGCTAAGCCTATAACTGTGATGGCGTTGGTACTCCCTTTCTTCGCTGGGTTCATTATGTGACAAAGATACTGGGATACTTAACCTGATAACTATTATATAGTGCACTAGCAGACTGGTGACGGTTCTCTCTGCCTTCCTTGAAGAAGTGAGCTCCTCCAGAAGGACCTAGGGTTAGGGTGATGCCACATGGTTAGGACACTCAGACAGGTCACTGAAAAAAAGCTAAATGAAAGTAGAGACTTCAGTCCCACGAGGTCAGGTACTGAGCACTGCCAACAAACTGAAAGGGAACAAGACCGGAGACCCAATTAAGAGAGTAGCGTGGAACATCACTTGTATTTAACTGGAGATGTTAAGTGTGTGATGCTTTGACTTGCACAAATAGAAAAGTAACATCAATTTCACCAATAAAAATGTTGCCAGAACGGTGGGGATATCTTCAGAGCAGGAATTTTGGGCTATGCTGACCAGGAAACTCCTGGAACTTGCTTAGGAAACTTGTTCATGGTATAAAGAGACAAAGTCTAAAACCTTGACCTAACAACGATAACAACAAAATTCATTGTGTGGAGCAATGGGCAATTCTGAATACAATGTGGTACTAACTAGGTAGGTTTTTCTTTCAATCTATTTGTCAGTGTGTGAGTGTGTGTGTGTGTGTGTGTGTGTGTGTGTTCACTTTCTTAGAGCTGGTCTTGTACAGAAAATGGTAATTAGTATGTCAGGCAGTCTTAGATGCAAGCATTTTTTTTACGTACAACACACACAAATCATTGTGGTTTGTCTAAGTTATAAAACATAGGGTAAAGCCATGATGCATTGAAATTTTATACGTTAGTAAAAGAATAGGGCATAAGGTTAATTTTCCCTCCAACCACTTCCCATCAATTGGCATATTTATTGCTATGGCCTTTAGAGCACTCACTATAGATGTATTTGATATTCTTTTGTGTTTTAAAATTTACATGAAGAAGTCAAGGCAGGGACAAACCTTCATAATTTATTATTTTCTTCAATATGATTATTAGTAGATCACCTATGCCTCTGTAAAAATTCTTTGGAATAGCTAAAATTAATATTATTTAAATATAGGAAATTCTTGTGAACTTAGTAAAGACTGGAATTTTTTCACATACACTATAAAAGACATGTAATATCATCTTAGTAGGATATAATTTAGAGAGCTAAAGGAAATGTCACAGATTTATATAGCTAGTGGAGATCGCTAAAGGTCATCTAGCCCATATTCTCTTTCCTTTAGAGAAACTTATACCTAAATCTTCCCAGATGACTCTTAATTCTAAAACACCTTGTATTTCTATGACCTCACTATAACTATGTATATAGGTCCCTCTTCGGTGAGAACTGTCTTCTTCATATGTGTTCTCCATTACCAGATATCTGAGTATATGAAGACTTTGATATAAAACAATCTGATAGGCTCATTGTGAAGAAAAATGCTGTTATGTTCCAATTCATCCATGAATCACACAGATCTATAATTGTATGCTCTGATTTACATTTACGTTGTTTACAGGCATGGTACTGCATGTGCAAAATCACTTCTCAGTTTGGTGTTGGGCTGGTGGAAGGGAAACTACACCAGGCAGGATGAAGATGAGATGCCCAGCCAATCCTGACTCTTCTTGCTCTGTTACAATTTTCAGCCACATTTGCACTTGGATTTGGAAGTACGTAACTTGATCTTGGCTAATGACACGTTTTCAGAAGTGATGGTTGATTCCAGTCTCGGAAAAAATAACATGGAATATCGTCATGTTCTCTTAATATCCTTTCCATATTGCTGGAAGCGAATGCTTCAAACCAGTACAGCATCACTACTCTCATGAATCATGGATTGGAGAGCTAGGGATTGATGCTTGGTGCTTGGATGTAAAAAAGATAAGTTTGCTTTCGTGCCAAAATATTTTGAGATTGAGCAGATACAATTCATCCAGCAGTGTATATATTTCAAAATTCATCACATGGTTATTTCCAGATTGGGGCTTTTGTAAAATTGATGGAATAACGAATAGTTCATTTTTTTTTCATTCAGTTAGTTAACAAACCCTAACAAATTCAGGTATAATTTACTGAATACATTTTATTAACTCTGTTGTATACCAAGTCTTGGCACTTGGAAAAGCTCAACTTCACATTTTATGTGAATATGTAATCCACTCTTGTACTCTCTCTCTCTCTCCCTCCCTCCCTCCCAGCATCCTTCATTCTTTCTTTCTCCTTATCTCCTCCTCCTAGTCATCCTCCTCTTTCCCTTGTCTCTGTTATAAATTTTTAACATTTCCAATATTATAAAACAAAGATAAAATAACTACTAACTTTTAAAAATATAGAGAGATAACATTTTGAAAATTTACTGTCCTCTTTATACTTCTAAAAAAGAATCAATCCTCCACAGAATGAGGCTTTGATTTTCCTTATTAGAACTTTCTTTTCTCTTATGGAGTGAAGTTGCCTTAATTTAATAAATATCAAAAATTAAAACTAAAAACTTATGTGTATTAGATGTGTTGCTAATAAGTGGACTACAGAAATAGTAAAAACATTCTCACAAAATGGACTGTCAAATAGCTTATATCAGATCAGACAACACAGACATGTAAAGAATTGTTAAACTCTATCTCTTCTCCAGTTCACAAGATAGAAATGTTGAACGTATTATGCCACAGAAGTTTCCATGCTCACGAAAACAGCTTCAAGCAATTACACATGTTGGTATGTTAAATTTTCTACTGTTTTTTTTCTTTCTAGAAACTGCAATTTTCAAATGAAATGTCTAGCACTGGCCTTGTTCCTTAAATTTTGGGACCCTTTCTTTTAATTTTCCTAAACTCTCTCTTTTTCTGGAAAATGGGAATTTTAATCTGCTTTCTCTTTCATCAAAACTTTCTCATGGTCTCTTAATATTTCATTTTGTATTATGATTTATTCTAAAAATTTACAAGCAAATTGCAGAATATTTAGGTTGATTACAATATTTAGATGTTTATTTTGCTGTATACACATGAGCATTAATTGATACATTCAGTTCTCTTGCACACTTTGGTAATATATCAAAAGATAAATGCTTATCAAATATATTGAGGTTGGCTACCTTTTAATATCAAACTTGAATTATTTATAACAGCTAGATTTTAAAGGAATGCTTTTTCCTCTACTTCATCTATTACAGAAGAGTCTATTACTTGACTATAAACTGAGAGACATAGAATTTTGGTGTTTCTATCTCCCAGGAAATTACCATTATGTTATTTCCATCTTTAAAGGGCCCTAGCCTTTATCTCTTGTATTATCCTCAGTAATTAAAACAAAATTTTACAGAGATGCTTACAGTAGTTTCATTCATAAATACTGAAATTAGAAAGATGTCCTTCAGCAGGCCAAAGGGTAAATAATCTTGGGTACACACAATGAAATATTATTGAACAGTTCAATAAATGAGCTCTCAAGACATAAAAAACCATGAATGCACCATAAAGGAATATTACTCAGTGAAAACATCCAGTCTGAACTAGCTCCATAACTCATGACTCCCACTACTGTATATGACATTCTGCATATGGTGAAACTCTGGACGCATCAAAACAAGCAGCACTAGCCAGGAGAAGGTGGATTTGGGAAAAGAGGTGAACAGACACAGTAGTTCAGAAAAGTGTCAAGGTGGCAGAACTCCTCTATATGACATCATAAAGTGGACACATGCCATTGCACACTTATCTCAAAACACGGAATATGCCACACTGAGAAGGAAGCCTAGTGTCAACTCTGGGCTGTAAGACACTGTGAGTGTCAATGCGTAATCTGTTATAACAAATGTGTTGCTCCAGTTAAAGGGGTTGAAAGTAGGAAAGCATACACATGCGTAGAATTGGGTGCATGGAAAAACTCTGTCATCTCCATTTTACATGAAACTTGAGACTATTGTAAAATAATTCCTTAGAGAAAAATATATGCTTTATTCAGGATCATCATGCCCACTGGGCATTCCCCACTTTCATAATGTGTTTATATTTCAGAATTCATTTTTGTTTTGATCTTCGAAAAGTTGATTTTCTTTTCCCAGATAAGCCACTTTTTAAAAAAATTCTTTTATTGGTGCATTGTAGGTATATAACACAATTATATTTCTGACTGCGAATTGTACCTTTACATAATGCATCTTGGTTCTTATTTTTTCCCCATTCCTAGCCCTCCCTTCACCCTCTTCACCCTTCCCTATTTACAAAGACTTTATTTCCATTTTCTCCATTTCTCATCATTTTTTCTTTCCCTTCTTTCCTTTCCCCTGCCCCTCCCACTACCCCTACCCCTTTGGACCTTTTCTTCCTATTTTGCATTATTGATTATTCATTCATGTACCAATGATTAGAATGGATAAGCCACTTTTTAAAAAAGGCATCTAATATTTTATTGATTTTTTAGCTCAGGGGCTTTTAAGGTATCAGAATCTCTTTGTTGCTAAAAAATAGAATTGAAAAGTATGAACTGTATTTGATTTGTATGTTCTCACCTTAGACCTTGGCAGGGTGCTTTGCTCCTTCGAAAAGGAATGCCAACCAATTTAAATCCCAGCGTCAACAGGCTGGCGACACACCTAATATAAATGGTGAACGTTGACATGGCCATTTGGGGTCTAGTGCTGTGACCGGGGGCTCATATGGTGTGGCCGTCTCTTTTCAGGGAGATCAGTCCACACCGGCAGCCTAGGGGACAGGGAGAAAGGCTGAAGGGACAGTGCCTAGCATCAGGAATCAGGTAGATCCAGTTATGACCTCCCAGAGCACCATGTGCTGCCAAAGTGCCCAGAACTGCAGAATGTGGTCTGATTTGGAAATGGGATCTTTGACGATATAATTAAGGGAAAGATCAAGATAATTAATTATACTGGATTAGCCTGAAGCCAAGAAGAGAATCTTTTTAAGACAGAGAAAAGGCCACTCAGGAACACAACTGAAAAGACCTCCCCGAGATGGAGGCAGACAGGAGAAGAGCTTTGCATCAGGCAAAAGCCTGGTGGGGGACCAGAGCTGGGAGAGGACAGAGGGTTCCTCTGGGGAACTTCGGGTGTCCTGGCTCCCTGGATGCCTGGACTGAGGCTTTCTAGCCTTTGGAGCTGAGACAGAGTATCATTTTTTCATGTACATTTTGTGGAAGTGTGTGAAGGCACAGAGGGTTTTCAGAGCAAGAGCTTCAGCCCATGAGAGGGAGGAAAACTTTAAATAGCATCGAGCAAGAAGCAATGAAGTGCAGCATAAAGAGGAATATGCTTTGTAGCTACTTTCCACAGTTGTCATCCTGGACTCAATAACCTACCTAATTTCTTATTTCTCTGAACTTCAGTTTCCTAATTTCTAAAGTAAGAAAAAAATAAATAGCCCTGCTTCACAGGCTGTGATAAAGGTGAAGTAATATAATTCAACTATAGCAACTGATACAACAATGACTGCCTGGTGTATGTGAAAGCATTAATGAGCACCACTCATATTACTATTACTATTATTTATTACTATCACTACCAGGGCTGGCCCTACTGAGCATTTCCTTTGATAGGCAGGATAGAAGCCTGGGAACATAAAAGAAAATAAAGGGAAAAATGTCAACTTCTGTCTCCTCTGATTTTATTTTCTTCATTCAAATAATTTTATAGTATAATTAATTGAATTCATTACTAGGGATAGGAAATATGAAGTATTTGGGATTATGCTTTTATAAGCAGTGGCGAGGGTACAGCATGCTTCTCTGAACAGGAGATATCTGAGTGAATACCAATCTGAGATGAGAAAACAGGTCCCATTGTGATCTCCGCAACTCCATTTGCTCTTCTGGATCTGCTTTTAACCCTTTCCGTGTAGCTCTCTGCTCCAGGAGGCTGATTTTTGTGGACTAAAAAATGGGCTCCTTATGCTCTCATTTTATACTTGATTTAAATCTTAAAATGGGAGGCCTGTAAGGTTGGAGTTTTTGTTCTGTGACTCTGTCCACATAAGGCAGTGAATTCCTGCCTGTGTCCATCAGGGAAGGTAACACCCCCACCTGAAGGGAGCCCGCTCTGCACCTCAAACTTCTTGCCATTATGCTCAGGGTTCTAACAGCTCAGTTAACACCTGTGCAGTCACTTACTTTGGTCCAGCCTTGGTAATTAGTCCTCATTTTATTTTCATTTAAATGTGCTATCCTGTTCTTGATGAGCTTTAGACTTACATTCTAGCCAGAATAAAAAGACCAAAGGTGGCACTATTTATTTTAGGGTTAAGAAATGGTGAAAGTGCCCACACTGTTGACGTGGATTGAACGAGGAGCAGGAGAGCAGGAAACAGTGAAGTCAGGGAAGATAGGGCCTCTTCGTGGGAGGCTCTGTGGCCACTTCTTTTTCCTAATTTTTATTTTTATTAGGACATGTTTGCAATACATGATTGCATTCATCACAAGGAGTTGGTACATGTACCTGTGGCCACTTTTTTACTCCACTGGAAGACTGAGCAGACGAGTCGTATGATATCAATTATTGATAGGGTTTTTCTCATTTCTCCTTAAACAAGGAACTAAGTTAGGGATAGTTTGGAAATAATGAAACCAGTTTAGAAAACTACTGAAATAATCCAGGAGAGAAATGAGGACAGGACGAGTCTGGCTGCTAGTAGTGAAGGCAGCGAAACACTGTCAAACGGGCTATGTTTGAAAGGAGAGCTGACACATTTTATAAAGCATCAAGTTTGTGTATGAGACCGGAGTCCAGGAGAACAGAAGCCATTTAACCCGAGGCAGTAGAATACCTTAAGTTCTTTCTACTCAGATGAATTTGAGTTTGAGGAGGAAGAGCACAATTTGTTTTCCATACAGCTGAAATTAAGATGCTGTGACCAAATAACCTGAGAAAAATGACTCAAAGGAGGAAGGTTTTATCTTGGCTCACAGCTTTAGGAGTTTCCATACATGACTGACTGGCACCCCGCACAAAGAGCACTGCAGATGAGTGTGGCTGAGGAAGGTCGCTGACCTCATGGCAACCGGAAGCAGAAAGATAGCTGGAAGGACACCATAGCAAGAGGAAGGCCCCGCAGGCCTCCGCTGCCCAGCCTTGTCCGAGGGCCCAGCACCCTGCAGGGCCCCCTGCTCCTACAGCAAATCAGCCACAAACTCATCACCCCACCTAAGAACATATGGGACTTCTGGGATGTCTTTGACCCTGGCCCTAACAGACACCTACTGGAGTTCAGAGCAGTTGTGGTGAGAAAACAGCCGGCCCTGAGGGTATGGAGCTATCAGGGCTGAGGCGTCCACTGGGAGAGTCTTGTTATGTGGAGAGACTAAAAACTCATAAGGCTGATTAAAAGTGAGAAGGAGAAAGTAAAGAATTAAAAAAGAAGTTACTCAAAGCCTTAGCTTTGGGGCAAATCAAATTTTTAGAAAACCAAACTCCTCAAAAATCTGTGTGTCATTCTTGGACATGTCTAGACATTCGTACATACTACAGTTTTCCAATGTTTTCATTACACACACTCAGAAATGTAGAGAGAGGCCTCTTCCTTCATTTTTTGTAAATTGATTTTTAGATTTTGTATCTATAATGCAATCGCATTTCTCTGATTTTTATTTCCCACTCAGCATCTTATATAGCACAGAGTATTTTAAGGCATCTGATGTCTACATGGACCTCATATATAAACCAGTTTAACCATAACCTTCTCAGAGTAGAAGTAAGTTACTTGAAGACAACTCAAAGATATTTCTTGTTTTGAAATTTATATCACTTTTTAAACTGTTGAAACATTTCTTATCTGAGGACTTAAAAATTAAGGCTTTTGTTCATTTTCAACAGCTGCCAGGTTATGATGGACCAATCTGTTTTGGGCTGTAACCTTTTGCTTTTACAAAGAATTCATTTGTCACAGAGTTTTTATTTTTCTCAGAAGATTCTATTCTTTTATTCTTCTCTTTTATTGAGGTTCTTTTGTGTTCAGAATTGTTTTTGCAATCCTGTCCTTGAAACTTGTTTTTAAGCTTAATTTAAAATGTAGCTGATAACATACAAAAACACAGTGAAATGCTGGTAAAAACACAGCATTATGAGAAAACCTAAGATCAGTGCAGGGTACATTTATCAAAAAAAGTATGGGCAGGACCCCCAAAAGACCTACCTGTGCCCTTTTCCAATCCTGTCCTCCACTATCTTCACTTAAAAAGTATACATTAATTTCACATGTTTTTGTACTTAATATTATTATAAGGCAGATATGACATTTTATATCTGGCTTCTTTCACTCAATACTTTCCTCTGAGAGTCACATTTTTGCATATAATCACAGTTTCTATGTAGCAACCCATAGTGAGGACAGACCACAACTTCAAAATTACCCTTTACTTTAAGTACCCTTGCTACCAATCCCATCAGCCCCACTGTTTCCTTTACAGCAGTCCCCATAGAAATAGCGACACTGTGGGGGTCTTCCATCACCTGCATTATTACATCCCAGTGGTTCCTTCTCTGGACTTCATTCACTTGGAGATTTTTTCACAGCCTCTGGCTTTGAATATCATCTTCTAAGAATTATTATAAATATTCCCAGATATATCTTTAGTCATCCTTCTTTGAAAATTTATTCATAAAAGAGTTAATGAGATAATTTCTGAGTGTTCACTACACAAGTACTCTTTTGCTACAAAAGTGAAGCACGTTCACCCCTGGCCTCTTGTGTCCTCTCATGCACACCTATCTTTCACACAAACACCAGCTTCACTGAGGTGACCATGACTTTGATTAGCTCATTTTGTACCTTAGCCTTTACTATGACTCTGCATCTCACTCAAAGTAAAACCTCAAATTCCCCATCTTCCTCACTATGCTGAACATTTGTCCCTTCCTCATCTTACTTTCCCCAATTCTGCTTCTGCAGTTATTTTTCTGTTCATCCTATTTTAGCCATATCAACCTCCATAGTTTCCTTAACTGTTCAGAAGACTCTGAGACCTCTCTAGAAAGATAGACTTTGCATGCACTTCTCATGTTAAACTGGACATATCATTTCCATTTTTCAGGTCTTTGATCAAATGTCATCTCATCAGAAGAATATTTATGCATTGTCTTATCTGAAGTATCATCTCCATTGTATTCTTTCACATTGTTTTATCTTCTTCAGTCTTAAAATTATGAAATGATGATCTGGTTGATTTATTTACTTTACTTTTGCAGGGTTAGGGATAGAGCCAAAGCTTTGTATATGTTAGGTAGCACTTTGGCATTGGACAGCAGCCCAAATTCAAGCTAAATGACTTCATATCAGGAATCCAAGCAAAATTGTTTTTAGTCGATCCAGATATGAAATAAAGAGAATTTGAAATATGGCAAAGTAGAAGTGGAGGATTTCGATATAGGCAAAACTTTGAGATGGACACAGAGCTTCCTCCCAAGACCATGGTGGAGAAGAGAAGTTGGGATAAATGGAATCCTTTAATAGGTTTCTATTTCAGAGAAGAGATGACCACTGACTCCATAAACCACAATGAGAAGATAAGAAAGAATGCTTGAGATGACAGGAGTATCAGAAACTGAAGAGAGGGGACAGATTAGAAGCAGAGAAGAGTTGGGCTTCCTTGCCCAGTTAAAATATTAGATATCATTAAAATAACTTATTTTATTCCAGAGAACTCTGACATATTCAGGGAAAGGGGAAACACATATAAATAGCAACATCTGGACTTGAGGCACTTCAGTGTATTTTTATATAGGATAGCTTAACAATAAGAAATCAATAGGAAAAGTACAAGATTTTATCTCAGAATTGGTAAAATGGTATTACCCTTATCTTTATCACTCAGAATGTTCAAATATGAGTACAATGTACTGTTCAATTTTACAGGACTTTCAGGTACAATGAAACTAACATAAAAATCAATTTGAGCTAGAGAAACTTTAATTCATTAATTTGGACCATAAAATTTGACTGGAACTTCATAAAAGTTAACAGGAACTTAAAATTACTTGTGCATCTAAAGGTAATAGGACAGACAAATAACATTAATGGAAAAACTACTCAATAAATCTCTAGTTAGGATCATACCAATATTAATTTCTGAAATTTGACAAAGAACTATTAAATCCAAGATGAGAAACAGGTTGAAAGGTATACAGGAATTTTGTATTATATTTTCAATTTTTTGAAAGCAGGAGATTATAGCAAAATAAAATTTTTTTAAAAATTGCTGTGGGAAATTATTTTTCCATTGATAATATAGCTTTCATATTACAAGTGATAGAGGATTTTAAATAAACAGTCATCCAACATCTTATAAACTATAAACTCAGATCAGTTATAGCTTAAATAGTATGTTTTAAAATACCTAGATTTTAATCCTTTCATGTTTTTAATATCATGGTCTACACAATTACAAAAGTAATTTATGGCAATTTTTCTATGAGTTTTGTTTGTTTCTTTGTTTGTTTGCTTTTTCTCTTTGCTTTATGACTATGGACTCAATAGTCAACTCAAAATAAAATTGCCAAAGACCAGGATAAAGAGCTTGTAAAATTTTAAATTTTATGAAACTGTCTTAAACTAAGGAGGTGTAAATATAGAAAGTATGTAACCACATATATAGTCTCAGTTTCCATGCATAGCTTGAGTCCTTAACCACCATCATTTAGGCAGGCAATAATAACCAAAATCTTTTAGCCTGAGCCTCAAAATATTGATATAAATCATATTTATTCTTCCTTTAAATCATATCATGTAACTGTACTGGTAACCTTAAGGCATGTTTTGTATGTAATTTTAGTTAATCAGGATAATTGGAGGTGCTTTGTGGAGAGGATCTTAGACACCTGATTTTTTTCTTTTTTCTTCTAATCTAGTATTTAAAACCAACTGCTCAGGGGTTGCTAATCAATGGGTATAATTCTTTAAGAGGGTATATCATATGTTCTCTTCCATTAATTCATTTTGAAGTAAAACATACAATGGGCATTTTTTTTGCCTTACATATATTTTTTCAAGCCATAGCACTGACTCTTAACATTATCCATGAGAATCAGCTCAGAAAAGTATCAAAGAAAACCATAAATGAGTGGTTGGGTCCCGAACCAAAATTGCTACCAACATATAAAGATATACATGATTTCTACATTTAATAACAATCCTACAGAGTATGAGTTTATAAAATAATATATTTATATAAAATAATCACATATAAATTAGCTCCTTTCAATGGATAGACAAAAAGCTAAATGTAATGGAGTGTACTGGATTCATAAATATATATACTGACATATTTTAGCAAGCTTGTTTTCACTTTAGCCTTTTATGAATTCAGCCCTGCTTACTAATCCTATTAATTCTCTTCATATTTTCCACTTTCATGTTTGTTAGTACCTTCTTTTCTTCATTGATATCCTTTTTATGATTTTTTAACTCAACCATGTCATTCTTCTTTCTGTTCTTAAACTATTGTTTTCAGAACAGACTCAGTAATTTTCTCTTTAAACTACAGTGGAATGCAGGTTTATAAGAGAGCTTGGGTTAACAACAAAAACAATGAACATTTTGCTATAATTCCAGGGCTTTGAAGGGGAAAACTATACACTCTCCTTCAAAAATATGCTCTAGTCTAATGCTTATGTTTGTGCAACCAAGAGTTAAGATGACCACCTTGGCAAGCAGAGACATAAACTTACAGGTCCCTGGAGGGCTGGGAGTCCCCACCTCCCGCAGGTGTGAGCAGGAGGTGGGATGGAACCCCGCAGCCCTGTTGCAGGTCCAGGTGAACATTATGCTTCTGATCCCCCGCACATTTTACCATCATGTAGCTACCTTCACTTGGTAATTTTATTAATGAGAATGCTTGACGGTCACATCCTGCTTTATTTAATGCAAAGTTTATCATGGTTTTGAATTGTATTATAGTTATTCTAAATTCTTTTTATTCTATTTCTCTACCATAATATATTTCCTTTGTGTAATGGATAATTGGGAAAATTACAAACTTTCTAATTCCTATATATAAAATAGACTTCTTAATATAATCAACTCTCACCATAGTATGAAAATAATTTATCTTTAACATAATGATAATTACTTCTCAGTACATTTTATCAAGTTCCAGATCAGTGTTTGATCTGAGATGTCAACATCACAGCAATCAGCATAGTGAGCTTGGATTCTCTGTATCTCAGTCTCCTCAAGTAGAAAAAGGCAAGTGTGGCTCTCACTTACATTGTAAGCATTAAATGGAAATTGGTAATGTTTAAAATGGCACACAACAAATAATAAATAAATGATTAGCTAACTTCTGCATAGTTTAAAATACAACCCACAGAAGGAACTGAGAATGGCAACAAATAAAAATGACATTAATGAAGGGGAATGGGAAGAAGATGTCAAAGACAGTTCTGAGGTAGAGGAAATTTGAAAGGATTTCAAGGCCCATTAACTCTTGTCATTCCCTGTGCACTTCAACTGTACACCAGTAGCAATCAGCATAGAGCCTAGACATGACCACTATATGCATATACACCTAAACAGTTGTATAGCATCACAAGTTTAGCAGAATTACAATCATTACTTTTGCCAGGATGTTGCACAGCCTGGGTGACTGAAGCATGATTTATCAGTGTGCTAGCAGTTGTAATAAATGATTCCATTTCTTTCTGCCTCAGTAGCATTTGCACATGCAAACAAGTCACAGTAGTAATATCTTTCGCTATAAACATGAATTATAATAATTAAGCTAGATAAAAAACCATAGGACCAAATGTGACCTTCCAGAGTTACAGTGAGGGGACTGTGTAATTAGATGATTATTGACAGTTTTGAATTTATTTGTATAAGAGGGAATTTGTCTATGAAACTTGAGTGTAACTACTATGGACTCACTTAAAAGTTTACTGAAACATGTGCAGTGCACACAGATGTTGTTGTTTGTAATGGTTACTCCTTTGCCTATACTATAGTGGTTTCTATTTTTTTAAACAGTACAACTGCTACTTTTGCCTTAGAAAATGAAAATCCTCCAGAGCCTCTCAGTAGTCGCTTCATCCTGTCCCAGTGGTAATGTTTTGTTCATTCTGAAGCTGTTTCTCATTTTTTGAGGCACGATATTGTGTATGTTTCTATCTCCAAAGTAGAATCAAACACTCTCAAAATCATGCTCATCTTTGTGCCCTGGAACATAGATTCTGGTGAGCCCAATTGAAATAGAATTTTATACCTTTTATGGCATTGGTTAAAATTCTATGTCTCCATTTCAATTTTTAGGGCACAGATATACTTTAAGAAAATAAGTACATTTTGTTTTACTTTTTCATCAAATAAAAAATAAAGAAAAAAAGGAGATGATAAGGAACAAAAAGAAAGAAAATAAGCACAGAGCAGGCTGTAGGAGCCCACGTCTCTACCCCCTGGCTTGGGAGGTGGACATCTTTGATTGGTGCACAGCAAGCTCAAGGCCAGGCTGGATGGCAAAGTTCAGCCCTGTCTGAAAAAGAAACCACAGGGCGGGCCGGGGATTTGGGCCAGTGGCACTGCACCTGCCTTGCAGATGCAAGGTCCTAAGTTCGATCCCCGATAAAAAAAAAAAAAAAAAAAAAACTGCAACTAAGATAGAATTCTGGTTCAGATTCTCCTCACAGTGCTCTCTCTGATAGAAGTTGCACTGCACATGGCAAAGAAGTTAATGTGGAACAAAACTGAGTTCTAAATGTACTTTATTTTAGAAACACTTAAAAATGAAAACATTCACATAACTCCTAATAGATTTTCCTGGTCACTGTAAGAACTAGTGTGCACATGTGCAACGCGCAGCCATCCTTTGAAGCACCTTATAGTTCCACCATAATGAAGAAACTTCTCAACTCCAGAAATTGTGCACAACACTTCACAGAGTAACCTTTAACTTCAGATGTCCTTATTTAATATATATTTAATTTCAATATCTTGAATAACAAATGAAAATGAAATTATCATCATCTTATTTTGAAGACAAATATATTGTTTTCTGAACCAGATTGTTTGAGATTTAGGTAAAATGAGCTGAGAGTTATTTGTATTTTCTTTTTTTTTAAGATTTCATTCTTTTTTATTATTAAATAGTATTCTATGATTGTACATTCACTGCTTTTTTAAGTTGGAACAAAATTGGAAGTCATCAGGGGGAATTTATACATTAGACAAATTGTTATCTTCAAAAAGGAGCTATGTGGAAGGGCCAACATTTTAAATAAGGCTTTCGTGCTTGTCATTGGATGATCATTTTTTTAGGTCTTTCAGAGAAAAAAAATCCTACTTAGCTTATTGGAATGAATACAAAACATGTGGAAAATATTGTAGCATCATGTTTACCATATAACCAGAATAATTGTATGAAATAAAATATCTATAACATAAATTTATTTAATTCCATTCTGTAGATTTCAGTTCTACACAAAGGAAGTGACTCCAAACTGTATTTCATGATACTGAAAGACAATCCTGTTGGTAAAGTAATCCATTTTAAAGCCAAGAGTGACTCCTGCATAAAAGTCTAAAGGTAAGAACCAAGATGCATTATGTAAAGGCACAATTCCCAATGAGTTTTTTGTATTTTCACAAGGTCACAAAAAAGGTTTTGATGAGGAATACCTTTCTATGGACAGAAGAGTGGATAAGGCAAATGTATTGCATACATACACTAGAACACTACTCAGCCTTAACACAGAAGGGCCTCTGCCATGAGTCAGCGTAGACAAAGCTGAGGACACTGTACTACGTGAGTCTGTCACAGGAGGACAGACACCAGCTCATCATTTGATGTGTCTGTAGGTATCCACCTCATGTCATAGAGAGTGCACCGTCGATTGTCAGGGGTTAGAGGAAGGAGATACTTAGGTTACACAAGATTAGTCAGTTCTAGAGATCTATTACACAGCACTACTGCTATATTTAACAGTATCACACAGTGCACTTAAAATGTATTGAAAGTAAATTTTGTGTTCATCATTCTTACCATAATAACTCAAAAAGAAAAGGAATATTTTACTTTAAAATGTAAAATGTTAGGAAAAAACATAGGGACCTATTTAACTTAGTGTGAAAACGAAATACAAAAGTAAATTATTCTTGTTATCTTCCAGGAACATGTATTATTTTCCCTTGTAATTAATAGCATTTTTATTTCTCTCTGTCAGTTTAGTTTTCCTGTTTGTTTGTTTTGGTTTTGAGACAGAGCCTTGCTGTGTAGACAAGTCTAACCTCAAAATAGTGATCCTCCTGCCTCAGCCTCCAAAGGACTGGCATCACAAGCATGCATCAGCACACCACGCTTCAGTTAAGCTAATCTCTATCCTTATATTCATATCCATCTATCCATCTGCCTACTCATCTTCCTATGTATTCTATTTTTGTCTGAAATCTAGAAAGTTTTCATGTTATGATTTTGTCATCTTTTTAACTTAATAGGTTTAAATCACTTTTTAATTTGAACCAGGGTGATATATTCCATGGCATGATATTAATTATTAAATAAAATATGTTTTTGTCTCAGCTTCCTTTTAAGCTGAAATTGAAAGTAGCCACATATGAACTCATAGCCTTTTAAATATTTATATATAAACACAATGTATTTGACTAATTATTAGTACGTTATATTCTGAGAGACACTGGGTGCCATCAGTCAGGCTGTTAAGAAGAGGGTGCTGTGATCAAGTTCATACACAACCTTGTGAATAGATGCATAGGTGGTCCAAGCATAAGCGTGGGATTAGAAACCCTGGGTCACAGAGTATTTCCCGTCTCTATCACCTAGACAACTTTTATAAGGTATCTTCCTCGCGTTCTCTGACTTGTCTTTGGTGTCATGGGCACCAGAGAAAGAAACCAGGGATCGATTCAGGGTCCAATTTGGGGTAGAAGAATAAAAGAGAAGAAAAGTGCCATGAATATGCTGTGCGTCACCTTACTTCACATGAAAAGTAGAGACTGGAAGGATTGCAAAAGAGACATGGAGTTTTCAATTATGCATGTGACAAAACAGAAAAATTACCTAAAAAAATGAGTGTCATTTTAATTTGCATCTCTTGAATGACCAGTGATGTTGAACTATTTTATACATTTATTTGCCATTTCTACCTTTTTATCTGAGAAGTATCTTTACTTCAAAAGTCCATTTTTGTATTAGGTGTTTAAGTTTGGGGAATCTGATTTTTTAAGTTCTTTATATGTTACAGATATTAGTCCTTTGTCTGAAGAACAACTATAAAATTTTTTTCCTACTCTGTGCGTTGTCTCTTCACTCTATTAGTAGTTCCTTTTGCTGTGCAAAAGCTTTTAAATGAGAGCTTTTTATGCATTCCATTTTTAAACTGAGATCCCAGTTGTTGATTCTTTGTAATATCCCCTATGTGATCAAGGTGTTGTTTATAAAGTCTTTACCTACACCTATGTCATCAAGAGTTCTACCTATTCTCTCTTGCAGCAAATTTAGTGTTTCTCTTTTTTTTCTCATTAAAAATGTTTATTCAAGTATGTGTTCTCTTTTAATATTTAGATCTTTGATCCATTTTGATTTTAGTTTAGTGCATGGTGAAAGACATGGATCTAGTTTCAGTCTTCTGCATGTGGAAAGCCAGTTTCCCAGCACCACTTATTAAAGAGGCTTTCTTTCATCTCATGCCAGAAAGAATGACACTTATCAAGAAGTCAACCACTAACAAATGCTGGTGGGGGTGTGGGGAAAAGGGAACCCTTCTCCACCATTCGGGGGAGTATAGACTGATGCAACCACTGTGGAAATCAGTGTGGAGATTTCTCAAAAAAATGGGATTAGAGGTCCTATTTAGACCAGCTATTCCCTTGCTGAGTATCTTCCCAAAAGAATTAAAAGTATCACACCAGAGTGATGTGTGCACACCAGTGTTTATAGCAGCACAATTTGTAATAGGTAAATCTTGGAAGCAGCCCAAATGCCCATCAACTGAAGAAAGGATAAAGAAGATGTGTTTTTTTAATACAATGGAATACTGCCATAAAGAAGAATAAATTTGAGACATTTCTAATTAAATATGTGTACCTTGAGACAATAATCTTAAGTGAAATAAGTCAAACACACTTGTATAGGTACAGCATTGTTTCTCTGGTGTGAGAAAATGAAAGTACAAAAAAGGACCAAAATGTATATCATATATTATGAAATATAAAGAAAATGTTCAAATGGGAAGGGGATCTAAGGAGGGGGGAAGGGGAAAGGAAAGAGGGGAAAAGAAAAAAAATGAGAAAAGAAAGAATGGAAATAAAGTTTTTAGGAGGGGAAGAAGGGTTGAAGGGAGTATAGAGGAATGAGAAAAAAAGGAATTCAGAAATATGAAAAGCAAGTACAAATTCCCTATGATGAATGTGATTATTATGTATATTTAAAATGTATCAAGAAACTTAATTAATAAAAAATAAGCACACACATATATATACATATATATATATGTATATATATATACACACACACACACACTACCTGGGATTGAACTTAAGACCTTGTGCTTGCGAGGCAGGCGCTGTGCCACTGAACTAAATCCCCAGCAAAATGAGCATATATTTAAATGGAGAATTTTGTTATATTTCTAATTTAATCATTCTCTTTTCCTTGTTCTACCCAAACATTTAGGAACATGAACTCCAAAAACTAACTCTGTAGGTTCAAATCCAGGCTGAATCAAGGGAATGTATTAATCTTGAGATAGTTTTCTTAATATAAATTTAAGTGTCTTCATCACAGAATAGGGATGAAGGTATTCTGTCAAATCTTCTAATGGATCTAAGTGTGAGTAAATTCCAATTTCACTGGACAAACTAATAGATGAATAATAATTTCAATAAGGAAGAAGTGCTTATTCAGTTAAGCAGTTACTGAAAATTTTCAGGCTCTTTTGATGGAAAGTCCTGAAAAGCAAGATTGTGAGATGAAAAATAATCAATCTAGGGTACCATCAAAAGAAAATGGGCAAAAATCTATTTTTGAAACTTAATTCATTCCTTAACTCTAAATAATATAAGCTACAATTATTAAGTTCTATGTGGGCTAATGTTTTGAAATGAAGAATTTGCCTCTTAATGTGAAATGTGCAGTTTATCATAAAGTCGATGAAAGTAATGTCCTTGGCTTAGTTACTCTCCAGAGAAGCTAGTTCATTTTCTTGTACTGTGTGGCACATATTAAAGAGAGAAATTTAAAGAAGTATGTTTCCCGTATGAAGTTATGGCAGAATATTAATAGGTCTGCGTAGCACAGCTTCTCATAAAGCATTGAATCCTAAACACTAATCACTTTGCTGGAAATTCAAATATTTTATATAGAACATCTTAAGGTTATAAATACTCACTAAAAAGATTGGAAATATCTCCTTAAAAGTCCCCTAAACATAACTGAAATAACCTCTATAACAATAAAATATTCAAAGAATATTACCATAACTGAAATGAGATATAAAAACTAAGCATTGCATTTAAAAATAAAAGAACTGTAATTTCTCCCAGTAAGGTAGTATATTTTAACTTAGGTAAAGAAGGACCAAAATTATTTACCTTAAGTAAAATATTTGTATCTCTTAAACTGTGAAGATTTATGACTATTCGATGTAAAGATGTAATTCTTACATATCTGTTACTCTGCATCTCTTTCTGAAATAATTTTATTAACGATATTTTGTTAAATAAAATGTAAGAAGAAGCTGGGTGTGGTGGCACACGCTTGTAGTCCCAGCACTGCGGAGGCTGAGGCAGGAGGCTCTCCATGAGTAGCAAGATCAAGGCCATCTTGGACTAACAAGACCCTGTCTCAAAAAAAGCCCCAAAACAACATCAAAAACAACTTCCCCAAAAATCAAAGAAAAATAGATAAATGTAAGGAGACATTTTGTTAGTTTCAGTACTTCTACTTAAAAAGTATTTATTTTATTCTTTCTCCTATTTATGCATCCAGCTATGTATATTTACTTATATCTTCTTTCTGAAGCTGGTAAGGAAAAGCAATCACAGCCTCCTTCAAGGGCTGGGATTCTTTGCTTGAGCTGTATCACATTGTATGAATCAGTGAATCAGCTTTCCTGTGGCTGGGAGTAACCACTCAGCATCCAAGTTAGTGGGTGAGAGATTTGTTTGGGCTCATAGTTTCAGTTGGTTCAGTCCATGGCTGGCAGGCTCCAAAGCAGAAACAACATGGGGGAAGGACCTGTTGAAGGAAATCTGCACATGTTATGGTGGCTGTGAGGCACAGAGAAAAGAACCAGGGAAAAAATATACCCCTTCCAAGTGCAACCCCCATGACCTGTCTTGCTTCTTTGACCAGGTCGCTCCTCTGAACAGCACAGTCAGCTGTGAACTCATTGATAGAATAATCCACTGACTGTTACAGGGATGCCATGATCCAATCATCTTCCAAACACATAAGAATATGGGGGGACATTTTAGATCTAAACCATAAAACAAGATTTTGTTGACTTTTCTTTTTGTCTTTTTTAATGTCTGGAAAAAGTAAATCAAGAATAACAATGTGGCTACTGTGAGAAAAGAGGACGGTCTCATTAAATATTTGGTTGACCCTAATTAGAATATCTGGATAACAAGATCTAGTCCAACTGGCCAACAGATGACTATAAGCATGATTGCCACAAGTGTGTCTCATGAGGTTATCAATGTTCCTAGAAATAATTGTTCCCTGGATTTGCATGTTGGAATTCTTATAAACCATTTTGATAGGAGTGTTGTTGTATTTAATTGTCAGTAGGAAATTGATTAGTTTGTGCAGGATGTTAGTTTCAAGCATTTGTACTACACATTTACCATCATCTGGGCCTAGCAGAGTTACATACAATGCTAAGGAATATGTACTGTTCTTTTCTGCAGATATTTTTATTGGTGGCACAGTAAGGACAACCACAAATACTCAGGCCCATAAAGACTCCTTTGTTATACTCTATTGGAATCACAGAATGGTTTTATGTGAAATTCCTTTTGAACTCTAGAGTAAAAGTGAAAATGGACCCTAAGTGGTAAAACAAAAGATTCCTTTATATTCAAGATAGGTATAAGATTTGGAGGAAAACACAGATTTTCAATGGAAAGGGAATGAATAATTAGCGGTCAAAACCAGGGCTGTGCCACTGAACTTGGAGTGGAGTGAGATGGTGTCAGGGACTGCAGGGGCCTCCGGGCAGAAAGGAACCATTAGTGGTGAACAGCTTATGTGGGGAAAAGGGGACACATAATTATGGAAAGCTGTTTTCCCATTTAATTGTGTCTATAATGTGTGTGGGGGTATGTGAGTAACACAGGAGATACAGGAGAGAATAGAGGAAGCATCACAGGAGGATGATACAGTTCATGAGACTGGGGTTCCACAAGGGGACCCGTGGGGTTCTCATTCCAAGAGCAAGGACTTCATTCTTTGGGTCAAATCACTTTGTGACTCATCTGCTTAGTCTGAACTTGGAAAAGCCATCTACCTCATGGCACTGTCTGGTTCTAGATCTTCAAGATAGTGTCTCTGTGTAAGGCATCCATCTGGAGTCATTTTCATTTGGAACAGCTTTTATACCTTTTCATCTGAAAACACGAATCCAATATTGGGTCCGTGGAGTTTGTCCATAGTACTGGCAGTGAGGAGAAAGTAAAGGCTCTTACAAGAAGAGTCAAGGTTCATTTTTCAGTGCTGTTGTCTCCCTAAAACCGTGACTTTAATACTGAGACTATGAAGTGGTTTATTGGGAATTACCAGAGGACAAGCAGTGTGACCCAATGATAAGCAGGGACACAATTTACAAATCCCTAGTGGGTTTCCAGAACATCTGGATGATCATGTGTGAGCTTTTAAGAGCCCACATGACTAGGGAAATTTTAGAGGTCACCTAGTTATCATTTTATGGAAATTGTGAAAAGGATCAGATGTTAGCCAGGGTGCGAATAACACCTTAGACCATGGGCTGTTGAACGCAACTAGGTGTCCAATAGATGGATAGGATATTAGATAGGAAGATTTAGTCAGAGTGATGTTTGGTAGAGTAGGTAGACATTGTTTGCATGAATTTATTAGACATTTTAAAACAATGTGACCAGAAGGGTTTGAAGGTTCCCAACAGATAGAAAGACACATAAATGATGAGTGTCTGATCAGTGGAAATGCCAACTACTCCTACTTGATCCTTATGCCTTTTATATGCATGTCAATTTATCACATGTATTGATTATCATATATGCCTTATACAAAAGTACAGATATTAAATGCCAATTAATTATTTTAAAAATCATGATTTAATTTCAATAATTAGCTTTCTCATCATTTCAGATGACAGAGATGATGGGAACAATATAATTTTTGGATAAAAGAAGAATTCATAGGATTTCTTGGGTGACTTTGAGAATGAAACGCATCCTTCAGTCTCTCGAAATCACCAGGAAAATTCTCCATATAGTGGGTGGTTGTAAGTAAAGTTCAATGGTAGCTGAGGGCCTTTTACAGGAGAAAGTGTAAATGAGCAAGCAAAAGTGCATATGATAGAACATATTTTTATCCTTGAGATCTATAGAACTGGATAAAATTTGATGTCTAGAAGAAAAACTTAGTTGCTCCCTGGATGTGAATATCCTCTTTGCCTCACCCTTGCAGCTTTAGTAGGGTTCTGTTTTTGGCAGATGGACAAAAAGACACCACTTGTTCTGGATATGAACTAAAGTTTACTCACCAGTACTGTCAAGGCATAATTTTGTGAAGGCCAGACTAAACTGCAGGGTAGGAGAAACCGAGCAGCCTTGTGTATGTCTCAAAAAATCCCATCCAGGAAGAAGACACATCTAATTTGCTTCCTTTTGGCTTTTTCATGGTAAGAAACTTTTGGGATGGAAGAGTTTAAGTTCCTCAATTAGGGTATCAGAGTAGATTAAAAATCTTATCTGGAAGTTGTGAGAGTGAAACAGCTTTGGGAGCTTTTAGTCTAGCATATCTATCAGCAAGTGAATTTCCTTTTCCTTCTGGGTTTTTGTGTAGAGCATGAACCTCTATCTTAAAAACAACTGTCTCCCTTGGCAATAAAAAAGCTGCTAAGAGGCTACATACCTGATTTCCAGTTTTAACTGGTATCTCCAGTGATGTCCTATTCTTTGGATTTTCTGTAAAACATTAGTGCACACTTCCTCCAAACCAAATCTACTTTCTCTAACTGTGGTAACTGTGATGTCTTCAGGCAAAGACCTGTTTAATTGGATCTTACAAGAGCCACAAATTCAGCAATTTGGGCTGACTTTGGCTCACATGGGTAGTAAAATTTCAAATTGCTTCTGAAAATCTGTGACATACATCTCCTGAAAATATCCTCCTGAGCTATTGAGATTCCAAGAATCTATAAAAAGGATGAATTCTGAATGTGCAGGTAGGAGTTCTGAAGGTTAGGGAAAGGACTGTCGAATTTCAAATGTCAGAAACACAATCATACAGCTGTCTTTCACTGAGGTGAGTAGAATGGCCGGGCTTAGGCTCTGGCAGTGGCAGGCTGTGGTATGAGGAAGAAGAGCAACCCCACATGGTCTGAGCTAATACATGGTAACCTTCTGTGAATTTCCAGGAACAAAGGCATGGCGGAGGAGGCACACAAGGATCCCAGTCATGACCTATACAAGGTCAGCCTTGACTGAAGCCAATTGTGCAGTTGCTACTAATCCTCAAGGGGAAAGTGTTAAAGCTGGAGCTTTTGGAGGATTTGGAGTTAGACTAACATGTCAGACAGGTCTTGTAATTTGCATTGTGTTTTTGAGCTAGAATGTCTAAGATGTACCCTGCATTTTTTATAAAGAAATAGAAAGAATAAGATTATTAGAAGAAGATGGAAGAAAAGGAAAAGCAGAAAAGCTTCAAAAAGGAGCCAGAAATTCCTGCTTGAGAGTGAGAAAATCTCCATTTGGAAAGAAACAAGAAGACTTTCACACAGGAAGATTTTTTTGTCTATCAGAAAAGAGCAAGGGGATTTCCACCTAACAATATCTTAGATCCAGTCTCCACTGAAAAGACCCAATCATACTTCTGTTGAGGAATAACCTCAGCCAACATACAAGAGCTGAGGAAAACTTCTGCTCAATCTGAAAATTAGCCAAGAATAGTGCTGATGAGACAGAAGAAAGCCGGAAGACCCCACTTGGTAGAACCACAGCAACTTCCTGACCTGTGACTGCAGACAACAGTCCAGCTCAGAGGATCAGGAACTGCGGCTCACATCATGGATCTGATTTCCTAATCCAGGAAGAACTGAAAGAACCCATAAATCTGGATGAAGAATTCAGAATCCCAACAGCCAAGCAGTTGCCTGCACAAGAAAAAATTACATAAAAATAAATTCAAAATGTAAAAGGGAGCGAGTTTATTGAGAAGAAACATTACCCCCTAGGGAAAATTCCCTAATCTTGAAGTTTTTACACTTCTCAAAATCCATCGCAATCAGGTTTTTCTTTCATAGGATAAAGCAAGGGAAAACAGAGACAACCAGAAGCTTCCCAAGTGGACAAGCAAAGGAAAATGATCATCGGGGTACAAAGCAGGTCCAAGGAACCAGGGGAAGGAGAAAAACCTGTCTAAGTATTGGTCAAGACAATGCAGAAGATAAAGATGGTGAAATGGGAGCATTTGGTCAGTGCCTTTTCTGTCATTTCTTTGATTTCTGTAAGCATTCCAGTTTAGTCAAAAGAGACAGGCCACTCACTTTTTTTACAATTACATTGCCAAAGTGATTGAGCGCTCCATCAAGCTGATCTCCTTTTCACTTGTCCTTTGCAGGGTGACAGATGTATGAATTATCCACATCCCATTTCTCAAAACCAAGAGGTCATTTATTGTCATCATATGTGTAACAAACAATGTCATAGTCCTATACCCTGGAGCACTCCCTAGAGCTAATAAAACATGAAACGCACAGATACATGTACTTTTTTTTTTTTTTTTTTGGTAACTGGGAACTGTTTTTAGAAGTGTAAGAACATTTCCTGAGAACATCCAGTTGTGTATACCATGGCATGAAGGGTTCAGGGACATTGGAAGACTGTTGCTATCCCGATGTGAGGATCAAAGAGACTGAAAGATGGAATAAAAACAGAGGCCTTTGGGTGAATATACAGCAGACACAGTCAGAGGGAAGAAAAATGCTTTAGTTTTCTCCTGCTGCCTTCCAAATTTCTTTCCATGTCTTCATCTGTAGCATTCTTGAAAGCATCAAGGGTGCAGTAGAAGAAGGGACAGTAGAGGTGAAGTCTGCTGTTTCAGCCTCTGGGAGCAAAACGCAAGATGGAGAGGAGAGAAAATAAACACAGTCAGAAAAATCATAAAATCCTTTTTTACTTGAATATTACTGTTGAAAATGTTCAAGCGCAAAGGAGTGGAAAGTCCCTGAGGAAGGACATCACCATGCTCCACGCCCATTCTAGCTTCTATAGTTGACCTTGGGTACTCACTGCTTTGTCACAAACCTACTCATTAATTTCTCTTAATTTCTGTATTTCAAAGATGATTATCAGTGCAGCATATTTCCACACTAAACTACATGCTCAGCTGTTTACAGTGAACAATTATTAATTGAGGATCATTTTTAGGTAAATTTACTTTCAATGAAATATGCAAATCTTAAATATATTATCCAATAAATTTTTACAAATGTTCACCCTATGCAACCCAAAATGATCAAGGCATACGACACTTCCATCATTCCAGAATTATCTCAATTGTTACATAAAATGATTACTGGTTTTTATAAAGAGTTATCAAGAGTAAAATACTAAACAAAATACAGAAAACTTTAGGACAATATTATCTAAGTATTTTAAAATAATAAAATTTACAAAATAGAATGTTAGTTGCTAAAAGTTTTTTTTTTTTCTGTACTGAGGATTGAACCCAAACTTCTCAGCTCTGATGGGGTTTTTTTGCATGTTTTCTTGTTCTTGTTTTTTAACATGTTCTTTCAAGGTAACTAAGTTGCCTAAGCTGGGATTGAACTTGTGATCCCCCGACTCAGCTTCCTAGACTGCTGAAATTATAGGCATGCATCAGCTCATCCAGTTCAATTACTTTTTTCACTTATCAGCATCAGAGAATTTTGAACACTAGCCCAATAGGCTTCCAGTATTACAATCCTGTGCAGAACACATGAGCATGGAGACAGAGGAAATAAGAAAAAGAACATATGGCTCTTTTGTTAATGAGTCTTTGGATATCATGGTTGTTGTCTTATATTTACAATCCCAAATACACTGAAATAATATGAAGTACTGCTACAGTTCTCTCAAACAGGCTTACAGCTGCTTTTGCATGGTAAAGCACAGTATTTTTGTTGCCTTTCTTCCTCAGTTTCTATCCTTAATGACAACGTTTTGTGGTAGAGCTGGGGCTGGGGACTGAACCCATGGCAGAGTGCATTCAGTGCACATTGAGCCCTAAATTAGTAATTTCCTTATTGAGACAGATGGGAAAAATGATTCCAGATTTGTTAGATTCATTTATTCTTACTATTCAAGGAAACACAATTTGGATGGCAAATAAGTGAATTTTAAAAATAGCATTATTACTACATCTTTAGTTATAATTGGAGAGCACAATTCTAAATTACTTCCTTTCACCATGAAAAAGCAGCCAACTTTACCCTGTTTCAGTAGTATTGATGTTGAAGGAATGTTCTACAAACACCTTCTTTTCATCTTTGTTCCACAGACTTCTCAAAGCTCGTCTACAATGCTTTGGAGAAAGATAAACACATTCAGAAGATATGAATTTCTAGCCAAACCAATAAAATTGTACACAGATACTTGTCTGTACATAGATCTATAGATTTGCTTTTGCTCCTTGTCAATTTTGTATTAGTGAGGCTGAGGATTTAGCTCAGTGGCACCATGCCTGCCTCATAAGCACAAGGTCCTGAGGTGGATCCCCAGTACCCAAAAAAATAAAATAAATTAAACAAGCAAACAAAATACTCACAGTTCTGGGGTATTTCTTTATCTTCCAAGAACATCTCATATTACATTAGGGCCCATATGAATGACATCTTTTTAGACTTAACTATGGCTTTCTAGACACTAGCTTCACATTAAGTTAAATTCTGAGAACCTAGGTGTTAGGACCCCAACATAGAATTTTAGAGGGACACGATTTAATCCATAGGTGTATCCATTGTCATTTAAATCCTATACCATTTACATGCAACAATAAATTAGAAAAGATTTAATAGCATGACTGTAAGTATACATTTTTTAATGTCCCCTACATGTACATTGAAAATATTCTATCATGTAAACAATAAGTTATTTCACCTAAAATTTCATAGATCTTCTCTACTGATGAAATAGTACCCTCACCACTAAAAAAATTATCATGAAGCTGTTCATTTAAATGATACCAAGTAAGTAAATTATTAGAACAATCACTTGGGGAATGTGGTCTCTGCTTTGCATAATTTCTATAAAAACACTTTTTTTCACTTTTATGTTAATAAAATTCGATATAATCTCTGATACTTTTACATAGATAATTTTTTCTTTATTCACCATGAGTTGAATATACAATTAAATTATGAATTAGGTAACATCAGTAATGTGGAAAAGACAAATTCTCTGTCTCTGGAGATATTAAACAGAAAATGAACATATATATCCACTCTTTCATGATTTAATATGGTTAAAAATAATTGAACTTTTTCAGTTCTCTAAAGAACTGAAGTATAAATTCATAAAGGCATATGGTTATAGTCATTTTTATATGACTGGAGTAATTTTTAGGCTGAATTTGGAAGCAGTACAAATCTCTCAAAACACTGGACCAAGAAAATTGGATATGGCCTAACAAGCAGAGAGGACCCAATGGTATTATTTACAGCATTTCTTAATATATGAACTAGTCAAGCATTTGGCCATTGTCAAATATATTCGGAAGACATTTTGCTTGTTTAAAAGAGTAAACAACTACTTGGGTATATGTACTCTCAAAGGTTTTCTCTGCATAATAATAAGCATCCACATAGAATTTCAAAGAAAATACCGAACACCTTTGAAATACATTTATAATTCCAAATAGCAGTTTTTATGAAGATTCCGAAGACAGCAATGGTATATAAATTCAATTTCTCTCTTATCCTTCACTCTAAAATTGTGTTTCAGAGAGATTTGCCTGAAATAATAATTGCTTTCTCCATGCCAGCCAACATTTTTCTCCATTAATTGTAAATAAAGAGTCCACAGCACATAACAACCTCAGCAATGGATGTCTAACCACATACAATATTTAAATCTCTCTTGTTTGGAACATAAGACCAAGTAATTCTAAAGTTTTTGCTTTTAGTGCAAATTCAAAATTATTATGAGGTACTATTGTAATTATGAAATAAATAGAAATTATATGCATTTAATAATCACTATGACATCTTATACCAAGTGTTTGGTTATAAAAACAATATGTTTTTAATCTTTACTTACTCAATCTAAAATATAATATCATAGTCAATAGTGTATATTTAAATAAAGGTTTAAAAGTTAGTAGCAACTGTGTAATATTATATTTTTGTATATAATTTAATTAACATGATAGATTGTGCTGCAAGAGATTAAATGATTCAAGTTTAGTACTTTGTGTTATAAAACATTGATTATAATTTTTTAAATACAAGAATTTAATATCAGTAAAGATTATAATCAGGTTCAATTTTCATCAATTTATTGTTATTGTATGTTGGAATGGAAAAGCTATGGTAAAGAACCAGAAAGAGAAAATCCACAAAATGCTAACCTTTAACTTCTCTCTCTTTTTTTTTTTCCAGTACTGGGGATCAAACTCAGGACCTTCCATTTCGCAGGCAGGCATGGTGCCACTGAGTTAAATTCCCAGCCCACCCTTAAATTTCTATCAGTATATTTTCTTTTTACTTTGAAATACAAGTACCCTAGGATTATAGAAAGTTTTATCAGTTAACACACAATTTAAAAAATAACTTATAATGTCTGAGAGATTACATCCAAGGAAGCACAAGACTTGAAATATGGCCAATTATCATGGTTTCACATGTTGTCTGAGGGACAAAAAACAGAGGTGTGCTTTGCGTTATTTTTCCTTCTCAAATACTGGTTCCTCTTCGGAAAGGCTAGCAATGTTCCTTGGCACTGTATTCCTCTGGGTAGAGGTGTACTGAGCAGGCAATGTGATTGCTCTGGGACACTGAAGTCATCTAGAGGTATCTCTAGTATTAGTCTTTTCTACACTTCAAACTTAGTGAACAGCTGTGACTCTTGGCAGATTCATATCCAAGGTGAACACTTCATTGCTAGATTTCAGAAGAAATTCCTATCATATGACTGTGAGGTACCTGAAATCCTTTCAGATGTATACAGTAGGTTAATAGGCCAGTTTGGTTAATATGAACCAAACATTGAAAGAAAAGCTAGAGTGTTAAGACATAGGTAATGATTTGAGGAAAGTCATTTACTCAAAGCAAATACTTAGTGTCAGTTAAATAGATGTAGTTTATCTGGAAAACTTCTTTGTTTTGGTCAAATCACCTACATATGGATAGGATGCTAGATTCTATTTAAAGCAGAAATTAGTTTCTATTTGTATACTTCCATCCAGTTTTATAAGTAAATATCAAAATTATACATGAGAATTTACAGATAAAGTAGTCTGAAGCCAAATGGTTTACATGACTTTTCAGATAGATGATGCCTTAGTGGCTTGATGCTCTGTAAGTCAGTGCAATAAGTTACACACAAAGTAATCAGCATTAATATAGTGAAGAAATAGCCAATGGTAAATTATATTAAACAAAATTTGGGCAGTAAGCACATTTTATATTATAAATATTTGATAGCTACCTTTACACATTTTCTTGCATTATTGTTCCTTGTAATGGGTATCATGTAATATACTACAACTTATATATCTATTTTTATATTATTGTTACCAATTAGAACTTAAGCTTCTTGAGGTAAAGAATTATTTTCTCTTTTGGTCACTGTAGAGTTTAGAATACTACTTGGAACAAGGTAAGCACTTTATTTTCTCTCTCTCTCTCTCTCTCTCCTATCTGTATGAGAGAAAGAAAAGGATGAATATGAATTTGAATAAAATAACCCTATGTAAGATTATTTTGTCATTCATAAAGTGTGTTACTCTTACCAGGTTTATTTGATTCCATCAGATAGAAATTATCAACTTTGGGGCATTTTAAAGATACACTGTACTCTTTATAGTCCCTAATGCTTCCTAAACTTTCTCTTGACATTATGGCTACCTACATATACATATATTATATTAAAGAATCTTGTGACCTGACAATCACAATATCTGTGGAGAATTTTGTGAGGTTTTGAAGAGTGGTAGTGATGTTCTGTGGAGACATTTGACAACATGATAGAGTTATCAATAATAAAGAAATTGCCCTAGACAGATTGAATTTTTAGCTGGATGCATAAGCCATACTCTACCACTTTTATTTACCACATACATTGCTGTTTGTAGCCAGTAAATTCTGGACAAGAGTGGATGTAGGTCTCCTCTACTTCTAGGCATCACATGGGATTGTCCCTCAGGGGTGCCCATAGTCTATCAACAAAGAAAGTTCATTTAATGAAGTGCAAATTAGGCTAGTCAAATTTTGCTGCAAATCTCTATTTCAGGTTGTTTTTTCATTTTTATTTTCCCATGTGGTGTCTTCTGAGCCTACCACTTCATCAGTATGTTTAAATGTCTGTAATATAGACATAGTAGCTTTTGTTTGCTTACTTAGTATATGTTTCATAAATCCAACTAATGCCATTAGAAATGTCCTCAGGGACACAAGCCCAGGATCCCTGTGCATGGGGTGGGGGGGGGCTCTCTGTGATAGACGGGGATCAGGGGGGAAATGAGCAGCCTCTTCCTGACTCATTCTTGCCAGTTCCAGTCAAAGCAAAGGAGCAGAAAATTCCTCCGACTCTAACTGAAACCTGGGATCATCCAGAAGATGAAGAGAGGACCAGGATTGTCTTCCATGAATCTCAATAATCTTTCTGATTTTCCCAAAGGATTCTACTTCACGACTCTATTAAAGAAAAAAAATGAACTCAATGTAGATGAGAAGGGAGAAATTGTAAAAAAACCCATTACAAATTTGTCAGATTTCTTCAGGCCAACTCCCAGAGGAACTGGGGGAAAGCTGATCCCAGGCGACAAAAGAACTAACTGTAACAAAGCCCTGTTCTTAGGCAAGCACGTTGCAGGCTGACCTGAAGTGACCACCCCACTTAGAAATCACTCACATTTCTGCCTTTTGTCTGAATTGATCCATTTGATTAGCACTTTGTTTTCACTTGCCTTGATTTTTCTACCTGCTGCTTCTCCATGTGATTAACCTGAGACTACTGGTGCTTTGGTTATAGGAAGCTGTTCAAGGGACATATTGGGAAGCAGTTTAAAGAAACCATAATGTTAAGTGAAATAAATCAGACACACAAGCTTAAATATCACATGGATTCTCTTATATAAGGAGGATGAAGAGAGGGAGGCATGGGAAGAGGATGAAAAAATAATTAGGATGTGAAATGCAGTCATAATGTGCTGCAAACATGTACAGATAAAAATAAAACTAAAAAGAGAAGAAAAGAAATTTCCACATAGTAACATAGTAACATTCAGTAGTGATCTCCAGCAGCCTGAGCCATATCTGAATTCTCCTGCTGTCAAGGAATCCTGTAGGTTCTTTTCTCCCATTCTCTTTCAGGTTCATCATGTTACAACTACAAAAGAAAGCATACTTATTCATCCTGTGTCTCACCTTGGTGCAGGGCCCACCTGTATTAGAAAAACTCTCGGGGTACTAAACAAAGGTGGATTTCGAAATGGAATGATTCTGCTTGTAAACTCTCTTTAATCAAGGTTCCTAAATGTATTCTAGGGCTGGCTTCTTCTCATTCTCTGCTTCGAACGTTTTTGTGGAAAAAGCAACATTGATGTTAGACAATGGCTATTTTTGCTTGTTTCAGGACATGTGGAATTAGACACATTCCTAAGAGATGGAACAGGAGTACATCCAAGCTTTTCCCTTCTAGTCACCTACTATAATTAAAGAACACAGCACTGGGATGAGAGAGTCCCATGGTAGTACTGCATACAACACTGCAAATAAATATCACAGACGTGGCAGTTCCTGTGCTTGATCTAGATCAAGGCAGGAATATTTGATATATTTTTTAAAGCAACTAAAAAATAACCATCAGTGCACCTAGTAAACAGTGCACCTTTCCTTTATTTTTACTATTCTATATAAAAAAAATTGTTCATTTGTCCCTTGCTTTCTGAAGGCCTCATTTGTATATTTTCCCGATTTCTAGGTGGAGGAATTCAAATTTTTCACATATAATTTCAGTAGACTAAAAATGCAGTTCTATGCATAGAATGAACTTTCCAGAGATATAGATAGATGATAGATAGATACATAGATACATAGATGATAGATAGATAGATAGATAGATAGATGGTAGATAGATAGATAGATAGATAGTAGATAGAGATATGACTTATCACATATAACAAAGTTTTATATTTTCTTATGAGTATATTTAGTTTACTAGCAGTAATAGTTTCAGGAAATTTATAAAAGAATATTGCATAAGATTTGGAAGGACCAGGGAGAGACGGCAAAGTTAGGAAGTGAAAAAAGAGAAAAAATAATTAAGATGTAGTATGTTCCTATGAAGCAAAGCTTTTGTACATGAGAGAGGGGGATGAGAAGAAAAGAAGAAGCAAGATATATCATGTACTGGTAGAAATTCTCTATGATGAATATTATCATTATGTATATCTAACATGTACCAATAAATGTTTTTCTAAAAACCAAAGATCTATTATGTATATGTACCGACTCCCTATGGTAATTGTAATCATGTACTGCTAACATGTCCTATTTTTTTTTTTTAAAGAATAGAACACTGGTTAGAAAATATGGTAGGGCAGTGGGGATGAGAAAGCAGGAGAGCTTACCATTTCATGAAAAGCCTCAGTTTAACAGTGGAAATAAGTTCACAGTGGGGTGGCCTTAGGAAGCACTGATACATTCACTGATATATTGTATATTTCAAAATTCCCAGAAGGGAGAATTTCAGATAATCTTACAACAAAGCATTTTTGACTTTTGACATAATAAATATGTTAATTATTCCAATTTTATCATGACATAATATGTCCATGTGTCTAAATATCATGATGTACCATAGAAATATGTATAACAGTTGTCAAGTTAAAAAGAAAGAAAAATGTTTTTGCATACTGTATATTGTCAGAGTCATAGCTTACTTGCCTGAGAATTTGGCTCTTGTTAAATGAACCTATTTCTTGGTTCATTCATTCAGTACTAATATTTATTTCTCTTGTTGTCATACTTGATGTCCTTGATCAAATGGGAACAGCCCATTTTGGCATAGCTGAGCCATTGTCTTGAGGATGTGCTTCTGCTTCTGGCCCCTCATATTTCTGACGTTCTCCACACCCTCTCTTCAGAGTCACAGCCGCTTCTTGCCATCTACTTGCTATCTAAGGAGACAACATTATTGGTTCTTCGGTTTTCAGAATGGCTGAAGTAAAATATAAATGCTCTGTGAAACTGACTTTTTGTTTCACATATTTGCAAGGCTTGGATTAGAGCTGAGAAAATAAGAGAGACATTCATAAATTAAGGGTTGAGGTAGTTGATATTTTGACAGAAAGCTATCACCAAATTCATTTAGAGCTCCTTTGGTATCCGATCTTAATTGGCCCAGCCATGAACAAGTTGGTTGGAAATTTAAAAGACACACATTCTATGCTTCATTCTAAACCTACAGTTTAGCTTCCAACCATTCCTTTGACATATTTTCCTTCTATTTGTAGAGAGAAATTCAGACTTCATAACCCACACAGGGAAAGAAAATGTAAGGTTCTAAACAATAAAACATGTGCTAATTAACATAATTAACTAATTTCCTTAGATATTGTTGACAATCCTTTAAGAATGTATTTAAATTTTCATAAGTATTTTAATTTTAATTCATTTTTAAGTAGAAGCATTTACTTCTGGCTATTTTCACAGATATATACCTTATTTCCATAATGGCAAAAATTCATTACTGTGAGTAAGACAACAGAGAAAGCAAAAGAAAGGAAAATAGGTCTCTCAAACAAGGTAGTTCTTTGCTAATTTAACATTTTATTGTTCTTGTCCCCCATTTGGGAGCTGCAACATATGCCATTGTTTTAAGGGGATTAGAATATCTTAATGTTTTGGTGATCTGTAGATAAATTCACAATTTTATAATATGTTGCTTCTGCAATTTGTAATTTTCCACCAAACCATATTCCATTTTGTATAGGCATGTGTATGCATAATAACAAAGTAGTTGTAGTGATCATAACAGTCAGTATGAAAATATGAAAATGATTACATAAAATTTAAGATTTTTAAATAGATCTAAAAGAACCTGCTAACTTTTTCAATATGTTTTCAAGTAAGGCAAAATAACATTAGTTCAGTATTAATGACTAAGTAGGAAAGTACTTGGTGCTGTTCAAAGAGAAAAGCTGGTCTTTCTCCTCTGTACCCAGAAGCTCATCCCTGAGCCTAGAATATCTTGCCTGCTGGGAGGGTATCTGTTTGCTAGTGGCCCTTGCAGTATGCGGGACAGTCTAACAGTATATATACATTAGGGCGAGGGCTGGCCCCCAAGTGGTATTGATGGAGGGGCCGGACTGCTCCAGACAAATCAGAATGGTGATGGGGTGCAAGACTTTGGGTCACACGGTGCTGGGTCACCTGGAGAGTGAGATCAGTTGTGTGGACAACCAGGCACAGCTGCATGGTGGGGATCTCCTGAGAAGTCTGGGGACAAAGACTCCAATGATAGCTCTTGGTTGGCAATTATCCCTGCATTTTAGCACACTTCAGAGTTATGTACCTATGACTCCGAGAAGTGAGGGGTACAAAATGTCCACAATTGGTACATTCCTTGGACTTCACCTTGTGAAACTACCCCTTGGATGGTTTTAATCTGTAGCTTTTACTTTTAGTAAACTACAAGTATTTGTATAACAACACTTAGTGAGTCTTCCTAGTGAATCAGAGTACCTCAAGGTGGTTTGAGAACTTTCCATACTTGCAGTTGCTCCAGAATTACAAGAAGTCTTGTGAACAAGAGCCTGTTTCCTCTAAAATCAGTCAGTCAAACCAACTCTTGAAATGATGGACTGTTTCTCCAATTTTCAATGATGATTTAAATAGGAAAAATGAGAGTTTGGCTTCAGGTTTGGAATTTCCAGACTAGTACTGTGGTTTACTTGATTTGAATGCTCAAATGACTACTTAGTAGTTGAATAACCTTTAAGTCATCATTTGATTTTTCTAAGACTAATGTGCAGACCATCCTACATCAAAATATAATTATTTAATCTTCATAAGGTATCAAAATTCTACTTCTTTGTACAGGGTCACCAAATTTTGAGAAGTCAAGCAATGAAGACATCAAGATGCAATTAAGGAACCCTAGTAACATTATGTATCATCTGTTACCTGTGATAGAATACTCTTTCCTTTGAAAGATAGGAAGCAATGTTTTCATTCAGGCTTCCAATATCCCCAAACTATGAAACTTCACACATCTATGACATCCTTTTTCTATTTATTCCCACTGTAATTTCATGATTATCAGTAAGTTTTTATATCAACTGAACTTGGCTATAGTAACTAGAAATTTTTTTTAAAAAAGAATGTAGTTGGGGCCTGGGATTTAGCTTAATGGTACCACTGCCTGCCTTGCAAGTGCAAGGTTCTGAGTTCAATCCCTGGTACCAAAAAAAAATGTAGGTGCTTAGTAAATGGTTTATAAAAATGTGATTAATGCCTCCTTTACTTTGAGGAAAAGAAACTGGGATGGTCTCAATGTTCTGCTTCCCCCAAATTTTTCTGTTGAAAATAAATTCCCAGTGCAGTAATATTAAGATGTAGGGCCTTTCAGAGGTTGTTAGCTCATGAGAACTCTACCATCAGGAATGGGATTTCTTCCCTTTAAAAAAAAAAAATCCCAAGAGAGCCCATGTATTCTTTCTGTCATGAGAAGATGCATGAGGAAGGTTCTGCATGAGAAGCAGATAACCAGCGTTCAGCAGATACCAAACTGGCTTGCACCTTGATCTTTGAGTTCCCATACTCTAGAACTGTAAGTAAAATAAATGTCCATTGCTTAAACATTATTCAGTGCAAAGTATTTTGTTTGGCACACACCTGTAATCCTAGCATACTGGGAGGCTAAAGTTGGATGACTGCACGTTTGAGCTCAGCTGGGAAACTAAGTGATTTAGCAAGACCTCCAAAAGTAAAAATAAAATTAAATAATTGAGTTAAAAAGGGCTGGAGATTTGGCCCAATGCAAAGGTCCTGGGTTCAATGCTAAGTACTGAAAAATAAAGCTTTAAAAAGAAAAAGAGAAAAAAAGGAAAGGAAAGAGAATCTCATTAAAGCAACCTGAATAGACTAGGTAGATATTATCCTCTACCATTCAGGCACCTGGTCCAATCCTCCAAACGACTGAGGAGCAGAGTAGCACTTTACCAGGGGAAGATATTCCAGCCTCAGATTGCGGCTCTGGAACTTCCAGCCTGTCTTTCTGATGCCTCACCCCATAAATTTCAAGCTCACTTAGCTCCCATAACTGCATTCACCAACAGCATTTGTATCCATTTTCCAGGAATGCTTTAAATTACTACAAGAAGGGAGCTTAAAACAACTGGAAGTTGTTCTTTCATAGTCAGGAGGGCCCAAAACTCAAAACCAAGGTGTCAGCAGAGTCAACACCTCACAGAGAATCCAGGGAGAGTTTGGTCCTTGTCTCTTCCAGTTCATGTGAGTTCAAACCTTTCAGATGGGACTGTATCCCCTGGGTCTTTGCATTCGCCTTGTCCTCTTCCCTGTCTTGTCTTCTCAAAGCTCTTGTGATCTCTCCTGTTAAAAACACATACAACAGATGATAGATGCCCCCAGACAACTTAGGATGAATTCTTAACAAAATCATGTAATTGTCTTATGAGTCAATATTCCTTCTTTGTATACCTTATAAAATTTAAACTACTACAGATTAAGATGTGAGCATTTTTATTGGGGGACCATTTTGGCCTACTACCATGTATGTTTCTGCTCTCGGGGATTTGCGTCTATTCCACATGGGAAATATATTTACTCTACCCCAACCTACCTCTAGTCCCAAGTCATTGTGGTATCAATTCAAATTTGAAATTCCATCTAAATATCATCAACTTAAAACTCTTAAAAGTCATAATCTACAAGTGGGGATTAAATATTCTGTGAAGATTTAAATTTTTAAAATTTCAGTAAAAGACATTGTATTTAATCTCCCTCACAATACCCAATTCTTGGAACCCGCTTATCCCATTGTTCTTGCTACTTTCTGAAGCAGTTCTGGAAGTCCTCTTTCATGGCTTTATAGGGTTTTATCAAAATTACGGTGAATCTTACTACTATCCATGGAAAGGAAGACTTCTAAAAAACAGTGTTTCCTAAATCCATTCTACTCATTGCGTCTAGCATCATGTGACTTCCTGCTCTTCCTCAAAGTCAAAATGACCATGAAAGATAAATGCTTGGAGTTGATTTAAGATATTGAGGTAGGTGGGATAATGTAATCAAAGCATTCCCAGAAGAGTACTCCAGAAATGCTTCAGAATATAACAAGATAAATGGGATGTGTGTTCAAAGTGAGGTGATAATATTTTGAGGGAGGTGAATAGCAATGTGTCCTTTAGTGTAATAATTATTTTCTTATTTAAAGATTCACTGTATTTTTTTTATCTTGCCATGTAAACCGTTTAAACTATGTATTGGTAAGATTTTGCATAAGATATGTTTTGGGGAAAATTTTCTTTCCTGTTTTGTAGTTATAAAACTAAGAAATGAGTTGTATATTCTCACAACATATTGGCAGACAAATTTGCAAGAGAAGTTGTAGGTTTCTTATTTGAAAAAAATGTTACAATTTTGAAAAAGCTGGAAAGTTGTTGACAGTCTCAAGCAATTTTGAAATTCAGCAGGCAAAATCTATTGAGTTTACAGGCCTGAGAATCCCCCCTTTGACTCCAGCATGGGTATGGGCTCTGGCTGGCAGGACATGATGCTCAGGCCTGGCCTCATGCTCTTCTGTCTGTCTTCCTTCATCTCTGGAGCTGTAGCACACATTTGCTCATGAGCAGTTTGGTCACTCTCTTGCCTTCCTGTAGAATTTGAGGGGTCCATAAAAGGGTTTATTAAATTTTTCCTGTTTATCCCTTCTCGTCTTTAACTCTAAGCAGCCAGAGTAACCATAGCTGTACTTTATACACTTTGCCTGGGAATCTCCTTAGGTAAATCATCAAGTTCATTAGTTACAAATTCAGCTTTCTACAGAACTATCGAGACCATTCAGTCAAGTTTTCTGGCACTGTATGACAATAAAACCTTTTCTCCAGTTTTAAATAATGTCATTTCCCCTGAGCTCACTGAGAGACACCGTGTTCATACTTTTACTAACATCCTCTCCATATATATTTATGTTTCATAAGGTGACAAATGCTCTATCTAGCATAGTCTCCATTACCTTCTGAGCACTAAATATTATCAAACTTCAACACCCCTTTCACAGTTTTAGGTATTTATTATTCAGCAAGATATAACACTGTATTAGTTTCTCTGGGCTGAAATTAAAAAATTACCAAACTGGACACTTACTATAATAAGAGTTCAGACTTTGACATTTCTGAAGAATAGAGACACAAAATCCCAGAGTCCCCCAGGGAAAGTCATCCATTGCTTCCTCCCTCAAGTGTCCATTGACCGCAAGTTTTCCTTGGGGTGTGGCCACATCACTCTCACCTCTTTCCCATGGTCACACTGTTACTTCCTCTTCTGTCTCTTTCTTCTGTGTCTGTCCCAAATGTCTGTGCTTCTCCTGTCTAAGAATGTACACAATTGCCCTGAAGGCCCACTTGGACAATCTTTAGCATTAGCATGTAAATTGCAAGTGATGGGTAAGAGTCACAGGTTCCAGAGGTCCTGGAAATATCTTTGGATAGTTCAATGTACTTCACTTTGGATATTTTAAATATTCAAAGAGGCTTTCCATGGAGTAGATTATCTAAAGGACACATTTTCTGCATTAATTGTTTGGTTTTAAAGGCACAGCTCTTGTTTCCACTGATGCCCCTGAACCATCCTTTCCAACATGGGAATTAGTTCATCACAGGAAAGAAAAACTTGTCAATATATTTCTCCACTTTAAATCTCAAATTCTTTTTCCATTTTGAGGAGAAAGAAAGATTTTCGAAGGTGGCTCATATTCATTTTTATTTTCCCATTTTTTTTTTTTAACCAGGAATCAAACTCAGGATCTTGCACTTGTGAGGCAGCCACAGTTCCAGTGAGCTAAATCCCCAGCCCTCCCAGATTTATTTTTTTATCATCCCACTCTTCACTTATAGATAACTTCTAGGTCACTGAAGTTTTTTAACCAGTTATGTGCAGTAAAAACTGTGACATAGTATAAGAATGTATCTTGATGAGGATAAGGAAAAATTATTTTTTCATAGTAATGAGTAAGCAGCATACAAGATATGATCAAAACATAAATGAATGATTTACTTAAAAATAATTATTATAGCAAAAGACATTGAGTTACTCCCTTGAAAATGTCCCCCTTCACTTTAACCACACTTGTGCCATCATTCTTTCCACTTTCCACTGAGAATTTCGTGAGCGTATTGGGAAGTATGCTAAAAAATTTTAAAGTCAGTATTGTAGAAGCATTGCAGTGTGTCCTCACCCTTCTCATTCACTGAATATGGGACTGTGCAACTTATGGCTCATCCTCAAAGTCAAAGTGCCCATGAAGGGTAAACATTTTGCATTGATTCGGGCTACAGAAACACCTATGAGAGCACAACTAAAGACACTCAGGAAAGAGAACTTGAGAACTGCTTCTGAAAGGGACAAAAATGATGGGATAAGAGTGTTTGAAGCGAGGGAGGGGATTTGGAGGATAATTAATGGGAATGTGTCTTTCACTGTAGTCCTTTCCTAAAAAATGTATTCCAACATTCATTGTACATTTCATCACATTGCATCGGTAACCAACATACAATCTTTGTCTTGTTCAGCCACTAGAGCATCAAATCAAGGTCAGATGAAGGGACATATGCCTGAAATCCCAATTCGATAGAGGGATGAGCCAGGAACAATGCAAGTGTGAGGCCGTTTAGGCACTTTGGTGAGATACTCTCTGAAATGGTATGATATGAAATGAAACCAAATAAAATGAATGCAGATGTACCTCAGTGTTTCATTTATTCCATCCCCAGTACTACAAAAGAGAAAATATCCAAGATCACATGCAAGATCATATTACACATTGGGGCTTCATCATTTTTAACTTTTTAGTAAGGTACACTAAATTCTATCATTTGAGATAAAATATTACCAGTTTCAAAGTGAGCAATAGGACTTCAAAGAAAATGAACAAAAATATGTGTATAATGAAACCTTATTTTTAAGCAAAACCATGCTGCATTTTATATTCTAAGTGTTTCCGAGTTACTTTTCATGAGATGCACTTTATTTGACAAAAGGTGCAGAGAAAGGGTCTCACAGACTTCCAGCCTGCCAAAGAGACTTACTACTGTAAGGAAGCCATAAACTCTCGACTGCATGTTAACAGTTCGAGTACTGCTTTGAATTACAACATTTCCAAAAGCCGACAAAAGCCTAATCCAATCTCTTTGAATTGAAGTCACTGTGGTAATGCTCACAAATATTTTCTGCGAGGCAGATGATGTAGTATAGTTAAAAATTTTGGTGCAAGGACATAATGATCCCTCCCTGGCATTCAGGTATTAAACATGAATTATAGAAAGTGATTATCCTTGTCACCTTGCCTGAAGTAATGATATTCTAGTTTTTATAGGGCTATCAAAAAACCTGCTGTGTCAGAAATGAGTATGATTTCAGGCTATTCTCAAGCACATACTTGTAAGTTCTTGATTCAAATCATACTTTCAAGATCTTAGAAAACATATAAAGCTAATTTTGAATTTTATGCCACATGTTTATATGAGGTATTAAAAATAGCATTTATCTTTTTCAATATTTAAAATTGTAAAAGCAAAGGAATTGGCTGCTGTGAGTTTAGAAAAAGCTGGTATTAACGACATAAATCATTTTGATGATAGGAAAGAAAATCTCTTGGATTATTTCAAAAGGCTTATAAAATAGAGGTAAGAAATATAACAAAAATGATGTATCTTTGGTTTTATAGCATTTGTTTCACTGTATTTGAGCCAGTGTGTCAAAAAGTAATATTTGTAACCACTAGCCTTTCATAAAATTAAGGTAAGATTTGTAAAGATTCATGAATTCCAAATAAAGTACATAGAATTATTTTTGGACATATAATTGGTATAGCATGCCGATTCTTGTCTCAACTTACTGTTCACACTCCACTTAATTATGTTGTAATGCTCAATAGAGATCTTATTGTATTATCCTTTTAACAATGAATGTCATATTCAAATGTATTTCAACATATTCCTAGGAATGAAAAGGACACATATCTTTTAAATGAAAAAAAAAAAACAAGATACACATATCACATTACTATCCTAATGAAACTTACTTTTGTAGTAGAAAGGGAAATTCATTAAAAATGCAAGATAAATCCAAAGTTTACAATGAAAATTGCGGAGTACAGAGAATGATTGTATTAAAATTGATGGGTTCTGGGTAAGTTTTACTGAAAAAATTAGAAAGAGACACAATAATAGAGGTCAAGACCAAGATACCTGGAGAATCAGCATTCTGAGCAAAAGCAAGAGCCGATTTAACTCCATAAACAATGCAGGTCCGGTGACTTGGGAGGAGTGATAAGCTAGTGTGACTTATCCATGATGCAGTGTGAGGCGGGGTGAGGCTGGCACAGATACCAAGGAGGAGCTGAGGATGTTGTATCAGGCACTGCAAGCCAAAGGAAGGAGTCAGATCATCATGGAGTAAATATGATTTTCATAGGCTTTGGAAACTTTTGGTTCAGAGTAGCTGGTTAAAAGCATATATTTCTAAGTCAACTTTTCATTTGAAAGTAAGAAGGAATATGTAAACTTGAAAACTCCCAAAGACGCACTAGAACAAGGAAGTAGAATGCATCTAATTGTGTAAAATTTTTGGAAAATGTACAGTAGAGGATGTCAAATGGAGAGGGAAACCGATAGTAAAAAGGAACTCACAAGGTCTTGCAGGCAAAACAGAATATAACATGAAAGGCAAGAATGCATTTATTTTATCTCATTCTATTAAAGTTAAAAGAGATATAAAAAGATGAATCTGAGAAGTCAGCAACATTTTACAAAATATTGTGGTCTGGGTTTGTAGTTCAGTGGTAGAGAGTACGCAAACATGACTGAGAACTTGGGTTGGCGCCCAGCACACACACAGATGAACTGGAGAATGTAGGCCTACTCCACTTAGTGGGGTGAGTGTGTGTACACCTGCAGGGGAAAAGCCACAGGTTTAGCTCACAGCTTTGGAGCACAGAGTGAACTGGTTTAGGCTGTTGTATCATCTAAGTGCCCACATGCTGAGGGTACCACAGACATTAAGAGTAATAATTGTGATCATGACTGGAGAGGTTTGTGGCTCCTCCTTAGGTACATGATAACAAAATAGACACTGTATTGTAGACTATATAGAGAGGCATGACGTATCATCCAAAAGCAAAAGTCATTGGAAAATGTCTTAATATTATATTAAATAAGAATGGCTATGTGCATATGTATGTAGAACACAAATCTAAATAAAAATAGATGTACAGGAATTTTGGTAAATTTATCTACATAATGTATGTGACTTAAATGTCAGTATTGAATAGTTGTACATATATTGGGCATACAGAACATGTTGAAAATTTTTATGTATAATAGGGCATACAGAAAAAATCCATTTAAATAAAAGCAAAATAATAATGCCTATTTTGACCATAATAAAATAAATATTTGTAATAAGATTACTTTATATTTTCTCATTTTTATAAAAATACAATATGTAGCAAGGGGCAGTGTCACACACCTATAATCCCAACTAATTAGAAGTGTGACCAAGGCAGGAGGATCAAGAGTTTAAAGCCAGACTGGGCAATTTCACAGGACCCTGTCTCAAAATGAAATAAAAAGTGTTGAAGAAGTAGCTCAGTTTTAGAATGCTTATCAAGCATGAATGGAACATTGGACTCAATCTCCTATACTTCAATAAGTAAGTAAATATATAAATACATAAAGAAATTTTAATAAAATAAATACTAACCAAATGATACTTATCCCCATATCTCTCATGATTGAACTCTGGAAATTCAATTTAGGCATAAACCACAATGCTACTGTTAAATTGTAAATATCTATGGATTATACATAAACATGTATACACACCTTCTTAAATAGAATGCAACATGGGAATCTTTTTAAAAATCTATTATTTCAGGACTGAAAAATAGAAATAGAGGACACAAATAAAAATTGACTCAACTCTAATATTTTGCATATGTGAAAAACCAGCACCATAGGAATGCTGTCTAATTTGGAAGGCAGCTTGGTCAGGACCCTCATGCTCTTGGACTATGTCTGGGGTGGGCTCAGAAGTGTCTGCACACTCTGAATCAAATCCAGAGAGACCAATTCCCTAGGAAGCCCTTCTTAAACTGGGATACCAGAGGCTCTCCTCAAAGGAAAGGTTTATACTCACCTTTGACCCTGTGATGGATGGGGTCTGACCAGTTCCTGAGATGCTTTCAAGCCATCATTTTTATTGCCCTGGCACAAAATATGGGCTTCTTTCTAATGTTGATATTTTTCAATAACCATGCTTTCCTGGGGCCAGCTTTGTAAACACTTCCTTTCTGGTGAAACTGCAGTTTCAAAATCATTTAGCTCTTCTCCTTTCTCTTGAAAGCCAGAACTACTTATGCCTCAGCTTGAATAGTGGGTTGCCTAGAAATTTGTTATGACAGACTCATTAGTGTGCAAACCTCAATGACAATTGCCTGCAAAGTATCAGGACATGGACAAAATATAGTTAGATTTCTTGCCAGAATGTAACTAGCATGAGCTCTAGCTCTTATCCTATTCATGTCTGAAACTTCATGAGCCTGGCCCTTACTGTCTGAATTTCTATTGCATTTTGGTCTTTTGATCTCTGCTCAGTATCACATATAAAGCCCTGCCACAAGCAATATTCAAAGAATTCTTACAGTTGCAGGAGAATGAACAACTTCATTCTCCATAATAATTTTCTGTATTAGTCACTTTCTTGTCATTGGACAAAATACCCTACACCTGCACCTTGAAGGAGGAAAGGTTTGCTTTATTTTCAGCTCACAGTTTTAGAGCTTCAGTCTGTGGTGGTTTGGCTCCAAGGCAGAAATGGCACAGTAGAAGGTGATGACAGAGGACATCTGCCCAAGGAAAGGCAGCTAGAGTGTGGACTGAGAGATAAGGAGGTGCCAGAGACAAGTACAGTAGTACCTTGGTTTATAAACAAAAGTTGTTCATGAACAAAAGCACTTGGCAAAATTTTGTTTTTATTTGCAAACACTACATTGGTTAACAAATATGACTGTGACCATCTTTCCCACACAAACGCAAACATGGCCATCTTTTCGAAAATTCTGAAACAAATTAAATTCATGAACCGAGGTACCACTGTACATACTCTCAATGATCTGCCTCCTCGGAGAAGCTCTACTTCCCAACAGCACATTCAGCCACGAGTTCTTCAGTGGATGAATCCAATAATAAGTATAGGGTAACCAGGATTCACTTACCTTCCAAACACATGAAAACGTGGGGGAACATTTTAAATCTAAAACATAACAGGGAGAGAAGGAGACAAAGGCAGAAAACAGTGGCCAAGGAATGAGGAAAAGATAGGGAGAGGGAGGAAAAGAGGAAGTGAAGGAAAGAAGGAGGCAGAAAGAGAAACAGAAAATAACAAAACAGTAGAGGATGTGTTTAGGGATACAGTCTTGTGATAATTTATAAGGATCTTTATGACAAAGTGGAAAATTCAGATCACATTCTAATTTTGATTGTTTCAACAGAGCTAAATTGCATGATTTCTTGTACATTTAAAAATGTCACCCAAGGAATACATTTTAAAATAATCAGAAGTAGGACAGAGGAAGGAGGCAGGTGACTATTTCAAATGTTGTAAAGTAAAGCAAGGTGGATGGAAACAGCATTACGATTGAGATATCAGTAATAAAAGTAAAGAGTAGGATATATTTTGGTGGTAAAATTAACAAAATCTTCTAATAGCTTAATGATGTGGAGAATGGTTTTTAAAAATTACCACAGATGATTTTTTGTTGTTAGGTTCAATCAACTTAGTTGCTTATTGGTGCCAGGGAGGAAAATGAAAAGTTTCATTTAAATTAAATTTGTGATGCTAACCTAATATCCAAATCTTGATATGGATATAAATCTTCTAATCAATCCTTGTTTTATTTCATTTATTTATTTTTCAACTGTGGCTTTCATTAATAAAATATGTCTACTCTAGTTACATTAAATTATAATATTAGAATCTTATAATAAAGACTTTAAATTTCTTGTCTAGTGTTTAATTTATTAGAAGAGGATAATTATTAAACTTATCACAAAGAACTATTTCTAGAATTGAAACAGGTCGTTGAATGAAACATTCTTAGAAAATTTATACTAAGATACAAGTTATTTCTCTTAATAATTCATTTTTAAATTTTATTTATTTTTTAATTGTATTATTAGTACATATTTGCAATACATAATTATTTCATTCATTATGGAGAGTCGATACATGTACATAACACATCTTCATTCTTTTTAAAAGTCCTTTTCTTCTCCTCCTCCTTCCTCTCCCTCCCTCTGTCTGTTGGACCTTTCTTTTCTGTATGCATTTGTAGTACATAATGACCACGTTCTTCATAAGGAATTGGCACACATATGCATACACAGCACATCACAGTTCTCTCTCTCTTCATCTCTCAACGCTCTCACCAGATCTATTAACAGGAGATTATTTCAATGTAATTATGTAGCCATCCTGTGATATCCTATTCATTTCAGCTTAGAATATAAGTATTCACTCTTGTATTTTTATAATCTTACAACCCTTTTATGCATTTAAATGTTTCTTAGAAAATGACTGTGGAGATTATCAAATATTTTAGCATGAAAGTCATATTCTTTGCATTTTATAATCCAGAATGTATGTAACAGAGCATCTTTATCCCCTTAAAGTTAAAACTACTGTCAAAAATTTTTAGCAAAATCTTAGCTCAAATGATATTTGTAAAAGTTTCTTTAAATCCTAAGAGAATAATCATTATAGTAAATTGAAAATTTAATAAAAGATATTTTGTTACTAAAAATCTCTTTCTAGATTGAAAATTTCCACCTATTTTATACATTAAAGGAAGAATAAATGACTTGATAGTATGTAAAATACAACATAAATATGAGGGCACACTACTTAAAAGTGGAATAGGTTACTTCAAACATGGACTAAATTATACAGCTGTGAATGTATTTATGAGATCATACATTTTCACCTTCACCTTTTAAGACAAACCCAAAAGCTGATTTTTGTAAGTCTCTTAAGTGAACAGGTCCGGCTTATATTACCATATTTGATGTAAAATGCAAATTTAATGTTTAAATAGCTTTTCCTATTTGTATGAAATTTTAATTATGACAAGTTGATTTCTTTCTCTACCTGCATTTATAAAAATTAAGTAATCTACTATGAAAGGGTTTTTAGTTCAAATATACTCAATTTAACTTAAAATATATTTTTTCTGATTTCTTATAATAATAGATTGAAAAGTTCTGTTAATATAGAAAGAGTAAATAAAATAAAAACAAACAATATATCCATTCCTTGTACATAATTCTATTATAAAATGATATAAAGAGAGACTTTGTAAACAAATGATTTGTATTGTGACAAAATTTGATCATTAAATATTTGCTCCTTTCTAACATATCCAACTTGAGTATAGATTTCATTGTGGTTTAACATGTCTTCATCCTTCTTTTGATATATCAAAAAGATTTATTTATGTATTATGTGCCACAATTTACTAGTGTTTAGATTTATACCTTTGACTATTGACCATCACTCATGTAAGACAAGAACAAGTAAAAATGACAAATCACTTTAAACATTTATGATGGTTTTAAAAGAAAAGTGATCTGTTAATGATATAACAAAAGTCATCATAGTAAATAGGGATTATTTACTACTTACCTGCACTGAGTCTTTTTAGAAAAGGCTTCTGTGAACTATGTTTGTAATGTCAACCCCATTTAAAGGATGAAGAAACTGAGGTGCAGAAGGTTAAGTGACTTTTTGACAGGGCACATCTATGATTCAATTGCAGGGAATATGACATCAGATACTCTGAACTACTACAGAATTTGTACATGTTGGAGTAATGTATGGATTATCTATTACTGCACTGAGTTTCATGCATGATGGTTAAATAATGTTTTCAGTGTCAAAATTGATATATTCCTAGTCCTCAAATAGGAATAAACAGTCAAAATAATGATTACTTTTAGCCAAAGAATTTTCCATGGCTGGGATTCAATCATGACTATCCCTGTTTGGTACTCTGGTGGGAATTTCTTAAAACTAGTTACATAGTTTAAGTAACATGGTTAAACAACCACGTCCTCCACTGAGTGGAGTATATCTACAGGTCAGTTTCCTTAACCTCCTGCAACCACTTGAGCTTGAGCCTTAGGAATAGAGATGTGCCTATCAAGATGAACTGAACAGTTCTTTTGCATCTCTGGGATACAAACAGCTTTGGTCTGAGACTCAAGTAATAAAAATAAACAAAATGGTGTACAGAGGCCTATGACTGACCTTTATATCAATGCCATGTGGGTGGCTATCTTTGTGGACTGCAAAACTATAAAGCAGTTTTGTTAAGGATTTCAACTCAGGGAAGAAAGTTTTGACAGTTACACAGAAATTACACTGTGGTAGATATAACACTTTGGTAGAAGATTGGTCTTTTGTTTAAAATCCTGGATTCCTAACGTTGTAGAAAATGGAATAGCCTAACAGGGAGAGGTTGTGAACTGGAGGAAAAAACACAAGTTATAAATATTAGCATGAGTCAACTTTAAAATATTAGCAAATGTATATATGCAAGATTTGAGATACACTGGAATACTTACAAATGTCCTTAGAGAAGCATAAGTGAAGCTGAATTTTGATGGAATAAATTATGCCATGCATGAATTATTCCTTGTTTTACAGAATCTGCATAAACTTTTTCCTCCACAAAAATTTCCTACTTGTTTGCAAATACAATTAGAGTCATTTCTTGTTAGGAGAACAAATTTCTAACTTGTCACAACAATTAAACATGGTCTTTCACTAATACACTCATGCGCTACTCCATTCTTTTAAATTTGAATCACATTTATTTTTAAGCTGAAACATAAAAATGTAAAAATTGCACATATTAATGGAGTACCATGATATTTCAATACATGTGTAGAATTAAAGTCAAGTTTAAACATATCTATCTTCTCAAATATTTATCTTTTCAGAATAGACAAAAGTTTCAAAAATTTTTGTAACTTTCTGAAATTATCAGTATTTATCATTATTTATAGTCAGCTTACTGCAAAATTGCATGGCAGAACTATCTAACTCTTAGTATCCGTTTATCAAACCAACATCTGGTCACCATCCCACGCTCAACTTCTATAAGATCAACACTTTTTTCAGATTCCACATATGAATATGATGGTGCAATACTTGTCCTTCTGAGCCTGCCTTATTTCCTTCAACATGATGATCTCCAGTTCTAATCATGGAGTCTCAAGCAATGAGATTTCTTCCTTTCCAATGGCTGAAGGTGTACCACTCCTTAATTTAAAAATACAGAACAGTTAAATGTTACTAAGTTGGAAGAAAGATAACCCTCAGTAACTACTGACTTGGAACTTGGAAGAAACTCTCATATAAGAGTGATGCAAGTTCAGACTTTGATATTATATTAAAAGTTATCACTTTCCTTATATATAATGTGAAGTATGATCGATAAAAGCATTTAACTATTTCAGGCATACATTAGATTACACAATGTAATCAACTAATACATTATTTTAAGTACCTTATATATGAATTAATTTATTACTCATTTCAAAACTAAGGTAATAATAATTATACCTGGGTAATAATAATAGCAATAGCAAATTTCAAAGTGCTTATATATATGCCAGACACTATTTTAGGTGACTGGCTACAATTTATAGAAAAAAGATCATGAAAGCCATAGAAGTGAAGGAATTTTCTGGTAGAGGTCCTAGGAATTCATACAAAAACCAGGCTTCTCACCTGAACAGGGGGGTCTCTCCCTCCAACCCCACAGTGCCATGGGAAGTATGCTCCACAGGCTTGCCATCATCATCATCATCATCTTCATTATTATCATAATCAGTAGTACTGTTTTTGCCATGTGCCAAAATCTTTTGCTGCATCATTACTAATCCTCTCTTGTACAAACAAGGATGTTTGTACATTATGTACATGTCTGGGTCACATAGTATTAAAGTATGATTGTGTTATATTTGCAATTATTCCACAAGCATCAAAGTCCATATGCTTCTTGGTATCCCAGACTGCCCTCCTGCCGAAAGGACTCTGTCACAGTAGTTGGAAATGTTGGTGGGTAGATGAGGGCCTGGGACAGTGAAGTATCCAATTCTTCCCCTGCCTCAACCAGAAACAATGTTTTATGTGCTTAGTCCATGTATAAACTATGTTCTTCATAACCTTAAACTTGGAGACAAACACATTTCTCCTAAAGTAACTGATTAGCAATAAGGTAAGGACCTTTTTTTCCCACCAGATTAGTGTCATTTATTTGACTAGGTAATATGTTTCTGATTAGATTTCTTCATCAAAATGTAACGCTTATACATGTTTAACATAGACATTCACATTCAACTCCAATTTCTAATATGAAGGATAACATTTTTCCTATAATCAGTAGTTAAGATTCTGAGTCAATTTACCATGTTTGGGTCTTTTGTTGCATGCTTTTTAATTTACTTATACCACTACACTTACATATCTCATACTTCCAGGGTGTGCTGGTCAGTTTTCTGATGCTGTGACAAAATACATACACTATGCAACCTAGAAGAGGAGAGGTTTACTTTGGTTTACAGTTTCAAATGTTATGGTTCAGAGCTGCCTGGCTTCGTTGCTTTGGGGTCTATGGTGAGGTAGAAGCATCATGGGGAGAAGGCAGAGGAAAGCTATTGCTCTAAGGTAGCCAGGAAGTGAAGAGAGAGGGACACAGGGACAGAGAGAAGAGCCAGGGGCCAGATGCAATCCTGAAGGGAACTCGCCATTACAAGCTTTGCCTCACAAAATGGACTAGTCAGTGGATGAAGTTACAGCCCTCCTGATACAGTGGCCTTGTTAAAGCCCTGCCTTCGAACACATGAGACTTTGTGCACATGCTTTACATCTAAAGCATAACCTGAGATATAGAATGGTAGTTTTATACTCCTATAAAATAATCCATTGATCATCACAATATAGTCAGCATTTCTACCTCCTTAAAAGTTATCTTTTATATTTGTTGGAAAACATCAGATTTGATTATTACTTTAAAGTATGTTGTCTCAGTCACTTTCTCATCACCAAGATGCAATATCTGACACCACCAACTTAAAGGAGGAGAGGACTGTTTTGGCTCCTGTTGCAGTGTGGTCCATCAGCTCCAAGACAGGAGCAGCATGTGAACAGGTTAGGTGGGGCGGGGGGCGGGGGAAGCTGCTCCCCTCACCATGGTTGGGAAGCAGAGAGAGAAGGGAGGAGCTGAGGAGAGAGGTACATCTTTCCAGGTCACACCGCAGTGACTGCCTCTCACCAGGCCACCTGCCTGACACCAGGTCAGCGCCAGCGCTCTCACAATTAAATTACCTTCCAACAGCTGACGTCCTTGGTCTATATCATAACACACATGACAAATTGCTACCAACCATAGTCATCCTACGGTGCAATAGAACATCAAAATTGATTCCTCCTGGGAAGTGTGTTTCGATACCCATTATCTAGCCTTTCTCCATCCACCTTCCCTCACTTTATCTAATCTCTACTGATCTAGTGATCATCATTCCACTCTTTTCCTGACATTGAACTTTTGTTCTCCACAAATTAGTCTGGACATGTGATTGAGAGAAATAAAATGAGCCAAAACATGAACACCCAAAGCAGGGCTTTTATTAAGGAACAGAGCTGCCTTGGCTGTCTTGAAAAATGGTGAGAGCAGCAACCAGGGGCTGGCTGGGTGAGGTTTAATAAGGGCTGAGGGAGTGTGGTGGAGGCAGATGATTGGCTGTGACTGGGGGCGAGGTGGGAAAAAGCAGGTCTTTGTTCTCTCTGGAGTGACTCGTTTCCTGTAGGCAGGGGCCATTTTATCTAGCAGAAAACTTTATCATTCCAGACTGTTGATATTATTATGGAATAGGGGCAGAGGTCTCTTTTCTGTAGCTGCTTCCTTCTGGCACAGGGGCAGTGATAAAGGGTAACAGGCCTGGGTCCTACATGATGGTGGTGTGGTCTCCCATGGGGAAAGGTTGATAACCTGTGATAATGAGTTTGCTGATTGTCTGATTGGTAATGGTCAGGAACCACTCCTGCAAGAAATTTTGAAAACAAAGAAACAGGCAAGGTCTAAAGAGTAGGATTATGCAGAGAAAAGTGAGGGGTCCCAGGAAAGAAAGGAGCCAGGGGAGCCATTGGTTGAAGTATCCTGGTAGAGAGCATAGCCAGTCTAGGTCTTGTCTACATTTTTCTGTATGCTCCCTGAGCTCCTTCACCTTGTCTCCAACAATGCCAGGCTGATTGACAAAATAGCAGCACTCTTCCCTCAGAAGGAGGCATGTTCCCCCTCTTTCTGATGTTATTATATCTAGAGCTCATCTATTTTGGAATACCACAGCTTCCAGAGAATTGATATGGGACTGCAGGGTGAACAGAGAGTCAGCTACCTTTTATATCCTCATTTAGCTCTTGGGATAGGGAGTAATAGAAGTGTGTTGATGTTGAGATTCTTGTAACCCCTGTGCCTATTCCTGCCAGAACTCTGGCTCCCGTTAGGAAACGGAGTACAGGAAGGGCATGCTGGTTAAGATGGTGGATATTGATTAAAAAAAAATGTCTAGCACATTTGTTGTTGATATTATCTGTATGATCACTTTGAATTTGGCAGCCTATAGGCAAGAATAAACAAGATTTTTTTAAAAATTAGAGCATGAAAAAATCTAAACATGAGCACACTAGAATGGAAGGGTAGATCGGGGAAAAAGTCACACTTCGATACTGAAATAGTGAGTGATTATAACCTGTTGGCTCTTAGACTTTTTCACTGATAAAGGTTATCTATAAGTCTGATACTTTGTCATAAGTCTCTCTAGTTTTAGCTGTAAGAAGAGACAATTTAAAACTCTAGCTGAGCTCTTATACATTTTACCATAGTTTTTAATGATCTATAACTATGGTCAGTTACTGGTGTAGCTGGAAACTGCCAGAGGGGTCAGTGATTGGAGCCCAATATTTGTATCTAGCTTTATTACTATGTCATTATTTTATACCTCTTTTGGGTTTTGTGTTTGTTTGTTTGTTTGTTTGTTTGTTTCTGCTGGGTGTTTAAGACTAAGTTAAAGTGAGACCTGTGTCAATTAGTATGAACCTCTTGTTATCTATCAAGGTCAGTTAAGTCTCCTCAGGCCATTATTTTGGAACCATGTGTAAAGCCTCTCTGCTCTTCTGTCAGGGTCAGCCGTCAGGATGGGTCACAGCCTTACTTGACCATGTAGAGATTTTTTTGTTTTTGGTGACTCTCCTTTGACACATGGTACATTTGTCCTTTGGTGTCCAGCAATCTCCCTGCTTAGGAGGTTGAGTGACTTACCAAAGATGTAGGATCCTGTAGAGAAGGTTCCCTTATGTCTTGGATCTTTGTTGACCTTGAACGCCCAGAGCCAAAATATTGGCTGTCCTCATAGCCAGTTATCTTTTCAGTTTGGTCTCCAAACTTTAGTTGTTGAACACTCAGAAGAGAAGATCATGACATTAGGTCTGCAATAAGAGTACTGAACTTAACTATTATAATCTTATATGGACATCAAGCACTTTAAAATATAAAATATAGTTAGAAGACTATTATTATTATCAATCATGATTGTTCTAGTAGTTGAATTTCTGTAAAATGTTAACAGAGAAAAAAGAGCTTTAAATCAAGAGCCATAAATAGTATTTTAACATGACAAGCATGTTGATCTTATCTTTGTAGCACATTTAAATGTCCATCTTGGCATAAAATAGCTATTGTTAAACATACTCATTTTTTCAAAAAAACACCAAAAATTTTTATCTCAATTGTTATCTTTGATAGGCTAGCATCTTAAAAAATTTCTCAGCTCATAATTGTACCTGTTATTATAAATAGCTGGAGTGTATGAAAAAGGCAAATACCTGAATCAAAAAGAGTTTATTATCATAAACAACATATTAGAAAACCTGTACAGTCAGAAAGCATAAATACATTTAGTACACCAGAAAATTAACAATATAATTATCATAACTACATGTATGAGACCTTATGCCCTTTAATTCAGTTTGGTACAAAAGCATCTTTTTAATAAAACCTTGTTATTGTTCTTTTTGTTTGTTTGGGTTTTTTACAGGCAATTTAATCTTTTGAAAATGACCAATGTAAACATATTATAACAACGTATTTAGAATTTATCTCTTTGATGACAACTAATATAAACATAGTATAATAACATATTTAAGTAGTATTTATTGATGTAAGTCTTTTATAAGGTTATAAAAACTATTGGGTCAGTCTATTGTAATACTATGAAAACTGTTGAGGTCCCCCTGGTGAACACAGACTGCAAAATATTTCCATTCGGTCAATCCTTTGTTCACCAAGAGGAGCATGCCTTGAACTTAATAACCTTTATCTATAAAAAAAAAACAGCTGTATAATTGGACAAACAAACAAACATAAGATAGTTTATAAAACTAGAGTACACTCAAGTATGTTTAGCCCAATTGAATTATAATATCTCTTTATAATTTTTAGGTTTACAATTATAAATGAGACTATTCAAAACTTTTTATCAGTCAATTAACAGAGATCTCTTGTAGAATTAGAATCAGAAGGAATGAAAGTTCTTTATGCTTGTAAATGTAAACCTTTTATATTAAACTTGAAAACAACAACCAAACATACATATTTCCTTGATAAATCACTTCTGCTCACCTTCTCAACATACCTAGGCCTTTTGGTCTTGTCTCTGTATCCTTCTAACAAGAAAAACATAAAAAAATCCTTTCATATCAAAAGTATACCTCTTGTACTTATAGCTTTTAAAAATATTTTTCCCACTTACTATAAACCTTCTATAACAAACTTGTCTTCAGCTGTTAAAATTTTAATTAGTGTCCCTTCTTTTTTCTGCTCTCAAATTGTTACATTTTAAACTTTGACTAGATGCCAATAGAACAGTAGTAACCTTGAGTTCTTCATCAACAAAGTACAGAAAAGAACAAGTTAACCCTATAATTACAATTCAAGAATTTACAATGCACAAGAAATGTTTTAAGCACACTAATTAAACATCAACTCAAATTGAAACAAATACATTTATCAACTTAGCTAAAATTTGTAACTTGATTTTTCTTTTAAAATCTCTTGATGTCTGGTAGAGCACAGTTGTAGTTTCTCTGGCTTTGTTTTGGGATAATATAGCACTGTACTTGGCTCTTAAAGCCAGAAGTGTTTTTTCTTACTATTTTGTTTTATGCGTTTCAGAGCTTTTCTAGCTGTTTCTAATCCATCATTTATTTTTCATTTTATTTATTTTTTAATTTGAGTGTAAGTCCTGCTTGACCCTCTTTGACTTTTTTTAGCTTTTTCTTAATATCAGGGGCTGACTGAGAGATAAAGTGAGTGTTAATGATGATCATGTCAGCCTGGGAGGTAGGATCAATTTTGGTGTATTTCTGAAGGGCCTCAGTGAGGCACTACAGAAACTGTGCCGGGTTTTCTTCATGGGTCTGAGTTATTTTTCTAATCTTATCAAAGTTAATAGACTTGTGAGCTGTCTTTTTTAAACCTTCTATGAGGCAGAGAGCTATATGGTCTCTGCAGCCTCTATGTGTCTGCCCTAGCTGACAGTCCCATTGTGGATCTTCTCAGGGGACGGCCTGTGCTCCCACTGGCTTGGTGTTAGCAGCAGCATGGAATTTATCAGCTGTGGTCTGGACCACCAACCAAACTCTTTCCTTGTCCTCGGGGCGGGGCGGGGGGATAGAAGTCAGTATCATATAGACATTGTGTCAAGTCAGATCATAGGACAGAGTCAAGTGACAAAATTCTTTGATGTGCAGTCAGGGTCAGAGGAAAAAGAGCCAAGACACTTTTCAATTTGAGAAAGAGACGTGGACTCTGATAATACCTTCTGTTCCCACCAGACGGTGTGTTCCCAGAGGGGCGAATGGGTGGGATATCGGGTGTGAGTGTGAGGAGGGGAAATGGGAGGTGTGGGCGGTTTTGGCTGCTGTGAGTGTGAGCAGTGTGGGGTGGGAGAGCTGGAGGGGGCTGCTGAGGGTGCCAAGGGCAATGAGGCAGAAGGGTTGTAGGGTGGAGGTGGATCGAGGGGGTATGGTCGGTTGGGACAAAGTCCTATCTGGTTCTGAGCTGAGATTGGAAGTGGGGGTGAAACCACGTGAGCAAGGAGAATTTGAGGGGTGGAGCAGGAGTGACAAAGAGAAGGGTGCGTGTGGAGGTAGAGGAAAGCCTGCACATAGGGGACTTGAGACCATTTGCCATTGCAGTAACAGAAATGGCGGAGGTCCCGAAGAACATTCGGGTCAGATGTTCCATTTTCTGGCCATTGGAATCCATTATCTAATCCATATAGAGGCCACGCTTGGTTGCAATAGGAAAGAAGGCTTTTAGGGTTGAAGTCCTCAGCAAGCCTGAGAGTTTTTAAGTTAGCCAATAAGCATCCCATAAGGGTTGATCATGGGGATTTGGATTGAGCAGTTCCCATAATAAAGGGAGGCCAGATATGTAAGCTGAATATCAGAAAAGCTCCCGAGAAGGGCAAGAGGGAGGAGCATCCTTGTTCCCTTTGACAATTTCTAGGATCTGAGCCTATGGGGCTTCCCCCAGGGACAGCAGATGTGGCCACAGGCCAAGAAGAGTCCCTCTGACTTAGCGCTAAGATTTTTTGAGCGAGAACACCCACCGAGAGGCAGAGGAACAGAGAGAGGCTAATCTGAGTACTCACCCAGGAATTGAAGGCCGCCTGTGTGGATGTTAAACGTCAACAATGGCAGGAGTGAAGGCCCCTGGTTGGGTGTTGACTTGACAGGGTCTGAGAGAAGGACAGTTGGGAGGCCAATCAACCCCGGCCAGTGGGGTGATCATCTCAAAATCCCGATCACGTTCTTCCCAGGCGTACGGCACTAACAATGAGAGAAACAAAATGAGCTGAAACATGAATACCCAAAGCAGGAATTTTATTAAGGAACAGAGCTGCCGGACTGTCTGGAACAAAGGTGAGAGCAGCAACCAGGGGTTGTCTGGGTGAGGTTTATAAGGGCTGGAGGAGTGTGGTGAAGGCAGAGGATTGGCTATGACTGGGGGTGAGGCAGGAAAAAGCAGGTCTTTGTTCTCTCTGGAGTGACTCATTTCCTGTACTAAGGGGCCATTTTATCTAGCAAAGAAGTTTATCAGTGATATTTGACTTTTAGTGTATGACATTTTATTTAGCTTAATGTAATCTAAGTTCAACAATATTATCAGAAATATCAGCATTTCCTTTTCATGGGTGAATAACATTCCACTGTGTATGCATAAATAATTTCGTTTATCTACTTGTCTAAGTTTTGCACACTTAGCTAGTTCTGTATCTTGGCTTTTATGAATAGTGTGGCAATAAGCATGGGAGTGTAGGCATCTCTTTGATACAATGATTTAATTTCCTCTGAATATATCCTAAGATTTAGAACTATTCGAGATTTTGTGGAACATACATACCGTTTCCCATAGTGCCGCCTCAGTCACATTGCTACCAATCATGTTTGTGGGTTCTCTCTTCTGTGCATCCTTTCCAGCCCTTCTTATTCTTTTCCTTTCTGACAATAGCTGTTTAGTTGGGGTGAGAGAATATCTCCTTAGGATTTTGATTTGTGTTTCCCTGATGATTACCTATATTGGGCGTTTTGCATAAACTTGTTAGCTCTTTGTCTACATCTAAGAAATGTATAAGATCATCTAACCTGTTTTAAAGTGGATTATTTGTATTTTTTAAGTTTTAATGTCTACAGTCAATGTTTAAGAAAAACTTATTTTTCAGGTATCTAGCTAGGTAGGCAAATAGATATAAGGTTCTCTCATGTACATCTAGTCTGAGTAATATAATATACTTACAATAATAATACTAACTGATTATTAAACATATTTCTCCCAGTTACTACTAAGAATGACCACTAATATTTAATGCTGAAAGTATTCATAGTATACATATATATTTAAATTGTAATTAGCTATCACATTGCCCCAAAACATTTCCCCCTTGGGGAACTCATCCTGTTGAGAAACACCTAGTGCTTGAGAAATATAGACTGCATAGTTAGTTATGAAGCAGTATTTCTTTTGTTTTTGATTTTTTTTGTATCTAGGATGGAACTCAGGACTCTGTGCTTGTGAGGCAGGTGTGACACCATTGAGCTAAATCTCTGGCCCTGAGCAGCATTTCTACTTACAAAGTCAGGTGCCAGCCTGAAATGTCTCCATTCATCCTCAACAGATGGCCATTGTTCAAGTCATCATGCATTGCTAAAGTCTAAGATTTTTCACAGAGAATTTCATAGATTTATTTGAATTGATGGTTGATCAAATAAAGTTAATTGATAAAGAAATAAGAGGAAATAAAATTTCAGTATGTGAGACACCTTATCACCCAGGGAAGTGAAATATGCAAATAACATATGTATTATATTTATTTTCTTTCATCATGCTACTTCTTACCCTGCCTAACATCTTTCAGGGTCAATGTAAGAAGTTCTATTAGGGTGATCATCCAGCTATAAAAATTATATCACTGTTGTTATGGCTTGTGTCTCAATGTTCTCCCAAAGCCTCATGTGGTCATAGGTGGGGCTTTTCCAGAGGTGGCTGGATCTTACACTGGGATTGATTCATGGTGCAGTGCTAGGATCAAGGGCACTAGGATTAAGGATGTGAGTGCTACCCAACCTGAGTAGCCTGGATAAGATATGAGATAGAAAGAGCTGTGGTTGCCCGTTGTTGGTTTTGATTTTCTGCCTGCTATGAACTGTTTCTCCTCTGCCATGCCCCTCTGCCACTCTACCCTGCCTTGAAGCCAGCTGATTACAGACTGAAACCTCTACAAACTGTGAGCTAAACAAACCTTTCCTCCTTTAACTTTTTTTTTTTTTTTTGGTACCAGGGATCGAATTCGGGTCCTTGCATTTGCGCTGGAGAAGCAGGCAGTGAAACCACTGAGCTAAATCCCTGGCCCATCCTTTAACTTTTGATATTAAATATTTGTCTCAGTGATGAGTGAAAAGTAAGACAACTGTAATGAAGTGCTGGTGACCCATCTCCTGTGTAAGGACACAGGGTGGGTATTACCTTGTGCACATATCAGGGTTAGATGAGTCCTGGTGTGTGATTTGTGCAAATGGATTCAAAAATTGAAGTTTCAGGTGTTTCTATCTTTGGACCTCTTCTCACAATATTCTGATTAATTTACACTGTAACATTTTGACTCAGAGTTGGTAAAGAGTTGGAATCCCTGGTGAACTTCTCACTACCTTTCCTAGAACCCATCTATTAAATTAAAGATCATTGTCCTTCAAAGCCCTTTCTATATCTGTATTTGCACATTTATTATGCAGAATACCTCCTTAAAGCCGCTGACACTGCCAATAAGAAACTCTTAGAACTGCAAGATAATAGCTCTTTGAAATATTTATCAACCTAATTCTGTCTGTGTTCCTCTAGATACATTTGAAGGAGCAGTATAAATATAAGTCCTTTACGGATACTGTCTCTGTTGAATCAAATACAGTTGATAGGACTCGCTTTGGGGCATTTGGCCTCAAGACTGATGGGAAGAAAAATGATAATAATCATTTTTGTGATAGAATCATTGCCTTCTTATGTGACATAACCAACAGCCATAAGCTACATATTTATACTTCTCATAATACAGAGTACTGGTTATTTAACTACAATTTCTTTGTTAAAAAGTTGTTATTCTTATAGCTACTATATTTTTATATTTCAGAATAATATTTATATTTTTAACTGACACAGGAGGAGACAGTCAAATAAATTATCTGGAAGCAAAGGAGTAGCAGGTTGTTTCTTGTCTCTTCTTAATTATAATATTTAGGTTATGATTCCAAATTATATGCAAGTTGAATTTTAAAATTTAGAAGCTCAATGTATATGATTATATTTGATATGACAGAAATACATATTCAAGTATGATTGTTCCCTTCCATATCTTATTGTACCTAAGTGGAGAGTCCAGACCAGTCACAATGGGAATGAATCTAGTTTCATTTACATAATCTCTGTAACCTTAACCCATGATTCAGTACACAGGAAGACCTTCGTATTAAAGAGAAAGTCTATCCCAGGAAACTAAGATGTCCTTCTACTGCCAGGAGGAAGTATATTGTTATATAATTAACAGATTCCAATTAGTAATATATAATTGCCTTTTCTCATACACATTCTTTCACTGTTAATTTAGTTTTTGTGGTACAATAAAACCAGAAAAAAAACATCTAAGATGAATGACAAACACATGTAGAGATAGATATGTTTAACCTGACTTACACATTACACATCTTCATGCATTAAAACATATGTCACATGATGCCCTATCAATAGGTACTTTAAATGTTTTTTTGTATGTTAAAAATAACCTCATTTATTTTAGAAAAAAAGAATTTAGAAGTTAGGTGTTGTGATATCTCCATGATCATTATTTTTGCTTAGAATTTCTTGGGCTTTTCTGAGGCTTTGGCGTTTCCAATTAAATGTTGAGATGGATTTTTTCTAGTTCTCTGAATAATGTTCATGGGATTTTTATGGGTTTAAAAGTGATCTGCACATCCCTTTTGAACATATGGCCATTATAACAATGTAGTCCACCAATATGTGAACACAGTTTTCAGTGTTTTCTAGTTTACCTTGTGGAGGACTTTTACCTCCTTGATTAGATTCATTCCTTGGTACTTTTAAAAAGCTACTGTGTATGGAATTTTCTTTCTAATTTCTTTCTCATTGGGTTTGCTCTTGATGAAAAGAAAAGCTCTTAATCCTTCTATACCTATTTTCTTCAGATTTTTCTTTTTAAAAATTCCATTACTTATAATTGAACTTAGGGCCTTTGCACAGAATTACAACCTTAACCCTTTAATTAATTGATTAATTAATTAATTTTGAGACAGTGCCTCTTTAACTCATTATGTTGCCCAGGATGATCTCAGATGTGTGGTTTTCCTGCCTCAGCATCTCAGAATACTGGGATTATAGGCATGCACAACCACATCTAGCAGTTCAGGGTTTTAAAAAAAAATTACGGAGGGTTGTTCAATTTCAAAATGTACTACAGAGCCACAGTAATAATAACAGTGTAATACTGGTTCAAAAGCATTAATGTAGACTGATGCAATAAAATAGAACACAAAGAAATAAGCTCGTGGAGCTGTGGGAGCCATCTTATTCTTGATAAAGGTGTCAAAAATACATGCTGGGAGAAAAGACAGCCCCTTACTTTAGCAAATATTGCCGGGAAAACCAGATGCCTGTCTCTTCTCTATGTACAAAAATCAACGCAAAATGAATAAAAAATCTGGAGACTCAATATTTGAAAGAGCAAGATGTAAATAGAGGGGCACACAGAAAGACATAGGTACTAGCAGTGACTTCCTGAAGATGAATCAAGTAACTCAGTACATGGTGAAAATAAGTAAAAATGGGATCCTATTAAATAAAAGGCCTCACACACAGCAAAGTAACAAATTAACAAAGTCAAGAGGCAATGGGAGAAAATACTTTAATGAAGAACTCAAAAATTTTAATACCAAAATATAAACCAGTTAGTGAGTGTGTAAATGAAACAAATACTCCCTCAAATATGTGCAAATTGCCAATAATTACAAATATTGAGGAATCAATATTGAGGGAAAATCCAAAAAATCCAAAACTACACTGAGACTCCATCTTGTCCCAGTAAGAACGACCATCAACAGGAAAGTAAAATACAGTGCATGCTGAGAAGGATGTGGAAGAAAGAGCACCTATGAGATACCATTGGGAGTATAAATTAGTACAACCACTGAGGAAATCAGTATGGAGGCGCCTAGAAAATCTTACATAGAACTACTGTAGAATCCAGGCATAGCATTCCTCAGTACATACCTGAAGGAATTAAAATCCATATAGTATAGACATACGTGCATATATGTGTTTATCACAATGCAATTTTCAATAATCAAGTTATAGAAGTGTTTTATATCAGTGGATGAGTGGAAATGGAAAATGTGGTATAGGCTCTCTCAGTTAGTTGTATTTCTAAGTTTTGCCACCATATATATACATGTGTATATATATACATGTATATATATATATATATATATATATATATATATACATTTTGAAGTAATTCTACTTTCCTTTTATGTACTTCTGATCATAGAATGCCTGGTCTCCTATGATTCAATATTTTAAATAGCCATAAATCTAAATCCAAGATCTCTTAAAATGATTATGGTTGTACCTTACATAGTTATATTAAGCCAACAAATACATTTACTATAAGGCAAAATAGGGAATTGGTCTTGAGAAACTACCAATCTGTCAACTCTGAGGTCTTCAAATGGTTACCAGTTATACTTGGAAAACTTGTATTCAGTGGTTTTTTATTTGTTTGTTAGGAGCTGATGGTTTAAACATGAGAATTTTAACAATAGAAATGCACCATATGTTAGTCATAAATATTTTATCATGCACATTCAGTTCCCTGAAAATTATATAGTAAGAATGGATTTCCTGATCAGAGTTTATGTTTATTTTGGTCTCTATCTAACTGAACGTTTTTTAAGTTCCAAGATCTTTGGCAAGTGCATACGTTAATTCTTTTAGATGATTTTATGGTAACTGGTATGCATCATACATATGTATACATGCGTATCTATGATTATGGAAATTCATACACACAGATGTGCTACGTTGGAGATGTACTTTAATGAAGGAAAATGTCCAAGTGAGCATAGTTTATGGTAATAGCCTGTGACCAGAAAAGTTTATGCACAACAAAGAAACACTATAAATTGACTTTAACAAACCGGTTAGGCATCAATGGGATCTTAACTAAAAATAGCTGAATTTTATTAAGTGCACAAAGTTTAGTTCTTTATATAGTTATTGCCAAATAAGTAGTAGTATGACTGTTGTGATTATATGTTAGATGGTTCATTTTCAATTGGACAATCTAATGTTCACTAAGGCATATTTAACCTGTTCGAAATACTGGGTTAAGCTCTGAAATTTTAGTTTCTCATTTTACTTATTCAAGTTGTTCTTTGGTTAAAATTTAGAAAGAAAACTTGCATAGGGATGGAATTAAAAATTAAGGTAAACTTGATAGATTAAAATATTGATGACATCATTGAATCAGAGCTTTTTAATTGCAAGTTGAAGAATATGCTTAACACACTGTGAGCTTATTTAGTGATTTTGTGTGAATACAATTTCATAGTTATTGTCGAAGGCCCTCTTTCCCAGTTGAAAGGCAGAATGGGAAAGTTGCCCACTGAGTAACCAGCTTACTGAGTAACATCTAGCCTGAGTGCTTACATTAAATCAAAAGGAAGTGGAAGACAGTGTTCTATGGAATTATGGAGAGTGCTCCTGGTTGTAGTTTTGAGTTGAAGTTAGTAACTTTGATATGGAAGGGGATTGCTTTGAATTTATTAACAGGCAGAACAGTCATTAATTTTACCTTGGAATGATGTATATTTATGGAAACACTACATTGTAATCTCTTGAAATATGTGTATCTGAAAACTACTGTAATAGAGTTTAAATTTAGAAATTTGATGTTATATATGCATATCATTTTTAATTAATCAGTCTCATAAGTGTTAGAAATAGTGATTTCTGTTTTGTTTTTCTTTATGTAAAATGTCACTCATATTCTATGCTGATGTTAAAATAATTAAAAATATATTGTTTCTTTATAATGGTTGTTTATGTGCTCAAGAGTAGTTATAGAAGTCAGAAATACTTGAATGAAGAATGAGAAAACCTCTTTTCTACAAGTGACCATAATTGTATGGTTACATGAAAACTTTTCTACTTTTTTCTTAAGTACAATTAAATATTATCCACAGAAAAGGCTGTTGTAAAACTTACTTTCATATTTTAAATGGCTTTTGTTAATTTTAAGTATCACAAACATATAATTTAATGAAACATTTTTAAACTAATTGGTAAATGATTCTAGATTTAATATTGGAATTTTGAGAAAGCATAAGCATATATATAGATAATATCAAAAAGCTTAAGTTATTTATATGATAAAGCAACTGAAGTTTAGAAGCCAATTTTATTATAATGAGTCAATGTTTATAAATTATTCAGATATTTAAATGACCTATATTTTCATTCTGAGAAGACAGACAATAATTTCTATTTTTTTAACATGCTATTCCAATAATCAAAGCTGACATGGGGTAAAAACTGCTACCAAACACTTACAGTAAATATGCTATTACTCTGTGGTTGTTAAAAATTACTTCATTACATGACTATATACTTCAATATGTTTTGCCTCTGAAACATATGACCAAAATATCTGTTTAGAAAACAATCACAAACCAAATGACAGAGATTCTTAAGGCTCAGTGAAGACGTGGAACCAAAGACATTATTAATTGGAGAGAGAGAGAGAGACAGACAGACAGACAGATACCAAGAGAAAGAGAGACAGAGAGACAAAGCAAAGAAAGTAAGAAGCAGAAAGGAGAGGAGGGGAAAGGAAAGGGGAGGGGAGGGGGTAGAGGAGGGCGATAGACAAAGATTTTCCACAGCAAGCAACTTGATGCATCCGTGATTATAACTTGATGGTCTTTGAAGGAATTGCAATACACATTGAGGAAATATTAGGAAGTATTGAGATGACATTATATACTATTCTGCAATGAATGTGGTCATTAAAGTAGACAACATTTTAAATTATTCTGAAATCTTTCAGAATCATTCTTTATATAAAAAACAGTGAAGCTACTGGCTCATGTAACTGAGCTTGAAAGCCCAGACAACCTACAAAAAATAAGCAGTTAGAAATATATTTTATTTTTTATTAGATCCTTGATTTTTTTTTTACTTTTATCAGTACATATTTGCAGTACATCATGATTACATTCACACTGTAGTACTGGAGCATGTACCTAAGACATTTCAATACTTTCCTTTCCCCCCTCCTTCCTCCACCCCATTTTATTTTTCTAGTGTTGTTGAAGATTTTTTCTTCCATTTATTGGCTATTTGTATTTCTTCATTTGAGAAGTGTCTATTCATTCAATGACAATTTTTTAATTGGGTATTTAAGTTTGGGGATCTAATTTTTTTGAGTTCTCTGTATATTCCAGACAATGGGTAATGCTTGGTTCCAGGAATGACTTAAGGAATACTGCTTCCCTTTCGATTTCATCAAAGAGTTTGAAGAGTTCTGCTGTTAAATCTTTAAAGTTCCTATACAATTTGGTAGTGATATTTTAGATAACCAATTTAGGTAATTTTACAATGTTTATAGGATTAGAAACATAACCTGGCAATATTCAGCAGTTACTTTTAAATATACATAAAATTGGCATTTTAATAAATGTATGGGCCTTTCACATACTATTTATAATATATGTGAGTAAATGCTTTAAAAAAATCTACTATTGCAGTGTCCTGAGTATTTG